>CM076578.1:1855364284-1855917516 GCA_034641835.2 Pinus albicaulis | reverse complement strand
TGGGGAAAAGTGGTTTTGGGCGGAGGGCGAGTGATTCCATAGAATGATTGACGCGTGGCATAGCACTGTTTGAGAACCGTCGGGCCATTGCGCGTTATTTTTCGGACGCGGATGGCTAGCAATATCATTAATAACCATTGATCTCAAATGGGTTGATCGAACAACGATGGGGACGTGGAAGTGATGGGGATTTAATATGGAGGGCCTGACGCAATTAAACGTTAATTAATCTCATCAGGGGGAATCTGATTGGCGGAGTTAATTAATCGTGAGGATTTATCAATTTGTTTATAAAAATGCAGGAAAGTGATCGGGAAATGATTTAACCAAGGTTAGCGGTTAAGGGAGGTATTGGGGATTTTACAAAGGGTTTATAGTTTTAACCTTGGGAAAGGGAGTTGGGGGATTAAAATACACAGGGGAAGAATTATTTTTGTATTAAAACACGTAATAAAACATGTTTTAATTATTTTTTCAATATACTTTTATTATATGATAATTAAATCATATTAATCTAATTACCATAGGGGGCGGAATTTAATATTACGATATATTTAGCCAAAGGGGGCATAAAGTGGGTTTTTTATTTAAACATGTGGGAATAAATAACTTTGGCTAAAATTTATTAATGGGTTTTTGGGGATATTATATAAAAAAGAATTATATATAATAGGAGAAGGTTATTTTTGTAAGGATTTAATACATAAAATCAATGTTAATATGACAAGGGGACAATGTAAACTCAAAATACATTAATATAACTAAGAAAGTGAAGATTTAAAAGCAAATTGCATTATTATCACTTCATCACTTAGAATTGGAATAAAATGTGATTTTGAGGGTTTTTTATGAAATAATGCATAATTTTCCTAAGTAAAATGGGATTTTACTTGGGAAAAGATGTTTAGAAATGAGTGAATGTTATGAAGAATGAGTTCAAGTACTTAGGCTTTTCCAATTATTGGGCCGAGGGTCCAGTCCCTCTAAAAGTCAAGGAAATGCCTTGAGCCCCTCTGATTTTCAAATACCTTAGTACTTAGGGGAAATTAGTGAAATATTTAGGGGAAGATGAGAAGGGAAGTTAATAACTTTGACTTTGCTTTGCTTTGAATTTCTTCCAGTATAGTGTTTGCCTTTGCACTTTGTGATGAAAGTAAATATTAACACATTTAGAGTCATTGTCCATCACATGCAATTCTGCAACATCATCTACCTACACTACCTACTTTACTCTACCGTTTTTTCTTCTTTATTAGGGTGCACTTAGACTGGAAAACCCTTATCACACTTTCTTTTCTTTTACATGTAGAAATCTATCTAAGTCTAACCTTATTACATCCAAGGGCTCAGATTAAGCTATTGAGCTCCTTTTATTTACTCTACCTATCTACTTATCTACCAAGATTAAACAATTTGGTCAGATTTTATTCTCTATCTCTAAAACATGAAATTGAAAGATGAAATAGCCAAGCTTAAACTGTTTGACTATTCATAAATTGTGTCATAGGATACAAGTTGCACACAATTTTATTTATTACATAAGAGCAAAAAGTAGTGGCATTTAGACTTGCACACTTTCCTTGGCCTTTCTTTTGGTGGGGTTCATTTTCTTTTACTTTTTTGGCCATTTTTATTCTTTTTACCCTTTGATTTTTCTTTTAGGGTATACCCTCTTTACATTATTTAAATCTTTTTGATTTTTTGATGTTACACCATTTTTTGGTCATCTAACCTATTATCATTAGATGGACCCAAGTACACCATGTAAGGCCAATTTTACCCTAAGTAAAATTGCCTTCACTATGTTAAATAACTTAATAAACCACATTTATTAGGTTGTTTATGGTCTAAACAGGAAACCCCAAAAAGAAATATTAAACAAACCTATATTTGTTTGATTTTCCTCATGGAATAATTAATTAAACCATAATTTAATTATTATTCCCTGTCATGTTTAACCCAAAAACAAAGAAATTAATTAGATAAACCTTTATTTATCTTATTATTTTCTAGGAATAATTATTTAAATCTTATTTAGATAATATTCCTTGCTAAATATGACCAAATCACCCACAAATAATTAAATAAATCATTATTTATTTGATTATCTTTCAACCACTTCCTTAAAAAGATAAATAAATCATTTATTTATTTATTTTTGACAAATAAAGGGATTTGACCCAAGTCAAATACTTTTTCCTCCAACAAATATAATAAAATATTCCATAAAAGGTGGATCTAGATTTGGTTAACATTATTTTAATCATGCACCAAGATCTAGAATGACCCAATATTTTGTTATAAAAAGGAGGGTTTTTCCTACCATTCTTCACCTTTTGTTGCCTATTAGATCACTCTGGATCTATACACTTGGTCACCATTTTCTGCCATTTGCTGTGTGAGCTCCCTTTGAGTTCCATTCTTTGTGTGGGTTTTCTACACCAACAAGAGAGAGAGATTTTAGATCTGAAGTGCTGAGGACTTCCAAGAACCCATCCCACTGAGGAGAATTGGACACGCCTTCTTGTTTTCCTCCCAGGTGCCCGATTAATACAAAAATTCTTTCAAAAATTGTTCTTGTCTTGTCTATTGGTATATGGAGCAAACCCTTGTTTTTACTGCTTAATGTCTTTCCATGCATAGATCTGGTTTTTTTGCAGCTCTTTTCTTGTTCAACTAACCGCAGATCCGAAGATATCGGTAGCCACTTTTGTTGTTAGGGATATTAGTTATGCGTAGCTAAAGTGGTCCTTTTTCGTACACTTCGACAAAGGATTCGTACTAACAAATGGCAACTCCACACGGGTTTTAAATTACCACCGCTATCGTTTTTCATATTCCTGCATATCCAGCTACTTCAGACCCTAGGGTTTCTTTTCAGCTGTTTATTTTTCCTATTTTTATGTTGTTTTTCTCACATAAAACCCTAAAACATTAAAATTTTTAACTTCCGTGTGTTTCTGGCCCTATTGCGCAGGTAAGCGACATCAGCCGCAACTGAGACGACAACTTTTCCGAAAATCTGCTGCTGAGACAACCAGAACGGGAGGTTGCACTTTTCAGCCCAAAAACTGCGACCTGGACCTCCAGGTTGCACTTTTCAGCCTCTTTTCTGCGACCTGCACTGAAAACAGGTCAGAACCTGCGACCTGTCAATTTTTCAGTGGTTTTTCTGCAATTTTTCTGGGTTTTGCTGAAGCTTCTGTCAGGGTTTTCCAGCCTCTGTCTCAGCCTGCTTTGATCTAGTTATGATCTGTTTTTACTCATCTAAGTGGGAACCTAGCCCCCTAGGTCTTCAGTACCCTCCACTTTTTGTGGAAGAGTTTTAGCTGTTTCAGCCGTCTGTTTTTCAGAGTTTCAGCCTTCCCTTTTTCAGATCTGAAACCTCCTCCTCAGATCCCTTTAAATCAGCCTTTCTTCCTTTCAAATCACCTCTTGTCGTTTTGTTTGGACCTCTTTTTAGGACCTCCTCCCTGTCCTTTCCGCTTTTTGCTGATTTCCTCCCCTTTTCCAGCCACCTTTCCTCTGTCTCTTGGCTGTGATCTGCACCTCTTTTCAGCAGCTTTATCCTTTAGATCCCTGTCCCTCTCGACCTTAGATCTATTGGCCTCTTTTCAGTGTGTTTTGACTAGATTTTTTCCCCTTTTTTTAGACTAGTTTTGAGGGACCCACCTTCTTGGGTTAGATAGATGCAATAGTAGCTGTTAATTTTCTGTTATTTCAGCATTATATACTGTTCTCTGTAGATTTATTTTTAGTTACGCAACACACTTTTTTCTTGCTCTCAAAACGAAAAGGGTTTAAAATTAAAATTAACGCACGCCACACACTCACCCTAAGCGAAGAAGAGCCTGGTTTACACCGCCAGGAAAATACTTTAAAATCAATTGACACTACACCTATCTGCCCTTGTTTCGACATTGTAATCACTTGATTTTGCACCTCCTTTCCCTTGTGGTCGTTCTTCTTCCCCTTGTGCCGTGTTTGTGTTGTCATCATTGCGTCCCCAAGGCGCACTTTCCGGAGACTTCTTGGCCTTCACCCTCAGTTTCCGGTCGATCGACCTACTCCTTCCCATCGTCGACGAGTTAGTCCTCCTTCGAGTCCGCACTCTGACTCCTCTTTTGATTCATTGGGTTCTCCTTTTACTTCCGGTTCTCCCCTGTCACCTTCACTATGTCTAGTCCAGGGCCTAATGCTAGCGGTAATACCAGCCCTAATGCCGGGACTGCTACTAGCAGAACCGCCATAGGAACTACCTCGGCTGCGCCCTTGCTCCCCTTCATGGTAGGCCTCAGCCTCCCTGATTTGGACCGGTTGACAAATGACCCTATACACCATGAAACTAGTTGGCCTCCTATGCCGACAAAGCTCCCTTCTGACATCCCAAAGTTTGAAGGCCTTGCTGGAGAAGATCCTTCAGATCATGTTCGATCTTTCCACATGTGGTGTTCATTTACCTCCATTACTGATGACTCTGTTCGTCTTCGGTTGTTCCAACGAACGCTTACAAGCGTGGCTTCTAAGTGGTATGTTGATCAACCCACTTCCTCTCATACCACCTTTGCGACTCTTGCCCGGGCTTTTTGGTCTTACTTCCAGCTTCCCCTTCGTTATGACACTGGTATCGAACTTTTGACTTCTTTCTATCAATCATCTGCGACCCGCCTATCCGATCATGTCCAGGAATGGCGGAGACGAAAGAGCCTATGTCAATCCCCTACTTTCGAAGACCGTGTCTACATGGACTGGTTCCTTAGATCTCTATTGCCTCCTATCGGGAAAGATGTCGCATCGCATTTCCCCCAAACCGAAGAAGTTGCCCTCCAACTAGCGTTAAAATATGACTTGATCTACGCTCAGACGGGTTATGTTTATACCGTTCTACCTGATCTCCCCAGACTCGGTGATACCCACGCACCGGGGGCACCTCATGCCGCTGACGGTATCGTTGGAGCTCTCTCTTACCCATATGCCCAACCTCCCATGGGTTATGGTTTTCCTGGGGGAGGGGGCAGCACCTCCTGCACTTGTTCCCCTCCCGGTAGCACGTATCCAGGATATGGCATGCTTCAGCCTTTTTCCCAGTCTCCTGCTTACCTCAATGTTGCCCACCCTAACCATTATCCTTATCTGCAGCCTGGTGCTCCAGCTCCTCCAGCATTTGCACCTCCTCCTCCCTTGCCTTCTCAACCCCTGCAACAGTAGTCACCGCCCCCTCAAGAGCAGGTGGATGCACAACAGGGATTCGTGGCTACCCAACCACCTGACGGACAGGTGGCCACTCAACCTTCCCCTTCTGGTTCCTCCAGTTACCAGATCCTCATGATGAATTCTGCTCCACCTCCAACCGTCGACCTTAACCTTCAAACTCGGGCCCCTCAGTACCCCAAGCCTCCCACTCCGTCTGTCCCCGAGTCACCTTCTTCAGGTTCTACAGAGCCTCTTTCGACATCCAATGGTCCCTTGCATATTCCTCAGCCCAAAGTTGAGGTTCATACCAAGATTCCTAAGGGACCATTATGCCGAAATGCTGCTTTTGGTCGAGCTGCTCATTCGTATAGCATAGTAGATGATTTGGCGCAGTCTCCTGCTGCCATTTCCACATTGGAACTCCTCCAATCCTGCCCTTCCCAAAAGAAGGCTCTGCTATCTGCCATGGGCACTATAGATCCTGCTGATGACCAAACGATTGTTTTCGACGCCCATCAATCAGAACATCCTCCTCTTCCTACTTCTGTCGCCTTCCAAATCCCAGTCAAAATCCGGAACGCTAACGTTTCCCGGTGTATAATTGACGAGGGGGCATCCACCTGCGTGATGTCCACTTTGGTTTGGAAGCAACTCGGATCTCCTGAGTTGGCCCCTTCCACGATCACCCTTCGAGCATGGGATGGCCACACCTCCCAGCCCATTGGCCTCTTCCATAATTGTCCTATCACTCTTACGGGCAAGACTGTTTGCGTTGACATCGAAGTCATCGACGCCCCTCTAGATTACAACATTCTCTTGGGGCGGAGCTACACCTATGCTATGTTTGCTGTCCCATCTGCGGTTTTCCGCAAGATGTCTTTCCCTCATAATGGAAAGATAGTCACCATTGACCAGTTGACATATCATGAGCCAAAATCTCAGACCTCACCTGAGATGACCATCTCTTCTGTAGCCAACAAGCAAACCGTCGATTCCTTGGTAGTTGTCTCTCCCCGGCGTCTACAAAGACTCCTCTTTGCTCAGAACCTTCCCTGGTCTTCCTCCTCCTCCTATCTCTGACCCCAGCTCATCGAATGTTTGCATGATGCAATCTTCTTGGGCTGCTCTCAAGCAACCTGCTTTGGCTAGTCGGTAGCCACGCTCGCCGCAACCTGCTCCTAGTCCTTCACCTGCAGCTGGTAGTCATGAGCTTCTTTATCCTATTGGCACGGTTCCTCCAAGCCTTAGCCATTTAGGAGCCGTCCCACCTGGCCATTACCCCTCTGGTCAGATACCGTTTCTAGCTCCCCCACCAGGAGTGTACACGGTACCGGTCATGGCCACCCTCTCTCTTCCTAACCTGACCCTTGGGATTCCCGTCTGGTACCATGATCCTCCAGCCACAACCCTGACTGGTCAACCCAAACCTTATATTGCTTTGACCCCGGTTCAACCGGTCCCCATGACTTCTCTCGCTGCAACAATGCCTCAGTCACCTCAACAGGAACCACCTCCTGTTGCGACCGCTTCGAGTAAGAAAGGAAAAGCTCACAAGGGTGCATCAAAGGACCAGGCTACCCCGACAAACCCTGCCCCTCCTCGGCCTCCAAAGCATACCATCCAGTGTGCTTTGTGTGATGTTGTCGGCCACGCCACCCATACCTGTCCTGAATTGCTTCATCTCAAGCCCATGGTTAATGTCGCGTTCCCTGAGTCCACGGTCCCGGAAGCCTCTATTCCTTCCGCGACGGCAATCAAGAACCTAAAGACTATTCACACCAACCACCCCTGTGCTTTGTGTGATCTCCATGGCCATTACACCCATCTTTGTCCTCGCCTCGAGGACTTCCGCCCCTCTCTAGCCGCGGTCCACCAATTCGAGGCCAAGCGCAATGAGTCCACCTCTCCGCTATTTGCGCATTTTGCTTTAGTAGAACTACCAGATATGACTGCTCCCATTGACATTCCCCCTCCTGATGTTGAGATGACGGAGCCTTCGTCTAGCATTTTCTACCTATCATCATCCATGAGACCCTCGGGGAACATTCCATCTGAATCCTCCCCTGTTGTTTCGCTTGACCTTCCTTCAGCGATCACCTTGGGCTCAACATCGGTAGATCCTTTATCTACTTACTCTTCTGTCACCCCTTGTGACGATGCGCATGTGAACCTCTCTTCTCATGATGATGATTCAGGTCGCTTCGCCACGTCAAGTGGTCTTTCTTCCACCAGTCACCCCATCTTCTATCACGATGATGACATTATGGAAAAAACCCCCACCCCTGACTTTATCTATTCCCCCTTACATCGAACCCATGCGTTCACACCACATACACCTTGTGGCCATTACATTGCAACCCAATGTTTGGGTAAGGGGGCACCCACATTTGAGAGACCAAGAGAAGCAATTCTCCACAACCCTCCTAGTGTATCTGGTCATGTTGACTTTAGTACCATTATTCTTCCACATTTAGAAGAACCTCTAGAGTCCCATATCACTTCAGATCACTCTAGGGATGATACCCCTTATCGTTCCCTCATCTTCCATTAGCAACCCAATCTCTTAGACATTGTTGTTGACCAACCTATGGGTTTTCTAGGAGAGCATCAGTTCATTATCTCCAAATCCTCTCTTTGGGATAGTGACACCAGGTATGCCAACCCAGAAACTTAAAGTCCATTTGATTCCTATATGCAGTACCAAAAGAGATTGGTAATCCTCCATTCCCTTTCTCAAACTGCATAACCATAACGAAAACAAATGGCACACCACATCATTAAAATGTGTTTAGATTCCCCTTTTTCTAAATACATTTTGGCATGACCACACCATGCTTGGGGGCACCTATTCCCCTCAACCATAACCCTCCTCAAAATCGAATTTCTTCACTTGCAACACTCATACTAGGGGCACCATTTGGCCTCCATACTTATCCATGCTCGTGTTGATGTTCGTCGTGAGTTCCCATCTTGTACTCATGTTTTCATGGTCCCCCATTGGACCTTTACTGTGTGGCAGCACCATCGAGTCGCCCTTGTTTAGAGCATCCAAGTGGAGTCATCATCGCTTTCATGGAGTCTATCCCGAGTCCCTTTGTACCCCGCTATAGTCCTCCATCCCTCATTGCTTGGTTTCTCTCTTGTGTCGCACATTATGGCCTTCAGTCCCATTGTCCCTTATCCCTGATGATATTGTGTCAGTCGCTGCCATGTCATTCATGCCCTTTATGCTCTAGCAAGGGAAGTCATCCATTCGCTACTCAGTCCCCTCCATTCCACCATCATCATTGGTATTAGTCTATCCGTCGCTCTACTATTTTCTCTCGTGCCTTAGTTGAGGACCTCCCATTGCCTCACCTATGGCAGACCTCCTTCTGTCGACATCAGCTCCTTCATTCCAGAAGACAGGTCTAGAGGGCAGTGTACCTTGGTTCTAGCTTCCACTCTTGTTCGGTGCCTCGGATCAGGCAAAGGGATCTCTCATTTCCCTTTGACTTGATTGTTTCTCCACTCCAGCTCCTTTCAGCATGACCGAGATCCGTATACTTGATGGTTCAGTGATACAGCAGCAGCTCTTGATGATTCCCGAGTGTGTGTGAGATGTCTCAACCCTCATGAGGGGGTGGCCCTGCAGGTAGCCCCCCACATGCCCGGATGACCTCCTCCTTGCAGCCTTCGATGCAGCTCCAGATATTTGATGATGTTGGCCTTAGCCACTTGCGGCGCCTCTTTGATTTGCATGTATCAGTCAGATTTTGTGAGCCCTTCCCCATTTACAGGGGGCATTTGGGTTGTATTTGTATCTCATGTACTCAGATATTATTGTATCAGTCCTGGCTGTTATCCCAGGCACAGCATGTATGTGGGATTCCTCATTGTATTTTTATCTGGCTCATGATTATGTCGGCTGTACTTTATGGTTCGGTCCCTTGTTTACTGGACACACTATTCTTTTGTACTTTGTCTCGGCGGGCATAGGTATGCCTCCCCCGCCGCCTTCAGCACAGGTACCCTCTCATAAAAAGAGACTTGTTGCACCTGTAAGTCTCGTCTCCTCAGGGTCTAGTTCTTCAGCACCTTAGTCTACCTCACATTTCTCTCTCCGACTTCCCTCTTGATGTCTGGTGATTGAGTTCTTACAACGTACTTCAATCATATGATTTGCTCCTAACACTCGCACGCTGGGGGGAAATCTGTTACACCATTTTTTGGTCATCTAACCTATTATCATTAGATGGACCCAAGTACACCATGTAAGACCAATTTTACCCTAAGTAAAATTGCTTTCACTATGTAAAATAACTTAATAAACCACATTTATTAGGTTGTTTATGGTCTAAACAGAAAACCCCAAAAGGAAATATTAAACAAACCTATATTTGTTTGATTTTCCTCATGGAATAATTAATTAAACCATAATTTAATTTTTATTCCCAGTCATGTTTAACCCAAAAACAAAGAAATTAATTAGATAAACCTTTATTTATCTTATTATTTTCTAGGAATAATTATTTAAATCTTATTTAGATAATATTCCTCGTTAAATATGACCAAATCACCCACAAATAATTAAATAAATCATTATTTATTTAATTATCCTTCAACCACTTCCTTAAAAAGATAAATAAATCATTTATTTATTTATTATTAACAAATAAAGGGATTTGACCCAAGTCAAATATTTTTTCCCTCCAACAAATATAATAAAATATTCCATAAAAGGTGGATCTAGATTTGGTTAACATTATTTTAATCATACACCAAGATCTAGAATGACCCAATATTTTGTTATAAATAGGAGGGTTTTTCCTACCATTCTTCACCTTTTGTTGCCTATTAGATCACTTTGGATCTATACACTTGGTCACATTTTTCCATCATTTGCTGTGTGAGCTCCCATTGAGCTCTATTCTTTGCATTGGGTTTTCTACACCAACAAGAGAGAGAAATCTTAGATCTGAAGTGCTGAGGACTTCCAAGAACCCATCCCACCGAGGAGAATTGGATACGCCTTCTTGTTTTCCTCCCAGGTGCCCCATTAATATAAAAATTCTTTCAAAATTGTTCTTGTCTTGTCTATTGGTATATGGAGCAAACCCTTATTTTACTCATTAATGCCTTCACACAGACTGTTTTGAGGGGCCTCTTTTCTTGATCAACTAACTGCAGATCTGAAGATATTGGCAGCCAAATTCGTTGTTAGGGCTATTATTTATGCGTAGCTAAAGTGGTCCTTTTTCGTACGCTTCGACAAAGGATTCATACTAACATTTGATAATATGGAAAACCTTTGCAACAAGAAAATGTATGAACATATTACATAGCCCATCAAGTCAATCATGAAATATGACACCTATTGGTATAGGAGTCTAACACTGGCTCCACTTAGGGATGGCTTTTCCTAGTGAAAAGTCAAGAACAGCAGGTTAGTTGTCCTCATCCATTGACCTTGGTGAACCTGTAAATGTCTTCTGTCTTCTGCAAATTGAAATCTGATCTGAAACTAAAACAGCACACAAAAGTTTTCAAACCAACTTAATGAAAAACTAGCTGAAAATTGAAAACTAAAAAAAAAATGCTCAAAATTTTGAGCTTATTGGCACTCATCTACCTACTCAATCTTCTAAAAATCTTATTGAATCAGGGACTACAAAAATGCCAATGAAGCCAATCAAGTAGCTGTAACAATAAATGGATAACTTGATTGCTTGTGATCAAAATTGGAAGTATATTATTATCATGTGCCTTTATAATAAATGATATGATGTGTAAAAGCCACTTTTGATGTATTTGATCCTTATAGAGAAAACATGTTTGCAGATTTGGGCTAAAAATATTCTCCATATAATATGATATAGGATCAATAAAAGTATTATGTATGTTATTTACTTCTAGGCCTTCAATGACTGGTTGCTCTCAGTTGTATTCTGAATATTAAGCCTTGAAACTATTTCTTCTGTCTTGTGTTTGAAATAATAATCATCCTCAATATGCAAGTAAAAAGATAGTACAATTTCCTCTTGCTTAGGAGAAGGAAGATTTTCAAAGAATTCTTTAGGATTTCGGAAATTGTATGACTGAATTTGAGAATGAAAAAGTTTAATTTCATTTTCATAATTTTTAGAAATTATCTCAAGAACACATATTTTCAGTTTGGGAGAATATTTTCTTGATTTCAAAAGAAGAAATAAAGCTCTTAAAAAATCCTCATCAAGCTAAAGTTCTAATATCTCATCCCTCAAAATAGCTAGTGATTGTTTTGTGAAATTATCATAATTATCATCATATTGATCATGTAAGTCTAAAAAATCTTCTAAGAACCTTGATTTTCTTAGGAATAGGTCATTTTGTAATAGCTTGCATCTTTTGAGGCTCCAAATTCACTCCTTCCTTTAAAACAATATGAACCAAATACTCGAATTATTATTTCCCAAAAGCACATTTGGATATTTTCACATAAAAATGATTGTTCTCAATAATTTATATAACTTTTCCACATTTTTACTAGTGTGGTATTCCCATGATTTATTATAAATATGTGTATTATCAAAGAAAACCAACACAAATTTTATAAGATGGGATCGAACAAAATTGTTCTTAAGTCGAGCCCACCGGACTTCAAACAGCGATAAACTATAATTCAAACCAAATTCGCGTTCCAAAATAGCCTGCTGACGTCGGCCAATTTTGTGACGCGAAAACCAAATGAATTCCGCCCTAATATTTTTCGGGTCCGAAGTTGGGCTGGCGTACAGAGGGAGAGTTGTGACGCGAATTTATTATCAAATTCGCCCTAATATTTTTCGGGTCCGGATTTCCACTGCGCGAGCGACCCAAACAAAGATCCGCTCCAATCAATTTTTGCCACGTTTCCTCAATCAGAACTTGCCCTGCTCCCGGCTGCGGGTGCATTTGATGGCATTTAAGGCGATGGGACATGGATGTGGTGATTTCATATCAATCGTATTAAGTTTTAACGCTGTTCAATTAAGTTCCAAGGTTTTCACATCTAATCGCATTAAGTTTTAACACTGTTCAAGATCGGACCTCCACTCCTGTTAGCAATTCCGCATGCTCCAATATGATCCGGCCTTCGACTCTCATTAATGATCAGAGATTAATTATGATGGGCATCCTTCGATTGCATTGCAGTCGGGTCGATAAAATGACATTTCGCTATGGTTTTTCAGACGAGCCGGTTGCTAGGTTACATTGCCTGCTCATTGTGATGAGAAGGAGAAGTGGCTAGCTGAACTGTTGCTTAGACCTTGCTGCATATTTGCATTTCTCTCGGTCTGGTCCTTGTCTGTCTTCCTCTGTTTCTTGGAATTCTGCTTCTCGGTCTCTTCTTGTGCCCACTGCTAGTGAGACTGCACCCATGCCTCGCGTGCGTCAAAGGATGCGTTGCCGCAGGGGGAGCACTAGAGGTCGACTCCTGCGCGCTCCCTCCAGCCCCTCAACCGAGTTGTCTTCCGGCCAGTCCAGTGATTATTATGCAGGTCGCTATCCAAATACTAGGAGTGGGCGGGGTCGGGTTGTAGGATCTGGCCACTGTATGGATTCCCCTGCTCCTCGTTTCCTCACCGCTAGTTCACCTTCTCCCACGACGCGCACTGCACAATTTTCCTTTAATTTCTCTCTCAACCGCCCACGAATTACAGCTTCAGTCACTGTGGTTTTCCACGAGGAGGCCCAAACGGAGGAAGAATGCACTCGTCCGGTGGGTCTGAGCTCGGAAAAATCCAGCCAGCATTCGGGCCTTCAGGAGGGGAGCCGTGGCATCAATGTGGAGGTAGCACCTAGCGATCCTGGACCTTCCGAAGGATGGTGCCGAATCGTTGAGGAGCCAGAGGAGTAGTTTGGTTAAGTTGTTTTTCTTGCTTTGCGGCCCACTTAATTGGGCTGCTTTTAGATTATTTTACTGTGCTGGACCTTTGTAATATTTTTGAATTCTGTAAATTAAACGTTCAAGACTGGTTTCCCCGTATGAGGGCAGTCTTCTTGATTTTTTGATTTTTTGATGACAAATTTTCCATGAGTCTGGGCAATAATTTTGACTTCGGTGTAATTTTATTCCCACTGTTAATAGATTAAATTTACTTAGAAAAAAAAATGTTGCCCTATTTCTATTTTAAACCTGTTTTTTGAAATACAGAGCCATGTTTATATGGTCTACGTATTATACTCTTTCTCTGTATATCTACAGGAACCTTTTTGCTATGAACAGGGTGGATGCTGTAGCGGGCTACTAATGGAAACAAGCGAGCTTGAACCTTACATCTCGGATGCAACAGATGGTTACCAATTTTGGAATCAAGCAAGCCTGATCTTACAAGCGAGCCTGGGTTTCTGCAGATGGTTATCACACTCCTCACATGATTAGCATTTTTCTCTGTTCAAGGATTTTGGGTACTTTAATTTGTATTTGGAACAATGGATGTTGGTACTCTATCTGTTGCTTTACTATTCTACATACTGTTATTTCACTTTCTTATAGATGCCTCGGGCATATTTGGATGCTTTCTCAGATTGTCGATAATCTCCATGTGGACCGTTACTGGGTTTTATATCATGTCCCTGTATGTGACATGGGGTATTTTTCTATCATTGTCTGGGGTGGGACTTCCACTTTTCTGGATGGATATTTGGGTTCCAATCTTCAAATGTGAAAATGTAATGACTTCATGGACTATTTTACTTCATATAATATAATCAAAACAGTGTTTTTTCTCTTGTGAAAAAAAAATGATTAATGTTTATCACTCTGCCTTCAAAACTAGCGATGCTAGTCTATGTTGCTGGTTTATTGATATGGTCTGATGGTCTTTTTATATTTTGGACATATCACACTCCTCACATGATTAGCGTTTTTCTCTGTTCAAGGATTTTGGGTACTTTAATTTCTATTTGGAACAATGGACGTTGGTACTCTATCCGTTGCTTTACTATTCTACATACTGCTATTTCACTTTCTTATAGATGCCTTGGGCATATTTGGATGCTTTCTCAGATTGTCGATAATCTCCATGTGGACCGTTACTGGGTTTTATATCATGTCCCTGTATGTGACATGGGGTATTTTTCTATCATTGTCTGGGGTGGGACTTCCACTTTTCTGGATGGATATTTGGAATCCAATCTTCAGATGTGAAAATGTGATGACTTCATGGACTGTTTTACTTCATATAATATATTCAAAACAACGTTTTTTCTCTTGTGAAAAAAAAATGATTAATGTTTATCACTCTGCCTTCAAAACTAGTGATGCCGGTCTATGTTGTTGGTTTATTGATATGGTCTGATGGTCTTTTTATATTTTGGACATATCACACTCACATGATTAGCGTTTTTCTCTGTTCAAGGATTTTGGGTACTTTAATTTGTATTTGGAACAATGGACATTGGTACTCTATATGTTGCTTTACTATTCTACATACTGCTATTTCACTTTCTTATAGATGCCTCGGGCATATTTGGATGCTTTCTCAGATTGTCGATAATCTCCATGTGGACCGTTACTGGGTTTTATATCAAGTCCCCGTATGTGACATGGGGTATTTTTCTATCACTGTCTGGGGTGGGACTTCCACTTTTCTGGATGGATATTTGGGTTCCAATCTTCAGATGTGAAAATGTAATGACTTCATGGACCGTTTTACTTCATATAATATATTCAAAACAACGTTTTTTCTCTTGTGAAAAAAAAATGATTAATGTTTATCACTCTGCCTTCAAAACTAGCGATGTCGGTCTATGTTGCTGGTTTATTGATATGGTCTGATGGTCTTTTTATATTTTGGACATATCACACTCCTCACATGATTAGCGTTTTTCTCTGTTCAAGGATTTTGGGTACTTTAATTTGTATTTGGAACAATGGACGTCGGTACTCTATCTGTTGCTTTACTATTCTACATACTGCCATTTCACTTTCTTATAGATGCCTCGGGCATATTTGGATGCTTTCTCAGATTGTCGATAATCTCCATGTGGACCGTTACTGGGTTTTATATCAAGTCCCTGTATGTGACATGGGGTATTTTTCTATCACTGTATGGGGTGGGACTTCCACTTTTCTGGATGGATATTTGGGTTCCAATCTTCAGATGTGAAAATGTAATGACTTCATGGACTGTTTTACTTCATATAATATATTCAAAGCAGCGTTTTTCCTCTTTTAAAGTTTCATTTTTTTTCTTAAATTGAACCCGCCGTCGCTATACTGACGCCTTGTAAGCGTCGGAATTGCGACAGATTAAAAACGTCGGAAGAGCAACAGTATAAAAACGTCGGACGAGCGATGTTCAAAACGTCGGACCACATTTCGTCGGAATTGCGACAGTTTACAAACGTCGGAAGAGCGACGTCCAAAACGTCGGACCACATTTCGTCGGAATTGTGACAGTTTACAACCGTCGAAAGAGCGACGTCCAAAACATCGGACCACATTGCGTCGGACTTGCGACAGTTTACAAACGTTGGAAGAGCGACGTTCAAAACGTCAGACCACATTTCGTCATAATTGTGACAGTTTACAAACGTTGGAAGAGCGATGTTCAAAAAGTCGGACCACATTTCGTTGGAAGTGCGACAGTTTACAAAGGTCGGAAGTGCGACGGATTGGGAAACGTCGGAAGAGTGATGCTTGTTTGGAAGCGATGGAAAAAGTGTCGATAGTGCGACACTTTTTAATTGCGTCGGAACTGCGACGGTATGGCAAACCACTTTTTTCCCGCCCTCGAACTGTCGCTCTTGCAACGACTATGTGTCGGAATAGCGACGAATTGGCTGTCGGAATTTCCGCCAAATTTTCTAGTGTATCTGCCAGGATTAGACTGTCTGGAAAATTTTATTCTCTATTTTCTAAAACAAAAATTTAAAACATAGTCAAATTAGGATTAGATTGTCTGATTTTCCATGATGCCCATGGCTGTATGTACAAGCTGCTCATAGAATTTATTTGCAGAAATTTGAAACAAAAATGTGAAGGCTTATGATTTGAAACTCTTTACAACATCCTTCATTCTTTTTGCAAATCTGGTTTTGATCTTTTGAGATGTTCTTTACTTTTTCTTGGTTCAGATTTTGAGCAGTTTAGAACCATTTTTTTCTACCCTAATCTAATCTACTGATAAGCCAAGATTTAATAGTTTGGAAAATCTTATTCACTAACCTATCAGTAGAAAAATTGAAATCTATTTCAGTCATGATTAGGTTGTATGACCAAAATAGCAGTGTTGTTTTGGTAGTGGCACTTAAGCTTGCACACTTTCAGAATTTCTATTTTCTCTTTTTGTTGGGTATGTGTTATATTCTTTCCACGACTAAGCACGCGATCGCCCCCCCTTTGCGCTGGGCGCAACAGGGGGTCACAGGGAGGGCGGTAGCCCCCCCTGTCGGGGTCTGGGGCAACGCCCCGGCGAAAATTTTGGTTCCTTAATTTCCACTGGGTAGTCTGCGTCCATGGTTTTGTGCATGGTTTTGCACATGGTTTTGGGGTTTGATGGTTTTCGGCCCCTGGTATTTTTGTAGATCCGGTCAAGGGAACTACGGTTATGTTCTAATCCAGGGTTAATGGATTGGGGTTTATGTATGCTTCGGCATGTATATATATGTGTTGTAACACTAAAAGGAATATAATGAAAAAATCAAGCTGGTCGTCCCGATTCGGGATCTAGGGGAAAATCTCTGTGTTTGTTTGTTTTATGTTTTATACTCTCGCTATTGTTTATTTTCTGTTATAAGATTCATGTGTAAATAATTTTTGTTCAGGGTTGAAACCTACATTTGGTATCAGAGTTGTTTCAGCTTCAAGGGGACGCCTTTGCTGCTGAGGGTTTTTTGTTCAGGCCTGAGGTAGACCATTTTCAGTGGGAGATCTGTGGGATCGATTCTTGCGGTGAAAGAACATGGCGAGCGGCGGAAATATAGAGATAGAGAAATTTAATGGTCAGAGTTTTGAGTTGTGGAAGCTCAAGATGGAGGATTTGTTGGTGGATAAAGATCAGTGGATCGCATTAGATCCAGGTACTAAACCAATGGCAATGTCAGATGAAGACTGGAAGAAACTGGATCAAAAGGCTAAGAGCACAATACGATTGTGTGTCTCAGATTCAGTATTGTTGAATGTATCTGGGGGAAGATATGATGAAGAAGCCACGGCGAAGAATTTGTGGGAAAACTGGGAATTCTTACCACCTAAGTCTCCGGTGAATAAGTTGTTCCCGCGGAAAAAGTCAGATAACTCGAGGATGAAGGATGGAGACTCGGTGACAGAGCATCTCGACTGCCTTCAATACCGGTAAGTCACCGTCGTCCGGTGGATATTAAAATCTCGGATGAAGATAAGTGCATCATTTTGTTGTGTTCTCTACCAGATTCGTGGGACAGTCTGGTTATTGCAATAGGTAGCAATACAACTACCTTGAATTTTGATGACATTGTCTCAGCCTTACTGTCTGAGGAAATGAGACGGAGAAATATGGAGGGTCAGAATGGAGATGCCTTATCCGTACGAGGAAGGTCCCACCGGTAAAAACAAGAATAAGGTTTCGAGGGGAGATCTAGTTCAGAGGGAGATCTAAATCTCCGGAAAGTTTGTAAAGGTATGCTGGAAATGCGGAAAGGAAGGGCACTACAAAAAAGAGTGCAGATCTAAAGCTCCTGAGAAAGGAAAGGGATCTGATGATGCTCCTTCTGCAGAGGAAAAAACCACCTTGGATGAAGGTGGGGATGTGTATTTAGCTTTTTCTTCAAATACACATGTAGATCATGAGTCATGGTTGATTGAATCAGGTGCATCCTTTCACTTCACTCCCCATAGGGAGTGGTTATGCGAGTATGAGAAATATGATGGTGGTGATGTCTTCCTAGTGGATGATAGGAAGGCCAGAATAGTCGGACATGGAAAGGTCAAGTTGAAGCTACAAGGTGGAAGGATTAGAACACTTCCTGGTGTTCTGCATATTCTTGCATTGGCCAAAAATCTGATTTCTGTAAGCAAGATGGATGATGCAGGTGTAAAAACAGTGTTCGAGAAAGATGCTCGCAAGATGGTTCAGGGAGCATTGGTATTAATGCGGGGAGTTTGGACTGGAACTCTGTACAAGCTACAAGGTAGCATTGTTATTGATGGGTGTAACAGTTCTATGGTTCCTGAAAGTGGAGCAAAAAGCCTAGCTGTCTCTGGAGAAAAGACCATGCTATGGCATCAAAGGCTTGGACATATTGGAGAGAAGGGCCTTCAGATACTGCACAGAAATGGTATGGTAGAAGGTATGTCTAATTGTTCTCTGGATTTTGATTTCTGTGAACATTGTGTATATGGGAAGCAGAATCGGGTGATTTTTCCTTCTGGTGCTAAGAGGGCAAACAAGATATTAGAACTTGTGCACAGTGATGTGTTTGGACCTATGTCAGTTCCATCACTAGGAAAATCTGTGTACTATGTTTCATTCATAGATGACTTCTCAAGGAACACATGGATATATTTCTTGAGGAATAAATCTGAAGTCTTTGACAAATTTAAAGAATTTAAGGCTCTGGTGGAAAATTAGACAGAGAAGAAGATAAAGGCGTTGAGGACAGATAATGGTGGGGAGTTCTGCAAGAAGGAATTTGAAGAGTTCTGTAAGAAGTGTGGTATAGCACGGCAGAAGACTACTCCATACACACCTCAGGAAAATGGAGTTGCAGAAAGAATGAATAGAACACTGATGGAAAAGGCAAGAAGCATGCTCAGTGGTACCGGGTTAGGACAAGAATTCTGGGCAGAGGCAGTGGAGACTGCATGTTACTTAGTTAACAGATCACCTTCATCAGCGTTGGAGGATAAGACCCCACATGAGGCATGGACTGGTAAGAAACCCTCTATTTCACATCTAAGGGTATTTGGATGTGATGCATATGTACATGTTCCAAAGGAGAAAAGGACCAAGTTGGATAATAAATCTGAAAGGTGCATCTTTATTGGGTATAAGGATGGTTTAAAGGGTTACAAGCTTTGGAATCCAGAAACAAGGAAGGTTGTGTACAGCCAAGATGTGGTGTTTAGAGAAGTGAAAGATGTTGTTAAACATGAAGTCCTACCAAAGGAACCTGAGAAGATAGAGTTTGAGCTAAAGGAGGATGAATCGGACTCTACAACAGAAGAAGACTCAGAAGATGAAGAGCCACAAACTCCAGCTTTGAGAAGATCAGTTCGGGAAAGAAGGCAACCAGAAAGGTATAGTCCATCCGCTTTCTGTTCAGGTTTTGCCTTAACTATAACTGATGATGAACCCAGAACTGTCAGGGAGGCAGTAGATTCAGAGGATGGAAAACTCTGGAAGGAGGCCATGGTTGATGAAATGGCATCCTTGCACAAAAACGATGCATGGGATCCGGTGGAGTTGCCGGCTGGAAGGAAGCCCATTGGGAGCAAATGGGTGTTTAAGAAGAAGATGAATGTAGAAGGCAAGGTGGAGAAATACAAAGCTCGGTTGGTAGCGAAAGGTTATTCCCAGGTGCCGGGAATTGATTTTGGTGATATTTTTCTCCTGTTGCCAAGGTTACTTCTATTAGATTACTTTTATCTGTTGCTGCTGCATTTGATTTTGAGATAGAACAGATGGATGTGAAGACAACATTTCTTCACGGGGATCTAGAAGAGGAGATCTACATGAAGCAACCTGAAGGTTTTATGGTGAAGGGTAAGAAAGAACTGGTATGTAGGTTGAAGAAGTCTCTGTATGGGTTAAAACAGTCACCAAGGATGTGGTATCAGAAATTTGATACCTATATACGGGGACTTGGCTTCACCAGAAGCAAGGAGGATCACTGTGTTTATTTTAAATTAATTGGTGATCGTGTTATTTATTTGGTCTTGTATGTGGATGATATGTTGTTGATTGGAAATGACAAAGAAATTATCCAAGATTTGAAGATCCAACTATTCTCCAAATTCGACATGAAGGATCTGGGAGCTGCAAATTATATTTTGGGCATGGAAATTAAGAGAGATCGGGCAAAGAGGAAGCTCTGGTTAAACCAGAGGAAGTATGTCGAGACTATATTGCAGAGGTTCAATATGCAGGATAGTAAACCGGTGAAGGTTCCTATTCCCGTAGGTGTAAAACTTTCTGCTGAACAGTGTCCCAAGACACAAGAAGAAGAGGAGTATATGTCCCGTGTTCCATATGCAAGTGCAGTGGGTAGCCTGATGTATGCAATGGTCTGTACTAGACCAGACATTGCACATGCAGTGGGAGTATTGAACAGGTTTATGTCAAACCCAGGGAAGGAGCATTGGACAGTAGTGAAGCGGGTTTTTAGATATTTACGTGGCACTAGTGATTATGGCTTGTGCTACCAGGGAAGACCAGGATTGGAAAGAATGTTGGACATTCATGGTTTTGTTGATGCAGACTGGGCTGGAGATCTGGACCAAAGAAGATCTACAAGTGGGTATGTGTTTGGCCTATTTGGAGGCGCAGTCAGTTGGATGAGTAAAAGACAGTCTGTAGTGGCTCTTTCAACTACAGAGGCAGAATACATAGCAGCCACTCATGCAAGCAAGGAAGCAGTTTGGTTGCAGAGATTGTGTTCGAGTATGGGGTTGGTACATCAAGCTATAAGGATAGACTGTGATAGCCAAAGTGAAATTTTCTTGGCTAAGAACCCTGCTTACCATTCAAAGACAAAGCACATTGATGTTCAATATCACTTTGTTAGAGATATGGTTGAGGCTAAAAGGGTGTTTCTGGTAAAGGTGGACACTTTGAAGAATGTTGCAGATGCATTGACAAAGTCTGTGAGCACTCAGAAGTTCTCTTGGTGTAGAGAAACAATGGGTGTTGAGTTGAAGAATTGGCCCAATGACTAAGCTCTCCTGTGGCCCCCTGTGGAAAGAAAACAACAAGTGGGAGAATGTTGGGTATGTGCTATATTCTTTCCACGACTAAGCACGCGCATGGGTAGTCTCTGCTGCCCATGGTTTTGTGCATGGTTTCGTACATGGTTTTGGGGTTTGATGGTTTTCTGCCTCATTTTTGTAGATCCATTATGGAACTACTATGTTCTAACTGGTGGTTAATGGATCAGTTTATGTATGCTCCTAAGATGTATATATATGTGTTGTAACACTAAAAGGAATATAATGAAAAATCGTTTGTCGTCCCGATTTGGGATCCAGGGGAAAAATCTCTGTGTTTATCTGTTTTATGTTTTATGCTCTTGCTATTGTTTATTTTCTGTTATAAGATTCGTGTGTAGATAATTTCTGTTCAGGGTTAAAACCTACACTTTTTTTGGTATGGGGCTATACCTTTCTTGTTTTATTTATGCCCACTTTTTCTCTTTCTATTTCTTTTTCCTTTTCTCTTTTTTTTTGAATTGAAAAACAATGTTATATACAATGAATAAAAAGCTTTAAAACTACAAATATCAGTCAATAGAAATAATGTTTGAGAACCCTGCCATTAACAGGACCTCCAAAGTAGTAAGCTCCATCCAACTCTTGTAGAAAAAATGCATTATTTCCAATAGCAGATTGGATGAGATAAGGGCCTTGCCATAAGTTATCAAATTTTCCATGTTTTCCCTTATCTTCTCTTCTTGAATCCCATTTCAAAACTTTATCATCAATTTTGAAATCACTTGCCTTGGTTCTTTTTTCAAACAGCTTCTTGATGTTTTCTTGTAGTTGTTGTGCTCTAATGTACACTTTCTTTCTGGTTTGTTGTAGATGTATAGTCTGGTTTATTCTTCTTGTCACATCATCATCTTCAGATTGTACTTCCTGGATCAGCTTCATTACTGGTACTCCTAAACTGGTTGGAAATATTGCATCAGTTCCATAAACTAGTTGGTAGGGAGACATCCCAATGGATTTTTTAATGGTTAGTCTATCTGCCCATAAAGCATGTACTAGCTTATTGTGCCATGATTTCTTGTTATCTTCCAACAACTTCTTGATAATTTTTACCAAACTTTTATTTGATGATTCTGCAAGTCCATTACCTTGAGGATAATAAGCTGTGGAATGACCTAATATAATCTGATATTTATGATAGAATTCTACCATTTTCTTAGACCCAAATGCAGAAGCGTTATCAGTTATGATCTTTCTAGGACAGCCAAATCTGGAAAGTATATGGTTTTCAAGGAATGAAATGATGACTGAGTCTGTGGCATTCCTAGAGGGGATGGATTCTATCCACTTGGTAAAATAGTTCGTTGCTGTGAGGATCCATCTATGTTGGGCAGATGAGGGAGGATGGATTTCCCCAATGAAGTCTAGACCCCACTGTTGAAAAGGAGTTTCAACAGTGATTGGTTGTAGAGGTAAGGGAAGCAATTTTCTTTTGCCTTCAAAGATTTGGCATTTATGATAGGAAGTAATCATCTTATGGACATCTTGAAAGAGAGTGGGCCAGTAATAACCAGCTCTAAGGATTTTTTTGGCAGTTGATTTCCAGTAGAGGTGGCCTCCACATTCTCCTTCATGAAACTCATGCTTGATCTTATTTGCATCATTCTCAGGCAAACATTTAAGCAATAATCCACTAGCATTTTTCCAATATAAAAATTTATCTAAAATGCAGTAATTTACAGCTTTTAACTTTAAAAATCTTGCCTTTGTTTTAGAAAAACCTGGAGGAGCATTAATATTGAGCAAAACATACAAAATATCAGCATACCAAGATGAATTTAGAAAATGATCTTCAATAATCGGAGTTGACAACTCCTCTTGTTCATCCAATGCATTAAACATGTTTATATCAAGAGCTTGAAAGTTGGATTCAGCCATCAATTTTGCTAGTCCTTGAGCCTTTATGAGTTTAGTGGGTTTGATTTCTAAATCATACTCTAAAATTACAGCAATCCACTTTCCTCTTTTTCCATCTGGATCTTGGGTCAATATGTCTTTCACCATTGAATGGGGCACAAATGCTATGATGTGGGAATGTAAAATGTAAACTCTGAAGTCTTTTAAAGCCTTGACCAAGGAAAAGGCTTGTTTTTCCATTATGTTGTACTTCAGAGGTGCATCTCTTAATGCCTTGCTAAAAAATGCAATGGGCTACTCTTGTCCATTCAAATTTTTTTGTAATAGGACAACAACTACTGTGTGTTCTGATGCAAATGAAAAAACGAAGAAATCTTTGGAAAAATCAGGACTAATAAGAACTGGTGTTTTGGTGAGTGCTTGTTTTACCAGTTCAAAGATTTCTTTGCTTCTAAGGTCCATTTAACTTCCTCTTGCTTTTTAAGAATGCTTGTTATGTTTCTAAGGAGTTCAACTAAATTGGGTATGAACCTTCTCAAGAAATTAATCTTTCCAATGAAGGATTGAAGTTCCTTGATGTTTCTGGGATGGTTGATTTGCAATATGCCATCAATCCTTTTTGGGTCTATCCTTATACCTTCTTCTGATATGATATGCCCAAGGAGTTTTCCTTCTTGGAGACCAAACAATGTTTTCTTTGGGTTTAAGGATAATAAATTTTTTTTGCACTTTTCAAAGACTTTTCTCAAATGTATTAGGTGTTCTTCATTTGTTTTAGAATAATGTAATGTTCCTAATTTAGCTTCAGCCAATGGGAACATTAATTTTTCTCTTAAAAATTAGATTGGTGAATAAATGGGCAAGGAGGCTCATAATTTGCTCAAATATGAATAAAAATACTTCCTAATGTGAAAGGGGATAATGTAATAACTAGTTCAAGCATCCACATGTGTGAACAAGGCCTAAAATATGTGGACAAGGTCAAGTTTGACCAAGTCAACAAAACTATCTAGATGCATTGAACCATCTTGTTGGACAACGTAGTTTTTGTGGAGGAGCCTTTACATGGAAGCAACCTCATAGTAGGTGGGACCCTTGGTGAGGAAGCTCATCAATTATATAATGAAGGAGATGGCTAGAATATGGGCATATTGGAGATTATATTTTCATGAGGTCTGCTTAGAATTCCTGCCTACTTAGCTTTTTAGCTAAGTTTTTGCACTACTTAGTGCAAGGGTTTTCTCATGTGGGAATGCCCTGCTTTTTCTTGGAGATCTTGTAGTGGAGCTCTTAATATAAAATTTCCACATACTAGTGTTGGGTCAAGAAATTTTATTCAGTGACAGCACAGTCTCTTTATAAAACTGCGTTATATTTCATGCAGTGGAAGGGGGTTGAAACCCCAAGCTCTGAGCTAGTTTCCCCAAAGGAGCAGCTGTATTTCTTTGAGAGAGATAGAGGAAGGTGTATAAAGCCATTTATTTGGATGTTCAGCTGATATTGAGTAGAGATTCAGCCATACAACGTCATTCTAGCCATAGATCTGCAGCAATTCATCTTGTACATCTTTTATGTCAAGAATACCCTTGCCGAGTGATCTTGGATCTATGTAAAAGAGACTAGATCTCTGTTTTTGTGCCTTATTGATTCATATAATGAAATATCTGATTTTTCTCTATAATTTCTTAAGAATAACCTCCATTAATTACGCAGTCCCTTTATGCAGTCATTTTATTCTTGTAGCACCTCAATCTTGAGGGTTTTTCCATGAAAATCCTCTGTTTATCTGTTACTTATTGCTCAAGTCATGTTCTAGATCATATTTTCTGATGTTAATACTATTTACCATCTAAAACCTTCAGAAAATCATGCTGATTCAGCATCATAACTTTTTGCATACTCTAAGTCATGGGAAACTAGGGTTTCTGAGCCTAGTCGGGGATGGGAGATCTGTTTAACATAGATAGGATTATTTTTTTGAGCTGAAATTTAGTATGCACATCCCTCATAACCTAATATATCAGATCCAACCGTCACTTTTCCATATTTGTACGTAGAATTCTAAAATTAAGCTTTTTAGGGTTGATTTAGCTGCTTTTCCCCACTTTCTGGGTCATAAAATGAAGTATAAGATGCTGCTATAGCTAAAGATGATTTATATGTGTCTCTTATACATATTTTAAGCTTATTCATCATAGCAGGACCGTTATACAATTGGTATATTTCTGAATCCTGAAAAAGGATCATTACAGTGGTATCAGAGCTTCAATCTTGGCATAGCCTGTGAGCCCAAGAATTATGGAGTATTCTCATGGGGAGGAGGATATATGCAAAAGAAATCAGAGAAAACCCTGGTTTTCTGGAGAAAAGAGGTTCTCAGAACTTCTCCTTTCAAAACTACAGGGCAAAAGCAAAGACAACAAAGAAATGAGGAAGGGAAATGAAGGTCCCTCGACAAGATCTGCATATGAAGAAGGTTTTACATCTTCATCTTATGGATATGAGAACTCAGCCATATCATCAGACCTACCACGTTCTTTCAGAAATTTCTTCATGAAGAGGAAGAAAGGAGATGTGCCAAAGAAAGATACTCTTGGTGATTATTTGCAGGAATATGAAGATCAATCCGAGGAGTTCAAATATCACTTGAAATTCCAAGGGTTTTTCCAAATGAAGGAGGAAAGGAGAAAAAGGAGCAAGAAGCAAGGTGAGGGTAGATTCTTTCTATCCACTTTTGATGGATCAACTCTATGTCCAACTAGGGCTTGGGTGAAGGAGCTAGACACCTTTGTGCAACAACATCAAGTTTCAAAATCTGAGGCCATCAAAGTAACAACGCTGCATTTTGAGGGTAAGGCCTATGCTTGGTGGTTGTTTGAAACATTTTCCTTAAATAATGAAAATACATATACTTATGCAAAGTTCATTGAGAGTTTAATAGAGAGGTTTGATGATATTTGTTGTGAAACATCTTCTATTGCAACTATCAAACCACAAATTTTGCATGAGTTGGGAGGATTTATAAATCCAACTCCATTTCTGAAAACCAATGAAGATGAGGTGAGCTTGTTTGATTCTTTTCCAAGGGTGAGATCTCCTTTGGATGAAGGGATTTCTTCTCAAAGGAAATACATGAAGATTCCTTCTTCAAAAGAAGACCAAGATTTGAGGTCTCTTGTTGAAGATAAGGCAACTTCAACTATTGAAGAGGAGAAAGGGAAGGCATGGGAGAATAACGCAGTCATGACAAGAGCACCTCAAGAACCTCATGGAGAAGAGGATGGAGCACTTTTATCCAAGAAAAGAAACTCTTGCACTCTTGCAAGGAGTTTCAAAAGGTCTCACACATAAAGCTCTTGGCATAACACATGAGCAGCATGTACTTTCATTGCCAAGTAATGGGATCTTGAAGATAGGAGGAGGAAAAGAGAAGGAATGGCATCATGAGATGAAGAGTATGAACCCTTATCTATTTTAGGGCTTGAAATAACAAAGGAGGCAAGAGGACCCATGCAACAAGGGTAGGGGCAAATCTGTCCACTTGCATTCACATCTTACTCTATGCCTTGATGCCTCTTTGCAAGGAGGCATTTGAACAAGAAGACCTCCTGATTAGAGGGAAAATAAAGTGTTATCTCAACTATATGAAGCAACAACATATTTTTTTAAAAATGGAACCTTGGAAGGAGCCACTACAGCGCTGAAAACCATTGATGGAAGGCTAGGCAAATTTCTGAAATTGACCTTGTTTTCTTCCATTCATCTATTTGCATTAGAGGGGATAGATTCAGAAATTTGTGCTGATATGAGCATAGTATCAAGAGGATACTCCATAGCTTTGGGAAAGAAAAGGATATTCCAATATATAATGAGGATTTTTGAACATAACAAAAAAATAATTTCATTCTTGCTTGCAAGACCAAGGAGGTGGAAGTTTTTGAGAAAGAGAACCTTTCAAGGGAAGGGTGACTTTCCTAAACTTCAATATTGTCTTGTGCAAGATCAGCTGCAAGGAAGGCAGAAAAATAAAGTTGGGAATACTCCAACATGTGACTTTGAAATCAAGTATTTCAAGGAGGAGATCCATCATGTGACAAGTGCATCATTTCCTACTCCTACAGCGCTATCAATGTTGGGAAGCCTAGACCCTTATTGGGAGTCCCAACTCTTGATGGAATATTCTAAGGACCTATTCACATGTAAGGTTCTTCTAGGCACGCAGTGGATGGGAAGTATAAAGTAGTTGATGGAATCATTTATGTTCATGATCAGATTTACTTAACTAAAGATTCCAAACTCAAGAATAAACTACTTAACACAATCTATGAGGTCTTGCTTTCAAATCCCACTAGTTTCATTAAAACATGTCATACTATATTAGATGGATTCATGTGGGAAAATTTCAGAGAGGAGATGCACTCTCATATGAGTAAGTGCTTGGATCATTTGTTGGTTGAGGAGGAACATAGCTCTTGGGAAGAGTTATCATTATCACCTCCTTATTTATTGAGTGTGAGAGGGAGCTCATCCATGAGCTACCTTGCTGATTTAAAAAAAGTGTATAACAAACATTGTATTGTTGAATCTCATGATGTATTCATTATATAATTGTATCTTCTTAACACTCATATGCAGGTCATGGCTCCAAGAGGGGGCACTTTTTCTGATGAGCTTCATGAGCCACTTTGGGCCATGAACAATGGTGATTTTGGCCATTCGTTGGGAGATCTTGGAGAGATGATGTAATCTTCATGGTGTGGTTCCTTAACACCAACCATCATACACCTTCTCCAAGCATGCATGAAGGATGGGGCAGCAAACAAGTGTTGGGGAGAACGCTTGTCATATCATCTCTTATGGAAGTTAGGAGGAAAACTGCGTTGGTTGCTCATAAGGGACCATTTTCCTTCTCCCTTATTGTATATCGCAGCTAGCATGATATTACTTATGCTACCATATGTTGAATATGTTATTGTCTTTGTTGGAGGCATGGTTGGAAGAGACGCACACTTGTTGGATGTGTCTTTGGGGGAAGAAAGTCCCCACTTTTTCTACACTACATGTTCCAAGGGGAGCATGAGAAACTATATGGCCACCATTGCATATCGCTTGTTTCTTTATGATGTGGACCATATGATTTGTTGGAGCACTTGGGGCATGCCTCCCATAAGAAATTGGGAGGATATTTCTATGAATTACCAAGCTAGAGGGTGATTCATTTTATTTGGATGATAGCATGGAGGAGGGAGACCTCCATTGATGATGAAATTCCCCATGATTGTCATCACTTCTATCTTGAGGAGGCCATGGATCAGAAAGAAGGTTTCCATAACAACCTTCCATTATTTCATGATGAGAGCCATTGGGTTTGTTCACCAAAGGCCAGCTTGCACACTTGGGGGGAGCCATTGGGAGATGGAATTTTTGCAGAAATTCTGAAGCAATGGAGGAGGCTATGGGATGAGAGGGCCACAAGAGGAAGAAGGGAGATTTTGCAGCACCCTTATAGTTGCTTGAGGACAAGCAACATTTGGGAGGGGGAGATTGTAATGTTCCTAATTTAGCTTCAGCTAATGGGAACATTAATTTTTCTCTTAAAAATTATATTGGTGAATAAATGGGCAAGGAGGTTCATAATTTGCTAAAATATGAATAAAAATCCTTCCTAATGTGAAAGGGGATCATGTAATAACTAGTTCAAGCATCCACATGTGTGAAAAATGCCTAAACTATGTGGGCAAGGTCAAGTTTGACCAATTCAACAAAATTGTCTAGATGCATTAAACCATCTTGTTGGATAGCACAGTTTTTGTGGAAGAGCCTTTGCATGGAAGCAACCTCATAGTAGGTGGGACCCTTGGTGAGGAAGCTCATCAGTTATATAATGAAGGAGATGGATAGCATATGGGAATATTGGAGATTATATTTTCATGAGGTCTGCTTAGACTTCCTGCATACTTAGCTGTTTAGCTAAGTTGCTGCACTGCTTAGTGCAAGGGTTTTCTCATGTGGGGTGCACTGCTTTTTCTTGGAGATATTGTAGCAAGAGATCTAGGAGGAGCTCCTAATTTGAAATTTCCACATACTGGTGTTGGGCCAAGAAATTTTATTTAGTGACAGTGCAGTCTCTTTAGAAAACTGCATTATATTTCAAGAGGTGCAGTGGAAGGGGGTTGAAACCCCAAGCTATGAGCTAGTTTCCCCAAAGGAGGAGCTGTATTTATTTGAGAGAGCTAGAGGAAGGTTTCTAAAGAAATTTATTTGGATTTTCAGCTGATATTGAGTAGATCTTCATCCATACAACGTCATTCCAGCCATATATCTGTAACAATTTATCTTGTACATCTTTTATGTCAAGAATCCCCTTGCTGGGTGATCTTGGATCTATGTAAAAGATACTAGATCTCTGTTTTTGTGCCTTATTGATTCATATAATGAAAGATATATTTTTTCTCTATAATTTCTGAAGCATAACCTCCATTAACTACGCAGTCCCTTTATGCAGTCATTTTATTCTTGCAGCACCTCAATCTTGAGGGTTTTTCCATGAAAATATTATGTTTATCTTTTGCTGATTTATGAAGTCATGTTATAGATCATATTTTCTGATGTTAATACTATTTCCCATCTAACACCTTCATAAAATCATGTTGCTTCAGCATCAAAACTTTCTACATACTCTAAGTCATGGGAAACTAGGGTTTCTGAGCCTAGTCGGGGATGGGAGATCTATTTAACATAGCTAGGATTATTTTTTTGAGCTGAAATTCGGTATGAAAATCCCTCATAACCTAATATATCAGATAAAACCGTCACTTTCCCATATCTTTACACATAATGCTAAAATTAAGCTTTTTAGGGTTGATTTAGCTGCTTTTCCCCACTTTCTGGATCATAAAATGAAGTATAAGCTACTGATGTAGCTAAATATGATTTATATGTGTCTCTTATACATATTTTAAGCTTATTCATCACAACAGAACTGTTATACAGTTGGTTCATTTCTGAATCCTAAAAAAGGATCATTACAAATAAACAGTTATATCATCAAGGTAAATTACAATGAAGTAACCTATTTCTTCTGAAAATTCAATGTCCATGGCTCTCTAAAATTTGGCACCAGAATTCATTAAACCAAAGGGAATTTTCAAATACATGAAAGTACCCCAAGGTGTAGTAAAGGCTGTTTTAAGTTGATCATCATGATGTACCAAAATTTGATTGTAACCTGAGAAGCCATCTAGCAAAGAGATTATTTTGGAACTGACTACCCTTTGTAAAATATGATCCATTTTAGGCAAAGGATAGTTGTTCTTCAGTGAAGCTTTGTTTAAGTTTCTAAAATCAATGCAAATCCTTATCTATCTTGTTTTCTTCCTCACTGATACAAGATTAGACACCCACTCTGAGTATCTAATAAGGACAATAATTCCAGCTTCATACATTTTTTTAATTTCTTTTTCTACCAGAGGTAATTGGATAGGGTTGATCCTGCGTAATTTCTTCTTAAAATGTTTCTGGTTTTGTTTGAGGGGTATCTTATGCCAAATTATTTCTGTATCATATGATTTTAGGTCTTCATAGCTCCAGGCAAACACATCAGAAAATTATATAAACAACTCAATATATTTCGGTTTAATGTGAGCTGGAAAAGTTTTAGACAGTTTGATTAATTTGGGCTTTTCTTTACTGCCTATATTGCATTCTTCCACTTCAGATTGTATGGGTTCCAATTTTGGTTTCTTGGCCACATCATTCAAATTAAATAATTCTTCTAAAGGGATTAGTCCTTTCGGCAAGCTTTGGTCTTTAGATTGCAACACTTCTAAGTCTTCATTTTCTAGATCTATGCTATCTTCTGTTTTATGATTGGGTTCATAGGTTAACAGATTTATTTTAGCAACCCTGGGAGACTTTTATTCTTCAACAAGTGGGTTTTCTTCAATGGGACAGTCTTTATCATAATCTGAATCTGAGCTTGATGCTTCAAATTCATTTTTGGACTGTAGGAAGTCTTCTATTTGTTTATCTCCCTCAAAGACTTGCCAGTATTTTTCATTGTCTGGGATATCTGGTCTAAATTTGACTTGGGTGGTGCATTGCTTGGTTTCATAAGGTGTAAGACAAGTTCTAGCAGCAAAGGCTAAACTGTTGGCAAGGAAATTTTGATTTCTCGAGACAAAGATAAGTTGGAATTCATAAAATTTTTTTAGCAAGTCCATGGCATCGTTTCTATAAGCTATAAGTCTAGGATGATTAGCGTTGTATTCCCCATTTATTTTCCTAATAATCAATTCAGAATCCCCATGAACTTTTATCCTTTTGGCGCCTAGTTTTTTCAATAAATGCAGACCTAAAAGGAGAGCTTCATACTCAGTTATGTTGTTGGTACATTGAAAATTTAATTTATAGGAATGTCCCTCAGCATGATTACTTTCAGTGTTATGTAACCATATTCTTGCTCCTGCATCATTTTTAGGGAAAGACCCATCAAATTTCATGTTCCAAAGAGGACTGACTTCAGATTTATGATTCATTTCATTGCTATCCTCTCTGCATTATTCGTCCTTTTGTTCTGAACTAGGGTCTGCATAAGATTTTCCTGAATTTTGTTCCTCAAGTTTTTCAATTTTTTGAGGTTTTATTTCTTGATTTTTGTGATCTACATTAATTTTATGACTGTTTTGGACCTCAAGACCTCTAATCTATTTGTTGTGAATTTCTAAATCGGCAGATTGTTTTTTAATTTCCTCTCTATTTTCCTCTTCATCCATGACTACAACTATGTTTGAATGTGAAGTGATTATAGCATTTGATGTTTTTTCATTGATTAGCTCTTGCTCTTTATGAATATCATCATTAAAAAGAATAAAAGAGTCAAGGTCAGTGTGTATGGAATAAAGAGGAGATTTTTCCGGTCTTTCTTGGCTACTCACCATGTATTTCATGTGGGTTTCTCTATAGAGTCTTCTAGGTTGATTGAAGACAGGGATGGTGGCATAAGTCATATCCATATGCATTGTGCCTTTTAACTTAGCTCCCCATGATCTTGAAAGGAGCATGCCATATTTGGGGGGTATATCAGCCACTACAATGTCCATCACTAAACTCTTGGCTGGTATTTGGGCTAAGTTAACACACAGATCTTTTATTAAACCTAGGCATCTCACCCTACTTGAATCAAAAGATTATAAATATTTGTAGGGTATAGTTACCTCTAAGCCCAATCTTTCCATAATCACCTTGGGCATGAGGTTGTGTGATGCTCCTGAATTAAACATGGCATTGTGCAAGATATTGTCATGAATGTTTAAACTGATGTAGAAAGGAGGGGTTGTTCCTTCTTGAAACTTTCCTTCAATTTTTGGTCCAAAAATGAGTTCTGGGGTATCATCATTTAAGTTAACTGTATCATGAATGTCTTCTATGTTTAAAGCTTTCAAAATCTGACCCCTATATACATCTTGAGTGATTAATTCAATAAGTGGGACATATATTTTGATTTTAGATATTTCATTCTCTAGGCTGAAAGGAATTTGGTTTTTTAACATGTTTAGTTCAACCTCCTTAGTCACTATCTCGTCAGCAAAATCAACTTGCTGATTGTTTTTTTTTTTTTCTCGTTTAGACTAATCCTAATCTTTCCATTTTTTCTCCTCCCATCCCACCCACGGGTTTCGAACCGGTGACCTTACAGAACGGAGTGCCTTAACAGTGCACTCCATCACCGACTGTTCTACACCACGTGGGTAACTTGCTGATTGTTATTTACAGTAGTTAGAATAGTTTTTTCAGGAGCATTAGCTAAAGTGCTAGTGCTACTGGGGTTAACACTCTTTTTTTCATTGGATTTAGTGTTTTGTCCTTTGTTTAAATCAGAATTTACAACCACTGTTTTGTGCGTTTCGACTGTCTTTGTAGAAACAATTTCAGGTCTGTTTTTGGCAGATTTATCAGAGGATTGATTTCTGGGAGTATCTTGATTCTTTTTACTTCCGAGGTCATACTATTTAGGTGATCATATGATGGAATTTTCAGAGTAATGTTCATAATAGTCAGGTTGTGGTCTTCTGTCATCATAGGGTGTATATAGACCTTGTTTTCTTTCATAAATGAGATCAAAATCCTCATTACTTACTCCCAACATATTCATGTTGTCATCCTTTGTTTGTTCATTAGTTTCTTCATCCTCATTAACAAAATTTTCTTGGAAAGGAGCTCTGATCTGTTGATCATCCTCTATTTGTCTGTTTTGAGGTTGATTTCTCCTAAAGTTCTGATTTTGATTTTGAGATTGATTTCTGTTTTGGGGAGCTGACTGATTTTCTCTAGCTTGTGCTCTCTCAAGTATGCTCATCTTCTTCATCATTTCCTCCATCATTCTTTCCATTTTTGAGCCAAATGTGGAGGGTGCGGATTCCTCCCTAAATGATACTTTCTTCTCATTCCCCATCCTAGCTCTTTTTTCAATTAGATTTACTTCCACAGCTAGAGCTCCTTTCTGCATGTCCTCCAAAGTCAAGGGGTCTCTTTCTCTTAGCTGATAGGCCATTTCAGGATCAAATCCTTCATGGAATTTGGCCAAATCTAATCCTTGTGGAGGTTTTAAGTCTGGGGGTAGTGCATTGTAAACACTATTGAATCTAGTGCAATAATTTTGAACACTTTCCCCAGTGTTTCTTTTAAGGTTGTTGTAATCTGAAAGTATTTGAAGAGGATTTTTTATAACTTTCCATTTGTTTAGGAATGACTGATGGAGGGTTTGGAGGTCGTTAATACTATTAGGGGTTAAGATTTTGAACCAATTTCTTGCTTGTCCCCCTAAACTCTGAGCAAACAATCTGAGTTTGATAGTTTGATCGTCAATCTAATTTCTGTCAAAATAGTCATTCATATTGTCCACATGTTGTGAAGTGGTAGTAGCACCACTGGCATCATATAATGGTATCTTGGACTGATAGTCCTGTGGCAGTGACTAAAGGTAAAGGAAGGACTAGGGGAGCATACCATGTTGCCATGATAGGAGGTTGTGGGAAAAATGGGGGGTTTACAGGTGGAGGATGTAAAATGGGAGGGGGTTGATGGAATGGGGTGGTTTGAACTGTAGGTGTATAGATAACAGAAGTGGATGGATCAGCAAGAGACCGTTGATCAGATATAGGATGAGAGAAACCAAAATTATGAATGAAATGGAAATCAAGAGGGGTAGTTTCTTTGCTACCAGGATGTTCACCTCTATCTTGGGATGAAGGTGAAGATTCAAAATCTATCTGATCTATGTCATCAAGTGACCTAGTTCTAAATGGGTTTATTAAGTCAACTTGTGAATCTTGTAGAGCTGTAAGGTTTTCAGGAATAGAATTAGCTCTATGGACTGGCCTAACAATAGTTGAAGTTTTCGCCTTAGGAAATTTCCTAAGTATACTTTCTGGATTATCAACTATATCAGGAGGATTTTGGTTGGGATGGGCTCTACTATGAATTATTCTAGAAGCCACTATGCTATGTTTGCAGACCTAATGATAAGAAAAGTTTACCCAAATATGACAATATTTGTTAGGCTGACTAATCTTTTACCAAGAAAAATTAATTCTCAAAGTTTCCTTAACTGAGTTTGTATGATTTTATGATAGTAATGGGTTTCCCAGTGGAGTCTTTAGGTCAATTCAGAATTGTGGAGTCGCCAGGTGGAAATTTTTAGCTTTTTGAAGGTAAAATGTTGGATGGTCCACCACCATTAATAAGTTTGAGTACTAATCTGAAATTGTTTTGTGTTTTCTGAGTTTTTATAGTCTAATGGTTTATGAGTGTGTCCTAAATCTGTTTCAGCACTTAGCTGCGGTGATGAGACAAACAAAGTTCACTCTGTGACTTACCTAGCTAATTTATTCAAGGTTTGATAAGGGTCTGTTAGAATCCTAGGAAGAACTTAGATGGCCACTGATTCAGACGAGTCCTATCAGGATTACCAAGATGTTTGGTAGTGCTTGAAGAAAGCTATCCATTCTGTACTGAACACTGAGTTTTTTGTTTTAAGGATTTTACTCAGTTCCCCAGTATGGTCGCCAGTATGTTAGGTATCCGTAGTTTGCAAGATTGGCAGGTACAAATGATGCAGAGCCTACATCAAAATCGCTTTGGAATCTGAGGACCTAGCCATCCCAGATTCACAGAGGGATCTCTCCATGTATATATTTAAAGATATGATTTTAGGCTAGTTATGAAGAACATGGGTTTTTGTTTGTTTGGTTGGGCAAGGATAAAATGAAGGTGAAGGAAGTCTATATGAAGGGTGAAGGTGTGAGAAGGTGAAGGAATGGTTCAGCTGATAATATAGGCAAGGAGCAGCATCAATCCATTGGGCTATGGAGTCATAAGAGGATTTAATTGCACAACAAGGTTCAAGAGTGGTCCATGGGGAAATTCATCTATGTCAAAGGATCTCTTTAAGTTGATTTTATGGGATGAAACAATAAGGAATGAAATGAAAGAAATAAAACACCTGAAGAAACAAAGAGTAGCCTAAGATCAAGTAAGTACTTTTAAACTATCCTGCTTTTGGCATGCACTTAAGGAAAGACACAAAATAATCTAAGATCAGGTGAGTACTTTTAAACTAGCCTAATTTTGATGTAATTTTAAGGGAAAACATTAAAAAAAAGAGAAAAACTTAAGATCAAGTAAAGAATTTTAACTTAGCCTGCTTTCAGCATATTCTCAAAGGAAAACATTCATGATAACATAAAAAGTAGTCTAAGATCAGGTATGTAATTTTAAACTACCTGCTTTCAACATACTCTTAAGGGAACTTTTCAAAGCAACTGTTGGAGATAAACCAGAGGACAGGGCTAACCATAAACTTCTATAGCTCAGCTTTAATTAGCAGAATTATCAAGAACATTTAAAGACAAAATCTCAAGTTGTACTCAGGAAACATGGGCTTACCAACACTTCACTGGTTATACTCTATTGAATTACCTTCAAATTAGCAATCAACAGAAAACATAAAAGATAAAGATTTAACAGTTAGATTTAGGGTACTACGAGAGTAAATCCTAATCTATATTTTCTTTTCTTTATCAGAAAATAGTGGACAGAATGAAAACATAAAGAAAAATGACAATTACAGTGAGAAACACATCACCATTGACATAGACCAGGATCCCATAAATCAGCTATTTGTATTTGATGTTCAAACTAGTTACAATATTAATGTCCAATGGGCCTCTAAAACTTCAAACTTCTCATCTCAGATTATGTGTCTTCAATTACAAACAGAGCTACAGCAGCTTCAAAATCTATTTACATGCAAAAAATATCCAGAGACCAACCTCTATATTGTCTTCTATAGAAGTATTTATAGAAGAAAGAGGAGGTGGAGTGTTAAAAGGGTTCATTTGTTCAATTAATACAAAGTTATGATGTATTGACCTTTGGGAGGCCTAAGGGAGAATATTTCGAGTGCTCATCTCTGTTTAAATTATTTTGCAATAAATTTCATCAACCTTAGTTACTATTGTTGACTTTGGTGGCTTTAGTAGGCTGATCATAAATTCTGAGCTGTCTTTGGCAAAAGATCTCTGACTATGCATTCATTGTGTATTCTTTTTGCGAAAATAAACCTGTAGGTGGAAATTTAGTAGCTGGGGATTCAATTAGCCCCACTAATGTGGCACTGAGGTGTCCTTTATTGTTTTGTCTTCTTTCATTTCCTTAGAAACACTGATTTACTTTAATATTTTGTTTATGCCTGATTAGGTTCTCTGTTTAGCTTTAAGCATTGATCTGCCTTTAATCTATGCTTTATCTTTATCTATCGGGTTAAGCCTTTTTGATCTTCAGTATTTATGCACTAACCCTTTAACTTCATTGGTTTACTGATACTCCTTAATCCTTCATCACTGTGTTTTCTGGTGTACAGGTGTATGGGCGTGTCGAGGGTTTCATGGTATAACCAATGCTCATGAGGCATGGATCAAACCATGATTTTGAACCCTATGGATTCCCTTTTCTGTGTGGATACTGGCTTGAGGATTTTCATCCTTGGCCCTTGGTAACCTTATCATGACTAGCTCATTTTCCATGAAACCTGCAACATAAAACAAACGTTTAGATAAATCCTGCGTTTAGAGGTTAAACTGCTTTCAGAGGCTGGGCAGAGGAGCAATGCAGAAGAGGAGTGATCATGTAGGAAGAGGAGTCCTATGAAGAAAAATGGTTGAAAATGCAGTTTAAACTGTATTGGGTGCGATCTGGGCAAAAAGTGGTTTTCGCAATACCACAAGTGGTTATCGCACGACCCTCAGGAGGTGAATGGTTTTTCCTGGAGGCAATGCGATTCCATTCATCACTTGCCACGTGGATTTTTTGATACCGCTGGTATCACATTATTTTCAAGTGTTAAACCTCGGGCGCAAGAATTTTGCGATATGTCTCTTCAACCATTGGATCGGAGGGTTGAGATCTGATGGTGCGGATCGGGCGCAATAGGAAAGGTGCGCGGGCGGGGGTTCTAGTGGGAGACAATTGGTAGCGTGCGATTGGACATGCACTTCATGTGGTAGAAGGTAGGCCCTAGTGGAGTTTGGGTCATTGATATTATTGAGGATCGTTAGATTTATAATATCTATGGCTTAGATTTCATCGGAGGATCGTTATCAGAGCCGGTAAAAAATGAAGGAAACGCAGGTTTTTCGTGGGAATGCCGATGCGATGGGGTATGGTCACGTGGAGGGGTATGTGGCTAGGAGCCGATGGAAGAAGGGCTTATCACATCAGGAGAAAAAATGTAAGGAGACAACGGGCTCGTAAAAGGAAAGGCCGATGCGATGAAGGGGCTGAAGGTTTAGGCACCCGGTTGCAGGGCCAGGTTATATGGAGGAAGAGGCTGGGGGCTAAGCCGAAAGGGGATAAAGCTTGTGTTTATATAAAAGGGAATTTCTTAGGCAGAAAGAGTGGTTTTTAAGGGTTTTTCCAGTTCCGATAGAAGGAAAGTAAGGGCTTTTCAAAACTGATAAAGGAAATTGATTAGTTTTGAAGGGGAAAAATGAAGGGTAAAAGAGGTGAGGTAAATGGCGGATAAAAAGGGTCAAAATGAATGAATGAAATGATGAAAGAGGAGGTTATGTAGGGAAAAATCTTGCAGGGGGCAGAAGTTTTAACCTGGTTTTGTTTTAAATGAAATAGTAGTGAAGATTACTTGCAAAGTTCAAACAACACAAAAAGACTTCAAGAATGAGCAGTTTTTCCTGAAAAAAATCTCTTTAAGGCTTAGGACTTATTTTTAGCCATCATTTGCTCAGTCAAAAATTTACTGATGGCTAACATAGTGTACAACACATATATCCACACAATGTGTACAACACTACACAATACATACACCACGTTGGCATACGACACAGACACCCACACCTGGTGTACAATAAAACAAGATACATACACCTACACCAACATACAAAACATAAACCTATACTTGGTGTACCATACAAAACAATACATACACCTACACCAGAATAAGACACATACATATACATATACATTTATAGAGTACAACATAACTAATACACATTTCATGAGACCACGACTACACCATGCACATACACAGTGTTACATGCCTGCAACATAACATGTATGAGCACACAATACCACATGTGTAGCAGTAACATATGTGCAACATGTACACAATACCATTAGTACACCACTACCTGCACAATATGTACACAACGCCAAATATACACCGCACCACATGTACAATGTGTACACAATACCACATGTCCACAACACCACATGCATATGATACCACATGTACACAATGCCACATGCAAGACAAGTACATGGCACCACCTGCACACATTACCACATGTACAACATGTACATAACACCACATGTACACAACACCACATGTACAATCATGCACATGCCACCATATGGACATAGCACCATATGTATAGCATGCACACACCACCATATATACATAACACTATATATACAACATGTACGTAGCACCATACATACGCAACACCGCATATACAACGTGGGCACAACATACATATCCAACATGTGCATAGTATGATATGTACACAACACCACATATACAACATGTACGTAGAACCATCTATATGTAGCACTGCATATGAAATATACTCATAACACCATATATAAAATAGGCATACAAAATCATAGGTAAACAACAATACATTTGTTACATGTACACATCACCATAGGTACAATTACATAATATACAACATGCACAACATATACAAAAAAATAGTACTTCTCATCCAGAGACCACACACTAACCCCATAAGCAACCTTGCTTCTAGTGTCTTTCCACTATCCATGCTCACCCTAGAATGCCATAGATCACACTACTTTCACTTCTCTGATGCAACCCTCAACATTACTCGCCCATAACATAAACATAGGAATAATACAAGAATATAACATTAAATCATATCCACATGATATTGACCTCATAGATATGACAAGGCTACGCTGCCACTTGATTCCTCATAGCCAGGAACCTCTTCATGCTATTCACCTGCATAAGAAATCATTCCTCCACAAGAATTGTCCTTGAAAAACTTGTCATATAGTGAAATAGATACATAGATAGATACACACACACACACACACACACACATATAATCATCATAAAACAATCATGAACCTATCAGACAACAAAACACACACACACACATATACATATAAACATTAGCATTAAACAATCATGATCCATGACGACCCTGTCAGAAACAACATACATACATACATACATGTATACATATATAAGCATCAACCTAATCATGATCATAACACAATTTCTAGATATCATAATGTCTAGGTTAAGAGAACTTCCTCAATTCTGCACAAAATTGAGAACCACAGTTCCCAACTTAGCTAAGGAATCTGACACCTCATATCCATTTACTTTACCTACTCTGCCACTATCCATTTACCTAATGAACTCAACCAATCCAGATGATTATCATATTATTGCATTTTTTTGCCCTTACACATGCATCGAGATTCATCTGAGTCTTGCATTACCTGTTGGGTTTCATCCAGATCTCCCCGAGCTCCATTAATTTCCTCTTTCCCAAGCCAATTCCAAAGACTCAAAATATAAAAGGAAAGAAAATGCAAAAAGAAGAGGATAACCATGAAAACCCATAGGAATAAGGCATAATGAACAAAGTGGCAAGGCCTTACATCGGACATAAGCAAAGCTGAAAATCAAGCACAAACAAATCATAAAAGAAGGAAAGCACAAGACTATAAAAACACACACCAGGACTCAATCCCCCATGGCTTCCCAACACTTCCAAAGAAAATATCAACCTGAGCCTTCTTCAAGATTTCATGGCAGTCTCTTTTCCCATGCAATCTAATGCATCATACTGCCATAAACACATAATTGTCAGTGCATAAATAAACATAAAAACAAGCTAGTTACCTTACCTTATTGTTCCAGGCACACTGCCCTATAACTAAACACACGTCATCCATATGTACCAAACATCAATACAACATATCTACCAATTCAAAATCAACCAATTTGAAAACTTTTACCAAGACTAAGAACTATGCCATAATCAACAATCAACTCACATTCATCGGTCATAATACATAATGATACAACTAGGAATTATAACTACATCTAGTTTATGATGTCTCTATGATTACAACACTTAACTCCATATAGTCGCATCCTTCTCGAGTAACTTATACCAACCCTTGATCACCCACTTGCACTCAAGTATATACCAGATATCTCAGAACATATGTGTTAACACAACCATAATAAAGCAAGATTGTTGTGAAACCAGCTCCAAAAAGAGAAGAAAAGAGATATCAACGCCTTAGAAATAAGCCACTTCGAGGGGGCAACCTCCAATACATTACATGAATGAACAATTTTTGGATGATTCAAATTACAAAACCTCCTTTCTATATATAGGAGTCCATGGGGCCACAATGTAATCCTAGTGGGGCCACAATGTAATCCTAGCCGACCTAACAATAATAATTTAAGGGCACAATAATAACAATATGGGGGTTACAGGGGTACAATAATAACAATAAGGGGGTTACACTAATAACAATAAGGGACTATACTAGTAACATAGGGACCTAACATGCCCCTCTCCTTCAAAAAAGTGTTGTCCTCAACGCTTGAGTAGCTCTGGGTGCTTCTGTATAAAATTCTCATCCTCCCATGTAGAATCTTCAGTGGGTAAGTTCTTCCACTTGATGAGATACTCTGAAATTGATCGATTCCGTAGTTGTCGAGTTCTTGTTTCCATGACTGCTTCTGGTTCCAATATGATTTTTCCTTCCTCATCAAGTTCTGGCAATATTGTTTGAACTGGAAGATTTTCTCCTATAACCTTCTTTAAGCATGAGACATGGAAAACTGGATGTACTCGCGAAGAAGCAGGAAGCTCCAATTTGTATGCCATAGTACCAATCTTTTGCAACACCTTGTAAGGACCATAGTACTTTGGTGATAATTTATTATCCTTCTTAGCTTGCTTGAGGGACATTTGTTTGTATGGTTGTAGACGTAAAAATACCCAGTCTTATACATCAAAACTTCTCTCGCTGCGATGTTGATCTGCCCGTTGTTTCATTCGATTTTGTGCCAAATTCAAGTTGTCCTTTAAGAGTTGGAGAACTTCTTGTTGATGCTCGATGTGATCTTCCACTACTTGAACCTTCGAATTTTCTCTTAAAGATGATGTGATGGATGGTGGATGATATCCATAAAGTGCCATAAATGGGGTCATTTTTGCTGCAGTGTGGAAGGAAGTGTTATACCAGCATTCAGCTAGAGGTAACCACTTGAACCATTGTGTTTTTTTATCAGATACAAAACAAAGAAGATATCCTTCCAAAAATTTATTTACTATCTTAGTTCGACCATTGGATTGAGGATGATAAGATGAGCTATGAGCTAATTGAGTACCCAAACAAGAAAATAACTCCGTCCAAAAATTTCCAGTAAAAATGGTATCTCTGTCGCTCACAATAACCCTTGGGTTTCGATGTAGCTTTTGAATTGTGTCCATAAATGTAGTAGCAACTGTACTTGCCTTAAATGGATGAGATATTGCACAAAAGTGTGCATACTTGGTAAGTATGTCAACTACCACCATGATGACACTCTTTCCTTTGGACTTAGGTAAACCAGCGATAAAATCCATTGAAATATCCTCCCAACATTGACTTGGAATGGATAAAGGTTGTAGAAGACCCGGGGTCTTAATTTTCTCAACTTTATTCTGCTGTAAACCAAACATTCCGCCACAAAATTTTGAATATCAGATTTAAGGCCATCCTGTTAGGCACCTATAAAATTTGTCATATCAAATGGTGGCTAAATCATTTTTGAAGCCTCCAAGAAACAAGTTTTATTGAAAAATTGTTAGTTCTTGAAATCTTATAAAGACATCTTGTTCTTTGATTAATCTTCACTGCTATTTCCCTTTTAAATTCCGAAAATCTGCTGTTTTCCCTGAAGAAAAAGACTGCTAAAAACTCCATTTTTCATCATTTTTACTTCTCCTTCCCCTCAAAATTAACCTTCATTTTATTCCCTTTTTCCCCATAAAATTCCTCTGTTTTCCCTCTTTTCCCTTCTTCCCTTCATAAAACCCCTTTTATAAGGTTTAAAACTCAATTTTGAACCTTACCGAAACCCCCAAATCCATTAAAAAACCTTGAAAAAATCATAAAAAACACACTTTTTTGCATTACAGGCCTAAGCCCCTTTGGGCTAAGCCCTAAAGAATTTCCTCTCCATGCGACTTGGCGCTGGAACCAAGCGCTAATAGTCCCGAGCGCTTATTGCATCGGAAACTTTTGATGGGCGCATTTTTTTGTTTAAGTGAGAACCCCCGATGTGATTGGCCCCTTTTATATAAAGCCCTGATCCTTTGTTTCCGTTGTAGAATCAAGAGCCCACAATCGGGCGCTAAAACAAAAAAGCACTTGGCCAAAAACCAAATTCCCCTTTTTATTTTGCTAAAACCCATTTTCTTATGTTTTATATGAAAATCCGCCGGTTCAATGTTTTAAATGAAAAGGACCGTTGATCTAAAGCCGATCGACGATCAATGAAATCTCGCATCGGAGATTTTCTTCAGGCGCATTTGAAAGACCCTCGCCTTTGTTCCGATGTTGATTGGCCCTTTTGTATAAAAACCCCAGTCCCTTTAGCTTTTCCATATATCCAAAGGCCCTACAATCGAGTGCTAAACCTTAAATAAAACCCTCCTCGATGCATTTGTTCCTTTGTATTTCTTAAAAAAATCCATTTTTTATGTTTTAAACGTCACCCGCCGTTCATTGGTCGGAGCCCTTCCCAACTGTTGATCTTAAGCAAATCAACGGCCTTCGTAATTTCGCATTGGAGATTTCCATTGGGCATGTTGTATTATTTTATTCCCCCCCCCCCGATTGGCGGTCTCCCGATGGATTATCAGCCGTTGATCTTTTCCGGCTTTCCCTGATTCGACGACCCTTATCACTCCATCCCTAAGCCTTTCCCTCCGCCTATGACCTCCTCTGACTCATTCTCCACCATTGATCTTGCCCTCAGATCAACGGTCCACAGCTAATTGCATCGGCGCCCATTTTTTTTTCCCCCCCACCGATCGCAGACCTCCGATTGCATTTGGGTCATCCACGTGTCAAGATCCGACGGTCCAGATTGAAGCCCACAACCTTTGTTAAATTTATGAAGCCCCGCTTTATAATGTTTTTCAGGGAAATCTCAGCCGTTGATCTCTACAGATCAACAACCCATACTGACCCATTCTCCACCTTATATATTATTTCATTAAGCCCCAAAGATCAATCTGAGCCGTCCATTCCATTCATCCAACGGTCCCGATAGGCCCGATCCTTTGGGTCCTACCCCTCCTAGATCAGATCTCCGCCATTGATTCCCTAATTGGACGGTCCATAATAAAACCACCCTACCTGCTTCTGCCCATGCATCTTATCAATATCGCGCTCTTTCCATGACCGTCAGATCTAAGACCCCAGATCTGACGGCTGACGCGCATTTTTGCATAATTTCATGCCTGAAGGTTAATGATTTTAAATCATGTGATATAGGCGGTTTTGAAAGGCCACGTGTTGGCCTCTAACGCATATCGCGTTCAAAAAGTGAAAACCACCCTTCCTCCATTTTCTTGCGCGAAACCAGCTGTTTTGTTCTGCGAAACCGCTTTCTCCCATTTCCATTGCGATTTATCGCGTTGTTTCCCCACTGTTGATCTCTGCAGATCAACGGCCATCATTCGATCTCGCATTTCTTAATCACCCTTCGCCCATCCTTCAAGGGCCTTCTTGAATCATTCTCCACCGTTGATATCCTTGGCTGATCTCATCCGATGGCCCAGGATCTTCCGAGAAACCCTGAATTCCCTTTTAACCTATTTCCTCCGCCAAAGGGATTTTCACCCTTTTTCCTTTGTATTTCTTCTATTTTCACGAAAAAGCGGCCCTTCTCCATTACATTTTCCCAGTCGCTCTCGACCGTTGATCAATATGGATCAACGGATCTGACTTAATCTCCCATCGTTTCATCGACTGCCTGCTATTTGACCCCCGCAAAGCAATCTCCACCATTGGATGCTTTCATCCAACGGCCGCGACCTAACCACGACCTATGAAGCAGTCTGACCCAAAATACACAGGATTTTATTAAATTTTCTGTATTGTGCAGGTTTCAAAGGTTTTTCCATTATGTTAAAATAAAAACAGAGGCAGAGGGTGACGACCCTCCAGGACTTTAATCATTAAAGGGATTGTTCCACGGGGTTTTCCATCAGTGTTTGCCGGTGTCTCATGAACGCTGGCAGCATTATAAAAATCCCCTGAAGCACCTGCACATCAACAAGACACACTAAAGCTTGAATCAATCAAAGAGTATTAGTATGAAGATCCAGTCAAACCAGAAATGAAGAATTAAAATGGTTTACACAGTTTGGGTGGATTACGGTTAAAATCGACAATTAAAAGCCTAATCTGCTAAATTAAACATAGTTGAAGAACATAAGATAGGAAATTAGGCCTGATTAAGCCTAACACACATAATCAAATCAAATTAACAGTGTTTAAAGGGAATCAATAATATCTATCAGTACGAGAAAGCCTCCACTACCACATCAGAGGCTAATTGAATCCTCTCAGCTACCTAATGCCACCTGCAGCCTCAAAGAATTCAAAAGAGGCCGAGTTATTACTAGAACAGGGAGTATTTTCCTCAATACAGCCGAACAGTTATTTCAAGCCAAAGAGACTTATTGCAAAAATATCAGCAGAGTTATTACAACGATGACATAGGGCCTTAAAGTCAACAAAATCTCCCCAACAAGCTTAATACTTAATATAAAGCCAATTAATACAGAGAAATATCTATAAATTTATCCATTGATCCCCTCAAAAGGCCGAGAAGCATTAAAATGTATTAATTGAGCCTGAAGATATTTTCTCTCATTCGACCTCATTTTCCTATAAAATCATATTGAGGAGCTCATTGTAAAGGGTTGGTTACAGAACTTTGAAATATACTTGTGCTCGAAACTTCTACATGTAAATAGTGTTCAAAGGCTCTTGAAGCTCTACTTGTAATCAAATAAGTTAGGCTGAGAAGAGAAGCTGATTGCTGAACTGAAACATTGGACTTGAAGAATGTAACTGGATTGACATCAATATACAAGCTGACTCTTGGGATCCTGGTCTATATCACTAGTGAAGTGATTCTTTCTGTGTTATTGTTTTCCTTTCATGTATGCCATTTTTTCCATTATTCTCTGATAAAGAACAACAAGCATAGAGTTAGGATTTACTGTTTACAGTACCCTTCTATGATTGATCAACTTTATCTCAATGTTTTCCTCCAAATCGTGTATTTAAGAATGATTCAATACAGTTCAAACAGTTAGGAATGCTGGAGTTCCCTCGTCCTACTGTTTACTTTAAACATTGTTCTTGAATGTTATTTTCATTATTTACTCAGTAAATTCAGACTAGAAAAGTGATGGTGTGCCCTGTTTTCTATCTTCTTTCTCCAAAGGTAGTTCTGAAAGTTTCCCTAAGAGTAAGTTGAAAGCAGTCTAGATTTAAAAGTATCTTATCTGATCTTAGGCTGCACTTTGTTTTTCTTATCTATTTTCATCCCTTGTTAAAGTAATTATGTGGATTACTAGATTGTTTGTCTCTTGAGTTAGCTTTAATACGAACTTGCCCAAAGAAGTCTATGGTTAGCCCTGTCTTTTGGCCAGTTTTAAACAATTACTTAAAAGGCTTTTCTTGTTGAAGAGACTGATAAATCCTAGTTGAAATTTTTGTCTGTTTCCACCCTTTCAACACTTTTATTGTTCCATTCCATCATTTTAATCTCAAAGATCTTGTGATATAGATGACTTTCCCCTTGGACCACAATTGAAATTTTTGCACAATTAAACCCTTTTATGACTCCATAGTCTAATGGACTAACAACCAACGTTATATCTATCTTATCAGCCAAATCTTGTTCTGATTGCTTGCAACTTCACACCTTTGAAACTCTTTCATTTAGGACTTTCCACTCAACTAAAAATCATGCTCAACCATCCAAAACCAAAAAAAAAAACCCTTGCTCTTAATAACTAGCCTAATATCACACATAAAAGCCTTAAAGATAAATCAATCTTTGCACTTATAGAGAGATCCCTCTCTGGATTCAGGAGGGCTAGATCCTAGAATCCCAAAGTGGTTCAAGTGTTCTCTCTGCAGTTTGTATTTTCCAATCTTGCAAATTACAGGGAGCTAACATCTCTGGCGACTCCGCTGGGGAGTTCTGAGTTATTTTCGTGTTGAATACTCTTAGCATATTAGAATTCCCTTTGTTTCAAGGATATTTGGTGTATTAGCCAATTGAGCCACCAGAGCTAACATTTCTGGCGACTCCGCTGGGGAAGTCTGAGTAAAACATCATCCTATATGCTTTTACAACCTCAGGAAACCTCTTGATTTAATGAAATTTGTTCTGTTAGCCAGTTGAGCCATCAGGCATAATATTTCTGGCCAAACACTTAGTGTTCAGTGAGTACAAGCAGCCCTCCTCAAGCACTACCAAGCAAATGATAATCATGGTAAAACTTATTTGAATCAGTGAAAAACTATTATTTGAATCAGTGAAAAACTAAGGAAACCTTAGGATTCTCATAGGACCTTATCAAACCTTGAAGGATCAGCTAGCTTAGCCATAAGAGTAGATTGTCTTTGTCTCATCACCATAGATAAGTGTTGAAACAGATTTAGGATACTCTTAGAACCCACAGGACTGAAAAACAACTCAGAAAACCCAAAAATATTTCAGATTGGTATACAATAAACATGGTGGTGGACCATAAAAACTTTTACCTCCAAAAGAGCTAAAAACTTTCACTTGGCGACTCCACAATCCTAAATAGACCTTATGACTCCACTGGGAAGACCCATTATCATCATAACATCATATAAACTCAGTTAGAGGACTTTAGGATTAAATTTTTCTTGTTTGAAGGATCAGTTAGCCTCTTAAATATTGCCATATCTGGTAAAATTTTTCTTGTTTAGCTGGGTCTGAAAAACACAACATAGTGGCTCCTAGAAAGATTTATACCAGAGCTTACCCTGACCCAAACCCACCTGAGATAGTTGATAACCCTGAAAGAGTTCTTAGGAAGTCTCCTGAGTTTAAATTTTCAACTGTTTTCAGATCACCCTTGAGAGTTAATTCTGTTCCAGAAAACCTTGCAGCTCTACAAAAATCACAAGTTTACTTAAGAAATCCATTTAGAACTAGGTTACTTGATGATTTAGATAAGCTAGATTCAGAGTCTTCACTTTCATCCCTGGAAACAAGTGAACATCCTGGTAGTAGAGAAACAACACCACCTGATTTACATTTCCTTCACAATTTAGGTGTCTCTCATCCAAGATCAGCTCAGCAATCTATTCCTGGTCCATCCACATCTATTATCCATACATCCACTGTTCAAACCACTACCTTCTAGCCCACTTTCCCTCTTGTTAATCCACCACTTGTAAACTCCCCACTTTTTCCACCCCAACCTCCTATCATGGCAACATGGTATGCTCCCTTAGTCCTTCCTTTTCCCTTAGTCAATCTTCCATAGGACTATCAGTCCAAAATACCATTGTATGATGCCAATAATGCCACTACTGCTTCACAACATGTGGATAAGATGAATGACTACTTTGACAGAAATGAAATTGATGATGAAACTGTCAAACTTAGACTATTTTCTCAGAGTTTGGGGAGAGAAGTAAGAAAATGGTTTAAAGGCTTAGCCCCTCACATTATTAATGATCTCCAAGCCTTCCATCAGACATTCTTAAAAAAATGGGAAGTAAGGAAAAACCCTCTTCAAATACTTTTTGATTATAAAAATATCCAAAGAAACACTAGGGAAAGTGTACAAGACTATTGCACCAGGTTTAACAGTGTTTAAAATGTCATTCCCCCTAAAAACTCCATAAGGCTCAGATTAAACAAGTTTCCCGAAGGATTTGATCCTGAGATGGCCTATCAGCTGAGAGAAAGAGATCCTTTAACTCTTGAAGATATGCAAAAAGGAGCTCTTGCTGTGGAAGTTAACTTAATGGAGAAAAGAGCAAGAATGAAGAATGAGATGAGAGTGTCCTTTAGAGAGGAATCTACACCTTCCACATCCAACTCAAAGATGGAAAGAATGATGGAGGAGATGATGAAAAATATGAGCATACTTGAGAGAGCACAAGCAAGTCAAAACCAAACTGCTCCTCAAAATAGAAATCATAATTTTAGGAGAAACCAACCTCAAAATAGACCAAGGGAGGATGATCAATAGATCACTCCTCCTTTTCATCAAAACTATGTAAGTGAGGTTGAAGACACAATGGAACAAACAGAGGAAGATGATATCAATATGTTGGGAGTAGATAATGATGACTTTGAAGTTCATTACAATAGGAAACAAGGTCTATATACACCTTATGATGACAAGAGACCAGAAGATGAATATTACTATTAGGAAATGGAAAATGTCATCATAGAAACCACAAAGGAATATGACCTTAGGAGTAAAAATAATTTGTAAACTCCCAACAACAAAACCTCTGACAAATCTTCACAAAACAACACTGTAAATAAACCCAAGACTACAAAATAGAAAGATAAAATAGTGGCTGGAAATTCTGATAGAAACAAGGAAAAAAGCACTCAAAGTACTGAAAAATAGAGTGCAGATCTCAGTAGTACTAGTACCCTAGCTAGTACTCCGGTTAAAACAATTTTTTCAAATGTAAATAGAGGAAATCAACAAACTGATTTTACTAATAGAGTGGCAGTTAATAAGGCTGAAATAAGCACATCAAAGAATCAGATGCCTTTTAGTTTGGAGCAGGAAATTTCCAGAATCAAAATCTCTATTTCTATCACTGAGTTAGTTGCCCAAAATGTATATAGATCCAAAATTTTGAAGGCTTTAAATATAGAAGATAATAATGACACTGTCAATCTTAATGATGACTAGCCAGAGCTCATTTTTGGTCCTAAGATTGAAGGTAGATATCAAGAGGGACCAAATCCTCCTTTTTATGTTAGTTTAAACGTTCATGACAAGATTTTGCACAACGCTATGCATGATTCAGGGGCCTCTCAAAATTTAATTCCCAAAGTTGTAATGGAGAGCCTAGGCCTTGAAATCACTAGGCCATATAAAGATCTTTACTCCTTTGACTCAAGCAGAGTAAATTTTTTAGGATTAATAAAAAACCTCTGTGTTAACTTAGCACAAATCCCAGCCAAATGTTTAGTAATGGATATTGTAGTGGCTAATGTACCCCCAAAGTATGGAATGTTGTTATCTAGATCTTGGGGAGCTAAATTACAAGGAACTATGCAGATGGACATGACCTATGCGACCATCCCTGTTTTCAATCAGACTAGAAGACTTTACAGGGAGTCTCATATGTAGTACATGGTTACTAGCCAAGAGAGACCACAAAACTCTCCTCTTTATTCTCTAAACACAGGCCTTGATTCATTTATCCTTTTTAACGATGAAACATTCACTGAACAGGTGACTTTAACGGAACTACTGGCCGATGGACAGGAGGGGGAAGACAACACAGGAGTGTCAAAACAGTTTGCTAAAATAGAAAACTGCAACAAACTAAACATAGGTCTTGAGCTAAAAATCATGCGTCCATCACTTTTTAACCTTGAGAGTCAAGAAATCATTCCTCAATACAATGAAAAACTAGAGGAATTAAAACAAATTCAACAGAGTGCTAACTTTAAAAAAAAATCCGAAAACACACTAGTTGAAGAGGATAATAATCAAAATGATGAACCTGAAACTAGTCCTCTATGGAGTATGAACTTCGATGGGTTTTGCACTAGGAGTAACGCTGGTGCAGGCATCTGGATACGTAACAATGAAAACAACCACACGGAAGGCCATTCCTACAGATTAAACTTTCAGTGTTCGAATAACATAGCAGAATACAAATCCCTTCTTTTAGGCTTGCATTTGTTGAAGAAATTATGAGCCAAGAGAATTAAAGTGCATGGGGATTCAGAGTTAATCAATAGGCAAGTAAATGGGGAATACAGTGCTAATCACCCCAGACTTAGAGCCTACAGGAACGATGTCGTGGATTTATTAAAAACGTTTGAGGAATCCCAATTGATTTTTGTCCCAAGAAAAAGGAATATCATGGCCCATAGTTTGGATTTTGCTACTAGAACATGCCTAATGCCTTACGAAACCAAACAATGTACAACTCAAATTAAATTCAGACCAGCTGTCCCTGATAATGAGAAGTATTGGCAAGTGTTTGATGGAGACAAACAAATAGAAGACTTCCTGCAGTCCAGAAATGAATTTGAACTACCCAATTCGGATTCAGACTATGAAACAGATTGTTCTAATGAAGAAAATCTACTTGATAATGAAGAAGAGTCTCCAGAGATCATTGATGTAAACCTATTATCTAGAAAAATTGAAAATACAACAGAATTGGTTGCAGAGTTAGAAATAGAAGACTTAGAAACTCTGTAGTCTAACAATCAAAGTTTGGCAAAAGGCCTGGCCCCTTTAGAAGAGTTGTTTGATTTCAATGATGTGGCCAAGAAGACAAAACTAGAGCTTGTGGAAACTGAAGTTGAAGAGTGTAATATAGGCAGTGAACAGAAACCAATGATGATCAAATTGTCTAAGACTTTACCAGCTCACATTAAACTCAAATACATAGAGCTGTTTAAATAATTTTTTGAGGTTTTTGCGTGGAGTTATGAAGATCTGAAATCCTATGACACTGAAATAATCCAGCACAAGATACCTCTCAAAGAAAACCAAAATCCATTTAAAAAAAAGCTGCGCAGAATAAACCCTGTTTAGTTACCTTTGGTTGAGAAGGAAATCAAGAAAATGTATGAAGCTGGTATTATTGTCCCTATTAGATATTCTGAGTGGGTGTCTACTTTGGTGTCAGTTAGGAAGAAAATAGGAGAGATTAGGCTTTGTATAGACTTTAGAGACTTAAACAAAGCTTCATCAAAAGACAACTACCCTTTACCCAAGATGGACCATATTTTACAAAGGGTAGTTAGTTCTAAAAGAATTTCTTTGCTAGATGGCTACTCAGGATACAATCAGATTTTAGTACATCCTGATGATCAATTAAAGACAACTTTTACTACAACTTGGGGCACTTTCATGTATGTGAAAATTCCCTATGGTCTAATGAATGGTGGTGCTACTTTTCAGAGAGCCATGGACATTTCATTCTCGGAAGAATTGGGCTACTTCATCATTATTTACCTTGATGATGTCACTGTATTTTCAAAGACAGATGAAGAGAACTTAGAACACTTGAGAAAGGTATTCAAGAAATGTAGAAAGTTTGGGATATCTTTAAAACCAAAGAAAACACTGTTTGGTCTCCAAGAAGGTAAACTTCTTGGGCACATCATTTCAGAAGAGGGGATAAAGATAGATCTAAAGAGGATTGAGGCCATATTGCAAATCTCTCATCCTCGAAACATCAAGGAACTCCAATATTTCATTGGAAAGATTAATTTCTGGAGAAGGTTTGTTCCTAACTTGGCCGAACTCCTTAGAAACATTACAAACATGTTGACGAAGGAGCAAGGGGTTAAGTGGACCTTAGAAGCAAATAAGTCCTTTGAACTAGTCAAACAAGCATTAACCAAGACACTAGTTCCAATAAGTCCCGATTTTTCAAAAGATTTTTATATTTTCTCATTTGCATCAGAACATATAATAGTTGCCGTCCTATTGCTAAAAAAACCACAAGGACAAGAGCAACCCATTGCATTCTTTAGCAAGGAATTGAGAGATGCTCCTCTGAAGTACAATGTTATGGAAAAGCAAGCTTTTGCTTTGGTCAAAGCTTTAAAAGACTTCAAAGTTTACTTTTTGCACTCTCACATCATTGCCTTTGTCCCAAATTCATTTGTGAAAGACATTCTAACACAGGACCCAGATGGTAAGAGAGGTAAGTGGATAGCTGCGATACTTGAATATGATTTAGAAATCAAGCCCACTAAACTCATTAAAGGCCAAGGTCTAGCTAGATTAATGGCTGAATAAAATTTGGAAGTTCTTGATATAAATATGATAAATGATTTAGATGACCAAGAAGAATTCTCAACTCCCATTGTTGAAGACCATTTTATCACTTCCTCTTGGTATGCTGATATTCTATATGTTTTTCTCAATATCAATACACCTCCTAGTTTATCAAAAACAAAGAAAAGGTTTTTAAAGTTAAAAGCTGTAAACTACTGCATTATAGATAAATGTCTTTATTGGAAAAATGAAAGTGGGATATTGCTTAAATGTTTGACTGAGAATGATGCAGAGAAGGTTAAGCATGAGTTCCATGAAGGAGAATGTGGAGGCCACCTCTACTAGAATACAACAGCCAACAAAATCCTTAGAGCTAGTTACTATTGGCCCACCCTCTTTCTAGATGTACACAAGATGATAATTTCTTGTCATAAATGCCAACTTTTTGAAGGCAAAAGAAAGTTGCTACCCTTACCTCTGCATCTAATCACTGTTGAAGCCCCTTTTCAACAGTGGGGAATTGACTTTATAGGAGAAATCCACCCACCACTATCTGCCCAACATAAATGGATTCTCATTGCAACAGACTACTTCACCAAATGGATAGAAGCCATCCCTTCTAGGCGAGCTAATGACTCTGTCATCATAAAATTCATTGAGACTCATATCCTTTCTAGATTTAGCTGTCCTAGGAAGATCATTACTGATAATGCATCTGCATTTGGATCCAAAAATATGGTTGAATTCTGTCACAAATATCAGATAACATTGGGTCATTCTACTGCTTATTACCCTCAAGGTAATGGGCTAGCAGAATCCTCAAACAAGAGTTTGGTAAACATAATCAAGAAGCTGTTGGAGGACAACAAAAAGTCTTGGCACAAAAAGCTAGTACATGCACTTTGGGCTGACAGATTAACACTTAAGAAATCTATTGGAATGTCACCCTACCAGCTTGTGTATGGTACAGATGCAATTTTTCCAACCAGCCTTGGTGTACCAGTTATGAAGTTGATTCAAGAAGTATAGTATGAAGACAATGACATGATCAAAAGAATAAATCAGACCATTCACCTTCAGCAAACTAGAGAGGAAGTTTACAACAGAGCATTATAAAAGCAAGAGAACATCAAAAATATTTTTGACAGAAGAACAAAGGCCAGCAATTTCAATGTTGGGGACAAAGTGTTAAAGTGGGATTCAAGGAGAGAAGACAAGGGCAAGCATGGGAAATTTGATAACTTATGGCTTGGCCCTTATCTCATTCATTCTACTACTGGTAACAATGCTTATTTCTTGCAGGAGTTGAATGGAGCTGAATTTTTTGGGGGTCCTATCAATGGCAGGATGCTCAAACATTACTTCTCTTGATCCTATCATGTTTTGAAAGCCTTTTTATCTTTTTTCTCATTATAAATATTTCATCCATCATTGCATTCAAAGTTAGAAAAATCAAAAATACAAAAACAAAAGAAGAAAGAAAAGAGGGCAGATTGTAAAAACAAGAAAGGTACAACCCCATACCAAAAAAGAGAAACAAAATCTGAAAGTGTGCAAGCTCAAATGCCACTTCCGAAAAACACACTCCTAGTTAGTCATACAACCTAATCATGACTAATTAGTTTTAAATTGACTGCTGATAGGTTAGTGAATTATATTTTCCAAACAACTTAATCTTGGCTTATCAGTTAGGTAGATTAGGCTAGAAAATAAAGGTTCAAACAAGCTCAAAATCCGAACCTCAGTTTTGAAAAGAAGAATGACTCCAATCTGTTTTAATCATGAGTCAAAGAAAGAAGTAAACTGGTTCTAATGAACTCAAAATCTAAACCAGATAAACAAGGAAAAGACAACTCAAACAGAAATAAAAATAGAGCTGAAGAAAAGAGAAGGATGTGCTTAGAACTTTCAGATCTTAAGCCTTCAACATTTTTATTTAATTTTCTGCAAATAATTATCTATGTGCAACTTGTCCTATGCCATAGAATCAGAAACAAGTTAGACTGTTCAATCCTGACTTGTATGCTTTTAAATTTCTATTTTAGAAGTTAGAGAATAAAAATTTGTTAGACTGTTTAATCCTAACAGATAGTAGATTAGGTAGAGAAGCTTATGGACTCAACTGTTTAATCTGAGTTCATGGAGAAATAAGAAGTAGACTTAGATTGGATTTTTTTCTTTCAAAAGAATAAAATTCTTGTAAAAGAGTTTTCCAATCCAAGTGCACTCTGAAAGAAGAAAAAATGTTAGATCAGTAAGATTGGGTAGGTAGAAAACTTGTTGGATAGATATCCATTGTTTTTCCATGGCTGTTAAGATTTTCAGAGCAAAAGAAGATCATCCAAGCGAAGAAAGTTGCAGCCCAATGGATAAGGCATTGATCAGCCCCCAGAGAATGCAAGTCTGAAGTTCTTGATGCCTTCAAGAAGGCACCATCCCCATGTGGAGCCACTGTTATCCACCTATAAAATTTGTCATATCAAATGATGGCTAAATCATTTTTGAAGCCTTCAAGAAACAAGTTTTATTGCAAAATTGTTAGTTCTTGAAGTCTTATGAAGACATCTTGTTCTTTGATTAATCTTCACTGCTGTTTCCCTTTTAAATTCCGAAAATAACTGTTTTCCCTGAAGAAAAAGACTGCTAAAAACTCCATTTTTCATAATTTTTTACTTCTCCTTCCCCTCAAAATTAACCTTCATTTTATTCACTTTTTCCCCATAAAATTCCTCTATTTTCCCTCTTTTCCCTTCTTCCCTTCATAAAACCCCTTTTAGAAGGTTTAAAACTCATTTTTGAACCTTACCGAAACCCCCAAATCCATTAAAAAATCTTGAAAAAATCATAAAAAACACACTTTTTTGCATTACAGGCCTAAGCCCCTTTGGGCTAAGCCCTAAACCACTTCTCTTCCATGCGACTTGGCACTAGAACCAAGTTCTAATAGTCCCGAGCACTTATCACATCCGAAAAATTTGATGGGCACGTTTTTTTGTTTAAGCGAGAACCCCTGATGCGATTGACCCCTTTTATAGAAAGCCCCGATCCTTTGTTTCTGTTGTAGAATCAAGAGCCCGCAATCGGGTGCTAAAACACAAAAAGACTTGGCCAAAAACCAAATTCCCCTTTGTATTTTTTTAAAACCCATTTTCTTATGTTTTATATGAAAATCTGCCAGTTCAATGTTTTAAATGAAAAGGACTGTTCATCTAAAGTTGATCGACGATCATTGAAATCTTGCATCAGAGATTTTCGTCGGGCGCATTTGAAAGACCCTCACCTTTGTTCCGATTCCGATTGGCCCTTTTGTATATAAACCCTGGTCCCTTTAGCTTTTCCATATATCCAAAGGCCCCGCAATCGGGCGCTAAACCTTAAATAAAACCCTCCCCGACGCATTTGTTCCTTTGTATTTCATAAAAAATCCATTTTTTGTGCTTTAAACATGACCTGCCGTTCATTGGTCGGAGCCCTTCCCAACTGTTGATATTAAGCCAATCAATGGCCTTCGCAATCTTGCATCAGATATTTCCATTGGGTGCATTGTATTATTTTGTTTCGCCCCCCCGATTGGCGGTCTCCCGATGGATTATCAGCGGTCGATCTTTTCCGCCTTTCCCTGACCTGACGACCCTTATCACTCCATCCCTAAGCCTTTCCCTCAGCCTATGACCTCCTCCGACTCATTCTCCACTGTTGATCTGGCCCTCAAATCAACGGTCCATAACTAATCACATTGGCGCCCATTCTGTTTTGCCCCCCACCGATCGCAGACCTCCGATTTCATCTGGGTCGTCCACGTGTCAAGATCCGACGGTCTAGATTGAAGCCCACAACCTTTGTTAAATTTATGAAGCCCCGCTTTATAATTTTTTTCAGGGAAATCTCAGCCATTGATCTCTGCAAATCAACGGCCCATACTGACCCATTCTCCGCCTTATATATTATTTCATTAAGCCCCAAAGATCAATCTGAGCCGTCCATTCCATTCATCCAATGGTCCCGATAGGCCCGCTCCTTTGGGTCCTACCCCTCCCAGATTAGATCTCCGCTTTCGATTCCCTGATCGGATGGTCCATAATAAAACCACCCTACCTACTTTCACCTGTGCATCTTATCAATATCGCGCTCTTTCCACGACCGTTAGATCTAAGACCCCAGATCTGACGGCTGACGTGCATTTTCGCGTAATTTCATGCCCGAAGGTTAATGATTTTACATCACGCGATATAGGCGGTTTTGAAAGGCCACGTGTCGGCCTCTAACGCATATCGTGTTCAAAAAATGAAAACCTCCCTTCCTCCATTTTCTTGGGCGAAACCAGCTGTTTTGTTCTCCGAAACCGCTTTCTCCCATTTCCATTGTGTTTTATCGCGTTGCTTCCCCGCCGTTGATCTCTGCAGATCAACGGCCAGCATTCGATCTCGAATTTCTTAATTGCCCTCTGCCCATCCTCCAAGGTCCTTCTTGGATCATTCTCCACCGTTGATATCCTTGGCCGATCTCATCCGATGGCCCAGGATCTTCAGAGAAACCCGGAATTCCCTTTTAACCTATTTCCTCTGCCAAAGGGATTTTCACCCTTTTCCCTTTGTATTTCTTCTATTTTCATGAAAAAGTGGCCCTTCTCCATTATATTTCCCCGGTTGCTCTCGACCGTTGATCAATATGGATCAACGGATCTGACTTAATCTCCCATCGTTTCATTAACCGCCTCCTATCTGACCCCCGCAAAGCAATCTCCGCCATTGGATGCTTTCATCCAACGGCTGTGACCTAACCGCAACCTATGAAGTAGTCTGACCCAAAATACGTAGGATTTTATTAACTTTTCTATATTGTGCAGGTTTCAAAGGTTTTTCCACTATGTTAAAATAAAAACAGAGGCCGAGGGTGACGACCCTCCAGGCCTTTAATCATTAAAGAAATTGTTCCATGGGGCTTTCCATCAGTGTTTGCTGGTGTCTCATGAACGCTGGCAGCATTATAAAAATCCCCTGAAGCACCTGCACATCAGCAAGACACACTAAAGCTTGAATCAATCAAAGAGTATCAGTATGAAGATCTAGTCAAACCAGAAATGAAGAATTAAAATGGTTTACACAGTTTGGGTGGATTATGGCTAAAATCGACAATTAAAAGCCTAATCCACTAAATTAAACACAGTTGAAGAACATGTTGTGGATCATCTGCATATCCTTTTCTATTTTATTTTGAAAATAAAACCAAAAAAAAAAAAAAAAATCTAAAATTCAGAAAAAGTATATGCTATAGTATAATGTTTTTATACTGTAACATAAAAAAGAAACGTTTCTAAAAGCTCGATGCAAATTAAGTTTATTCTTAAACTTTATTTGGATTTATATTATAGTTTCATGTTTAAACGTCGAGCAAGTCTCTGAGCGGAAGTAGCAAGTATTGAAGATTATAACTGAATGATGAAATGCGGAGGCGCAAAGAGCTCGTGAGTTATCGAATCAAGTGCCCCCGCATTTGACCTGTTTGATCGCGAGGTAAACAAAAATCAACGGTGTAGATTCATTGTGGGGGGACTATCCAAAGTTTTCCACCGTACTCTAGGAGCCTCCGCAATGACGTCATGAGGCAAAATGGAAGACAATTGTATCCATGATAAACCTCGTCAACATCTTGTTACACATCATTTCAAGCATTTATTACGGGTTTGCGCCGCTTTTAAATTGATCTTTGTAACATTTTCAAATCATTTGTAATTGTTTTTCCCTTTGAGCCATGTTGTCGCCACCTTTTCACTCTCCACTACTTTACGGATTGCTTCTGTTGTCTGTACAGTCATGGCCAAGCGATTTTCACTACCTGGTTCAACTAGCCACATTGCCATCATGGAAAATGAGAGAGACATCCAAGATACCGTGTCTTCTGTAAATCATCCCCTCTTTTATCATCAAGTAACCCTAAATGCCGAGAATTACCCAGTTTTTTCTGCCATGAAAAAATCCGGTGTCCTGTCTGCATGTATCCCAAAAGCTCATTTCTTTCCCGAATTTATCTGTTGGCTGGTTTCTTCAATGTATCCCGGTGAGTGCTTTCTAATGAATTCGCAGGGGGAGAATGTTCTACAGGTGTCGACGCAGTTGATTCGCCAAGCGTTTTGTTTCTCCAAAGACGAGTCATCACTTCAATTCTCAGAAGACTCATTGGCAAGTTATTTTGAAAACCTTTTAGGAGAATAATTTAATCAGTGTATGTTTCATTTGAGACCAAATTCAGAAGAATTTCAACTAGAAGGTGAAGAATTCAATTTGGAGATTTTTGATGCTGTGAATAGACCAGTTCTGAGTTGTATTGTAGAAATTCTGGGCAAAGATAATGACCTTACAGTTGACAAATCAGTATTAGGAATGTACGCAATGATGATGAAACCAGGGACAGTTCTGGATATTCCATCTTTCTGGCAAGAGATTTTCAACTCTCAATTGATGAGCTTTTCTCTCATAGGTTCCTTTAAATTCCCCTCATTGATTGTGTATTTATTCTTATATCAAAATGTTGAGGAATTTATGAGTTTGGGGTTAAATATAATGGATGGTGAAGACTCTCTTCATAGAAATACCTACAGACAGTTAGATTGTTGCATTCAGGTTGGAATATCATAGTTTCAAGAATTCATCAACAACCCAAAGTGAGATATGGAAAAAGTGAAAAACATTCTCAATGGACTCAGCAAAAGGAATCCCAGCATCTCAAAAAAAAGTAGCCGTTGACTCAGTAACCGTATCAGAAGTGACTGTTCTTATAGATTAGGAATTTTCAATTTCACGTTATGTTATTTTCTCAAAATCACGTAAATTGTAATAGGACCTTTTTGAGGCATGTACCTCTGTAACTGCAAGTAGTTAAAGCAGTTAGAATTAGTTTCATCGCTGGAAACTGTTTTGTTATTTTGTATTTAAAGAAGATTCCAAGAAAGGAAAAGGTTCCGAGTTTTTGAACCTTGAAGCCAAATTTTTGTACTCAAGAATGGAAAATTAATGAATGAGTATGCAAGTTTCTATCATTCTGTTTATGCTGAAAAGTTATCCAGTTTACACTATGTTTTCTTATCTGTGAATAAAATAGAGTAAGAGTTGCAGGTCTCTTTATACATATGTATTTAAGAGTTAAACAAACCTTAATGTGAGCTCCTCTGTTTTAACTTTATCTTTATTTAGTTCTTCAGGGTTTTAAAATGATATATTCTGTTTGAAACAACATATCATATTAAAATCCTCTTCTCTTTTTCTTCCATTCATTCATTTAAGCATAAGTGGAATATAGAATTGCAAAACATGCACGGATTTGATATTTAAGGGTCACATAATCAATGTTTAAGGGTTTGTAAGATAGAGATAGATATATATTCATTTGTGACATAATCAGACAATGTCTTAAGCACTGATTCCTTATCGCAGCTAAGGAATTGTCTCTTAAGGTACAACAGAACAGAAGACAGGAAATTAGGCCTGATTAAGCCTAACACATAGAATCAAATCAAATTAACAGTGTTTAAAGAGAATCAATAATATCTATCAGTCTGAGAAAGCTTCCACTGCCACATCAGAGGCTAATTGAATCCTCTCAGCTACCTAATGCCACCTGCAGCCTCAAAGAATTCAAAAGAGGCCGAGTTATAACCAGAACAGGGGATATTTTCCTCAATACAGCCGAACATTTATTTCAAGCCAAAGAGACTTATTGCAAAAATATCAGCAGAGTTATTACAACGATGACACAGAGCCTTAAAGTCAACAAAATCTCCCTAGCAAGCCTAATACTTAATGTAAATCCAATTAATACAGAGAAATATCTGTAAAATTCTCCATTGAGCCCCTCAAAAGGCCGAGAAGCATTAAACTGTATTAATTGAGCCTGAAGATCTTTTCTCTCATTCGACCTCCTCTTTTTCCTATAAAATCATATTGAGGAGCTCATTGTAAAGGGTTGGTTGCAGAACTTTGAAATATACTTGTGCTCGAAAATTCTACATGTAAATAGTGTTCAGAGGCTCTTGAAGCTCTGCTTGTAATCAAATAAGTTAGGCTGAGAAGAGAAGCTGATTGTTGAACTGAAACATTGGACTTGAAGAATGTAACTAGATTGACATCAATATACAAGCTGATTCTTGGGATCCTGGTCTATATCACTGGTGAAGTGCTTCTTTTTGTGTTATTGTTTTCCTTTCATGTATGGCATTTTTTCCATTATTCTTTGATAAAGAACAGCAAGCATAGAGTTAGGATTTACTATTTACAGTACCCTTCTCTAACTAATAAGCTTTATCTCAATGTTTTCCTCCAAATCGTGTATTTAGGAATGATTCAATACAGTTCAATCAGTTAGGAATGCTGGTGTTCCCTCGTCCTACTGTTTGCTTTAAACATTGTTCTTGAATGTTATTTTCATTATTTACTCAATAAAGTTAGACTAGAAAAGTTATGATGTGACCTGTTTTCTATCTTCTTTCTCCAAAGGTAGTTCTGAAAGTTTCCGTAAGAGTATGCTGAAAGAAGTCTAGATTTAAAAGTATCTTATCTGATCTTAGGCTGCACTTTTTTTTTCTTATCTGTTTTCATCCCTTCTGAAATTAATTATGTGGATTATTGGATTGTTTGTCTCTTGAGTTAGCTTTAATACGAACTTGCCCAAAGAAGTCTATGGTTAGCCCTGTCTTTTGGCCAGTTTTAAACAGTTACTTAAAAAGCTTTTCTTGTTGGACAGACTGATAAATCCTAGTTGAAATTATTGTCTGTTTCCACCCTTTCAACACTTCTATTGTTCCATTCCATCATTTTAATCTCAAAGATATTGTGATATAGATGACTTGCCCCTTCGACCACTCTTGAAATTGTTGCACAATTAAACCGTTTTATGACTCCATAGCCCAATGGACTAAAAACCAGCGTTATATCCATTTTATCATCCAAAGCTTGTTCTGATTGCTTGCCACTTCACACCGTTGAAACTCTTTCATTTAGGACTTTCCACTCAACTAAAAATCATGCTCAACCATCCATAACCAAAAAAAAAAAAACCCTTGCTCTTAATAACTAGCCTAATATCACACATAAAATCCTTAAAGATAAATCAATATTTGCACTTATAGAGAGATCCCTCTCTGGATTCAGGAAGGCTAGATCCTAGAATCCAAAAGTGGTTCAAGTGTTCTCTCTGCAGTTTGTATTTGCCAATCTTGCAAATTACAGGGAGCTAACACATCCCAAAAAAATTCTTTCTTCACCCTGTGGTAAGTTTTTAAAAATCCTGAGTGTCCTCCTATAGGAGAAGTGTGTAATTCAAAAAGAATCTTTTGTTTTAGTTGGGAATTCTTACAAAGATATAAGCGATCTTTGTACCATAAGGAATCAATTTTCCAACTAAATGTATCAGAAGTACTAGGATATTGCTGCAACTTTTGAATGAGTGTCCACACTTCTTCGTCCTTCTTCCATTCATCTCTTGCTTTGGTTATCCAATATGGTTGGATAATAGAAATGGCACAAAGCAATGCTTCCACCTCTTCATTATTTCTTGAGAGTGCATCTGCAACAACATTTAGCTTCCCTTTTTTGGATATTATTTGAAAGTCATAACCCAACATCTTTGTGACCCAAATTTGCTACTCTTCTGAAGATAGTCTTTGTTCCAAAAAGTGTTTAAGACTATTATGATCAGTTTTTACCTTGAAGTGTCTTCCCATTAGGTAAGTTCTCCATTTCTTTAGTGCATGCAGTATCGCTAACATTTCCTTCTCATAAATAGGTTTCTGTAAATACTTTCCTTTGATTGGACGACTTTCAAAAGCAATGGGTCTTCCTTCTTGCATTAAAACAACACCAATTTCATTTCCTGAGGCATCACATTCCATAATAAAGGTTTTTGTGAAGTCTGGCGTAGCTAAGACTGGTGCTAGGCACATTGCCTCTTTAAGATGTTCAAAGGCGTAGTTCCTTCAGGAGTCCATGAAAATGCATCTTTCTTCAATAATGTTGTTAGAGGTGCTACTGTTCTCCCATAATTCTTAACAAACTTTTGATAATACCCTGTTAACCCAAGAAATCCTCACAACTGCTTTATGGTTGTGGGGACTTTCCATTCCTTAATGGCTTTAATTATGTTAGAGTCTACCTTAACACCCTCGTGAGATACAATATGACCCAGATATTCCACCTCTTGTACTCTAAAGAAACATTTGGATGTTTTTTCATATAATTGTTTCTCCTGCAACAATTTGAGCACCTTTTCAACATGTTGAACATGATCCTTCCAAGACCTACTGTAGATTAGTATATCATCAAAAAATACTAGCACAAATTTTCTAAGGAAGGGTTTGAAAATGGAATTCATCAACCCTTGAAATGTAGAAGGTGCATTGGTAAGGCAAAAGGCATGACCAAAAATTCATAATGACCCTCATGAATTCGAAATGCTGTTTTTGGAATATCTTCAGTCTTCATTCTAATTTGATGATATCCTGAACGAAGATCCAACTTGGTAAAATAAATTGCTCCATGTAATTCATCCAATAATTCATCAATCACAGGAATGGGAAATTTGTCTTTAATGGTGAGCCTATTGAGCTCCCTATAATCCGGACACATTCACCATGATCCATCCTTCTTGTGTACCAACACTACAGGAGAAGAGAAAGAACTTTGACTGGGTTGAATTATACCCGCCTCTAACATTTCTGCAATCATACGTTCAATTTCGCTCTTTTGGAAGTAAGGATATCTATAAGGCCTTATGTTTGGAGTAACACTTCCTGGAATCAAATGAATAGCATGATCATGATCACGAATAGGTGGGAGTCCTTTGGGAGTTTCAAACACCTTGGAATGATTGTCCAAGACTTGTTGGAGATCTATAGAAATAGATGATTTTGATGTTGGAACTTCTAGTGAGCATAATTGTGCAATTACGCCTCGTTGTTCTTTCTTTAGAAGCTTTGTCATGACATTAGAGCTTATTATCCTTCCTGGCTTCCCCGCAATACCCCGTAATTCGACTTCCTTTCCTTCTGAAAAAAATTTCAAGAAAAGTTCTTGAAAATTAAAAGCCACCGTCCCCAAAGATTGTAACCATTGTACTCCTAGTACAACATCAGCACCTCCCATAGGAATGGAAAGCATTGGACTATTCAATACATATTCCCCATGGTTAGCTTGATATTATGGCATTTTCCAGAGCAATTTATAGTTCCTCCATTTGCAACCATCACTTGACATTCTGGTGCTGGGTATAGGAAACAATTGAATTCCTTGGCTACCTTACAATGAATAAAATTATGGATGCTACCTGAATCAATCAACACTATTACCTTTTTCTTCTTGATATGTCCTTCTATCTTAAGAGTTTGAGGAGTGGTAATTCATGCTAATGCATTACACGATATGGTCGGAATCATTTCTTCCTCTTCTAAGACTGGTTCTTGGTGTATATCCTCTTCTTGTTCATTTTCTTCTTCCTCTTCACAATCTATGTAAAATAATTTCTTCTCAACACACTTATGACCTTTAGTGTATTTTATATCACAACTGTAGCAAAGCCCTTTTTCTCTTTTTTCTTCCAATTGTTGTGGTGTCAACCTTGTAGGTTGTGGAAATCTATGAGTAGCAACACTTCCCTCTTTATAGAAGTGAGTGGTAGGTTTCCTTGTCACCATAATTTTACATTCAATTTTTCTTGCCAACCTGAATGCCTTCTCCAATGAATCAAGTTCCAAAATGCGAAATTCATGTTGGATGTTATCCTTTAAAGTACCGATGAAGAGATAAATCTTGTGTTCCTCTGGAATATCAGTTACCCTTATATTCAATTTTTGGAAGTCCTCAATGTGCTCCCCCATTAAACCCTTTTTTTTTGAGATTTATCAATTGGCTAAAGAAGGTGTTTCTCTTTGTATCCTCATAATGTGATATCATTTCCTCTGTAAAAATTGACCAAGTGACAATTTTTTACGGGAGCAAAGCCATCAATACCATACAAATGTATTTTTTTCTAAATGTAAAGTTGAAATGCGTACCTTTTGTGTGTTTTGCACATTATGGAGATCAAAATATTGCTCCATCTGTAGTATCCATGTTACGAGATCCTTTCCATCAAACTTCCTCATATCCATTTTTAGAATATGGCAGTTCTTCCCACCAACATTAGATTTTATGAAATCATGATTAACATTTATTTTGTTCTCATCATGAGTTTCCTCTACTATCTTTTCACCATTAGGAAACATTTCTTGTATCAACTTTGTCAAACCTTCCATGTCTACTTTTAGATCATTCTTCATGTTTTCCATTTTATATTCCATGCCAGCTTCCATGCCATCTATCTTAGATTCCATGCCATTCTTCAAACCATGCATCTTATATTCCACGCCTTTCTTCAAACCATCCATCTTAGTTTCCATGGCTTTCTTCAAAGCTTCCATGTCAGTTTTTGTTGCTCTTTGTGAGAGCGAAATTTGTTGCACTTGCTCTTGTAATTTTGATATGTCATGTTGCCATTCTTCATCTTCATGAGTCATAGTAGAGCTTTCTAAAGGCTTAATGGGTGTTGAATTCTTTTTTGGGGCCATTTTAGAATCCAATACCGATATCTATTCTACAATATGCCCTTGGAATCAATTCAACTTTATTCTTCAAACAAGACTTATGCAATTCGGAAAAAAAAATACACACCTTTTACTTGCTTTTGAGGAGCTCGATATTGAAATTAAATTATATATATAATTGTGGATCCTCAATATCTAAAATTCAGACGTGTAGTAGTCCTCTGAAGCTTCTTTCAAATGCCATAGGTCTGATCTGATTTGGATTCTTCAAGGAAAAGTTATGTCCAATCTCCTAACCAATGACCCAATTTTGACCCAAGTCGCAGAGTGACCCAGTTTACTCTCCACGTGTCACCGTTTTCCTCCTTTTGATTTCAAAATTGACAGAAAACAACAGCAACAGTACCCTGTGGGCCACCTTTTTGCTATCTCCAATCCGTCCCGCATAGAGAGCTAAGAAATTATTTTTCCCACGATCACCTCTTTGAGATGAAATTCAGAAGCCTCAAAAAGCCCTAACTTCCACAAATCATATCTCCAAAAATATTGTGAACCAATATCTGAAATTTTGTGAAGATGTTCCTCAGGATTTCTGCTTCACACTCTAAAAATTTCAGCTTCTTAACCTTCGTAGAAAAAAATTTATTACGAAAATACCACGATGACCTGTTTAGGTTAAATTCAGGAGCCTACAAAATGACCTAAATTGCACAGATCATATCTCTGAAAATATTGTGAACCAAGCTATGAACTTTTTGAAGACAATTATTGTGGTGTTTAGCTATGTTTCAAAGTACCTTAGATTTTGAACTTCGAAGAGAAAAACATGCGAATATGCTACTACCGACTTTGCTGATAACGAAACTTAGAATCTCTTACAAAGTTCGATACCAAATGTTGTAAACCGTACTCAAAAAGAGAAGAAAAGAATATATCAACGTCTTATAAATGTTTTTGCATTGAGGGGAAACTTCAGTTACATTACATGAATGAAAAATTCTTGGATCATTCAAATTATAAAACCTCCTTTCTATATATAGGAGTCCATGGGGCCACAATGTAATCCTAGTGGGGCCACATTGTAATCCTAGCCGACCTAATAATAATAATTTAAGGGAACAATAATAACAATATTGGGGTTACAAGGGTACAATAATAACAATAAGGGGGTTACACAAACAACAATAAAGGACTATACTAGTAATAGAGGGACCTAACAAAGATCACTCCTTCATGCAATATTATAGACACATATACTCATATCCTGCAATTAATCAAACATTCAAACAACTTGAAAAAATACCATGCTAAATAAATAAACTAGATGTCGTAATAGAAATCACTCAAAAACCAAATAGACGACATAATAAAACATTTGAGAACCAAGTATATGACATAAGAAAACTCATACCTTAATGTATCTCAGGGGAGGCTATCTTGTCAGCAAAATAAATCTAGATTAGCACAATATAAATTCACAACATATCAAATCAATCATAAATAAGGTCAATATAGCCATAAAAATATCTAGCTAGCATATTCACACCCTAAACTCATAAAAAATGCCATTCATGCATACAATCACATATGCACATTCAGTCTAGACATAACATACACACAATCATAATTAGGTCAACTCATGCCTGAATTTCATCACCCTAACCATAAAGTCACTAGAATGTAACAAAAAAAAGTTATATCTCATTCTCATCAACACCATGTAACCTAATCATAAAGCTAGCTATCATACAACGACAACAAGTTAACCCATAACAGCCTCATCAACAACAGACACATTATCTAACATAAAGAAACAATAGAAATGCACACGACCATAGGTTGCTATCATTCATGACTATCTGACACATGTGCATATAACCACACTCATCAACTAGCATCTATAATGTATGTAACCCTAACATCAATATAATGAAAGGAACACTCATAACCATAATTCATATGACTACGTCGATCAACTAGCATTTATCACACATGTAACCACAATAACAATAGAACAAAAAACATATATGTAGCCCTAATTCTTACAACAACCATGAATCACATACCTACATGCCAAACATGAAAACTTGTATGAAAATAGTCTCTTGCCTCGAGGTCCAATGTTGCAACTTCACTTTGATGGTCTATATCTCCTTCTCTATCTTAGCCAACACATTAGCATCATAACATACCAATATCATCATGATGACCTAATTGCATACAATGACCTTATGCACAAAAACCTTCACCAAACCAATGCAAACTTGACCATATGCACCCACTTGACATGTATAACCGATCATGAACGACCAATGCATACATGGAAAACACACAAGAATGACCAATATGTGACCTAGCATAAACAATCAATGCATGTACAACATGTAGCAACATGTAAGCAAGCGTGCACAAACAATACATAAGCAAGAACCACACATAACTAGTCATACACTCATGACAACACATTGACAACAATGCCATCACCGCTTCCATGGAGACACCACCATGGCCAACACCACACACATGAAAATAGCACATATAGACGACAATTATACTACACACACATGGAACCAACATACACGCATGATCAACACACTGCCCATACAGTCTGAGGGTTGAACCATGCTATGATACCACTCTGTAACACCCACTTCCTACATCTACCCAAGTAACCAACCAACTGGGGTAAACATGTGATGAGAGGCTAATAATATGAGATTCAGCCTCATAAATGACCTTAAGAAAGTGGAACCAAAGAAAACAAGACAAAAACACCTTACATAGCACAAAAACATCCTCAGGAGGTAACCCAACCTCCCAGGCCCCTGAACCCTGAGGGATACTAAATTTTTGACCAATTTGAGCCTTAGTCCCGAGCATGCGAAGGCAAGGTAGCAACTAGGGCTCGATTTGGTCAGTTTTGTGCCTGGAAATCCGAGATTTATGCCACATTTTTAGCTCCACAGCGTAGGTCACTACCTATAACTTCATGAAACTGTAGGATATGATAAATATAATTAAAAAAAAGGTTTGAAAATCAATCACATCATCAAGAACTCATCTAGACCCCTCCTAGCCATGACATGAATTTCCTCAAACATGTCACAAACATTGCATCTATAGGTATAAACAACAGATTTAAACATAGGGGTCTCATACTTATCTGAGAATTGCTAAGAAGCATTGCTACCTTACATCATAAGCTGTAATACAATATATTTGGCCAAAGATACATGGTGTATTCATTTAGAGGTAAAAAAATGGAGAGAGCCATACATCATCACTGATAAATTACATGTTTATAATCAACATAATAACTATAGAAATACAATCGATACAACAACAATAGAATCCACATATTAATTAGTAAAATTATACATCAATTACCAAAGGAATGAATTTATCAGTAATGAATGCAACAACCAATCGGGGATGGGACTACCACGTTCCACCTGACCATAAATTGGCTGAACCAAATATCTCTTCAGCAAATCATCCTCGTGCCATATTCCACGCATGAATGTGGGACTCATAACCAACTGAAAAGGAACCAAACAAGCATGAATGCTATCGGAGTTCTCTGCCTACACCATGAGGAATTTGAGTGCCTCATAGTCTCTCAGGCTTTACCGTAACCCACAATCCGATCCAGGGGTCACTAGGCCCTACACCAAGATTTTGTTGAAAGGAGTTTTCTGAAGGGTGATAAATGGAGCTAGGGATGCTGTTGGAGTCCTCCTCTACTACTCTACTAAAACATGCAAGAAAAATACATGTTCATGCTGTAAACGTTGACAAATCTATGATGAAGAAGATGGAAAATATGAGTTGAATTTGATAAGAAAACCCACTTATGAATTCAAGCATAAATATAACTCATTATTCTAAACATGTTCATGACAACTACATCAACCTATCTATTCTTTCCAAGAAATCATAAACTGAAGAGAAATTTTGGGCCTGTGGTGAAGATCTGCCCTCCTCAAGCTCCAATGAAAGAGGTGAGAGAGGGAGGATTCGACACAAAATTTTTGGAGTTTATATTCTACTGTACCATGATCTATAATATCCTAACTACAACAAATGTGAAATGGAAGCAAACAAAAAATACAGTAAAATGAAATGTAAGCAAACTAGCTAAAACTCATAAAGTAAACTAGCTACAATGGCACAAAAATAAACATAAATACAAAAGATAGAGAGAGATTGAGGCCAATAGATTGGGCCCTAAACCACAATCTTAGCTCTCTGAAACTAAATCAGTGAAGGACAAACTGAGTATTATTGTAGAAATAGTCTCGTTACGTAACATTGAAAGTCTTAAAAGTATATCACAAGAGCTAAGAGTCTACTAGCTTCCTCAAAAATTTGAATCCTAATGAAATTTTGCTCTGCCCTATTTAACCTAATGGGTAGCTACTAAAAACTCCCTAAAAATTAGGTGATGTGTCTCGTTTGACTGTAACAGAAGTGAAGCTTTGGCGCACTTGATCTTCCACTTGCTTGGATGCCTTTGATTTCGAGTTGTTGGAAGGAATATCGAGGATCCCTTGGCTGCCTTTAGGAGTTAAGGAGGTGGAAAACCATCCTATAATATCTCCTTGCTGTCTACTTCAAGATTTGATTGCGCAATCTTAAAAAAATGGAATATCTTCATGATTATCCTGCATTTAACACATATTAGGAATTCAAAGTATGACAAGCCTTAATCACCATATACACCAAGAAAAATATTACCATAATAATTAAATGTGAGAAAGAGAGACTAATAAGGCTAAAATAGTGACAATCCCATCCAATTATCACTAATGATGGGTCTCATCACTAAGGACCTTCCTTTATGGGTGAAACATTTTGAGGTAGAGTCCATTGACGATATTTTTTAGGCATGTCCCATCGGGCTCTGATAAAATGTATGCTCCCTCAAGGAGAATTGTTTTGACAATGTATCGACCCTTCCACAATATCTTGAACTTCCTAGGTCCTAAATCTCCTTGGGTGACATCATAGTGTAGGACTAATTCTCCATCGGTAAATGATCGATGGGTGATGTTGTGGTTAAACGACACTTTGACCCTTTTCTTGTGGGCTTCGTTATCTTGGAGATATTCTTGTCGACTTTAATCCACCAGTTATAATTGTACCAATATTTTCTCTAGGGGTTTAGTATCAGTGGAACATGTAGTTCATGGCCCGCTGGAAGGTGGCACTAGCATTTTTAAGGTCGTATAGTATAACTTCATATGTGAAAGTACTCCAAGGGTTGGTAAATGTGGTTTTGTATCGATCCGTGTGGAAAATTTTGATCTAATTATAGCCAGAGAATCCATCCATAAAGGATAGGACCACATGACTAGTATAAGCATCGATAACTTGGTCGATGAATGGTGTGGGATAATTATCCTTGCGACAAGATTTGTTAAGATCTCAGAAATCAGTACAAACGTTAATGGTGCCCTATTTTTTCATGATGGGTATATGGTTAGGAAATTAATATGTGTAAGTGATCGAGTAGATAAACCCTACTTTGTGAAGTTTATCCATTTCATATTTGATTGCTTCTGCCTTAGAGGGGTGTAATTGACGTTGTTTCTACTAGACGGGATGGGCGTCAGACCATGTGTCAATATGGTATTCCATAATGGTGGGGCATATGCCTCGCAGCTTCGAGTAATACCGTGCAAAAATATCCCTATATTCTTGTAACAAGGAGGTGTATGAAGCTACTTCTTCTAGAGAGCATGCTTCCCCCAAGGATATTTCTTCAACCTTGCCAAGTATTTTCTAACGATTCACCTTAACGTTAGGTGAAATATTTGACATGTTTCCTTCCTCAAACACATCAGGTGTTGGGATAGGATTTTTGAACCAATCTACTTTCCCTGATGGAGATAAATATTTATATTCTACGACATAAATATCATGGGTTGTTGTGCTTATAGTTACAAATTATTTTTCAGGTAGAAAAATGAATGATGGTGCATGGCATCGCATGGAAATTCAAGTTTTGTCATGGCCTTTAGAATATCTTCATCTGAGTGAAAAATATTATATAAAGGTGAATTGGTTTGCGCGAGGCTGTGAGGAGGAAGTTTGGGCCTAGCAGTGCTGGTTGAAAAGAAAGAATATGATTTGGCGTTGATGTCATAGAACCAATCAAAGTTGACAAAGCGTAGATAAGATGGGTCTATATCGTTGATCGTATAACTACTGGTACAGTAGTTATAGCGGTATCGACACCAAAAAATGATGAGCAGACAACAAAAATCGTGTTTCCCACAGATGATGAGATGAATCATATCTGATTTTGCATATCGTCAACATTAGGTGAGGGAATAATTTTTGTAATGGTTGGTTTGTACAGAGTGAGTGTAAGTTCGTGCAACCTTGTTGGTGTACAAAGGGAAAATGTATCTTCTTCAATAGGAAACTGGCGATGAATCCTAAGATGCTGAAATGTTTGTAACATAGGGCATGATCATGTACTATGAGAGCTAATGGTGCAAATGTTGCACATAGGGCAGGTACTCACCAAGTGAATGGTATGCGAGCCAATACTACTCATAGCATAAGACGACGATTCTTGGTTGGGGTCTTGAGATGGGGAATTTCTGTGTGCTTTCCATCAGATCTTAGTTGAAGCGTGATGTGGCTTCCTCAGTTGGTTTTGGCTTAACACTTCTCTGGCTGCTCGCAATCATGGAATATATTGACAATTATTCGTGTGATGAAACTGAGAGCATATGTGACAATAACAACGAGTAATTTTCTCTTGGTTGGAGAGATGAATTTGGAGGATAGGGGTTACTATGCGAAAAATATTAGCAAACCTAGCCAAATCCCAACATTGGTTAACCAGGTGGTTGGGTTTATCTCATAGGGCACCTGGGAGTTTTGGTTTAGACCATGTTTTTTTGGGCATTTGGTTATTTTCCCACATCTAGGTTGGTGATGGTGAAAGGAGGTTGATAGGGTTTCTGTTGGTTTTTTCTCTTCAAACATGCATAATATATACCTAGATGTTTCATTACCTTGAGTTGTGGTACTATATGAAATTTTTGAGTTTGAAATGAGTAAGTCATATTTTTCAGTGATGAAATGACTTATGAAGTTTAACATAGGTTAGAATCGGGAAAGTTGGGGAGAATATCGCACATGATGGTTGCTTCCAAATATTTGACAAGTATGGCATTTGTGCCTAGATAAGTTGGTTTGGGAAACCTGGTTGGTTGGGCACCAACGGTTAAATGCCCTTAATTTTTGACATTGAGTAATCAAATTATCAGGTTCATCGCATAAGGCACAGACTGGGACATGAGGTCTAGCCTCTGTTTGTCTTCTTGTTTCCTGCGAGGTTGGGAGGTTTGGGTACTAGCATGACACTGGTTCTTCCTGTACGTATAAGATCATCTTGGACTTGTCCTCCGCTATTTGCATGGGTGTTGCAAATGGATCCTAGGAATTGAATTGCACAAACATGTTTAATGCATCTCTATATCGAGGTATTTTGGGAAAATGGTGTGTATAATGCCCGTATTCCACGCATATGGCACATGCATGGTTGGTACGTAATGCCTTATTTTGAACATTTGTGACATTTTTTCTAGTAGGTGGAGTTGGGTTACTGTTGTACTTTCAGCATGTAGGAGATATTTTAACTCCTCTAATTCTGGGAAAGATTTGGTAGGATGACCACTTGTATTGCATAAAGAAAAAGGTGGACGTATCCGAGGGATATTAGGAGTGTCCACCTTCTCCCTTTTTTCTTATCCTTTTTAGTGGCACCATTTGGTGTCTTTACGGGCGCTTCCTGAGTTATGATGGCCTCCTTGGAGGTAAACGGAATGAAACCTATAGAGGTGATACCTGAGTTTCTTGACATGGCCGAAGGGGCCAAATACTAGACCGATATCGCGAGAGCCATTTTTGGAAATGTAAGGGTCGCCATGACCTAGTGCGATAAAAAACCAAACGAAGGATATAAAAGGGGGGTTTTCATGATGGATATGGGAGAAAATATGAGTCAGTAGCGGCAATATTCATGGTCTCGGGCTTTGGATACTGACTCGTTGGGTGTTTGATGAACTCATCATGTACACAAAAAATCTTGTAGTTGCTGGAAATTCTCCTAGAAATACAGGGGGTTATCTAGGGTATGTTTCGAGGAGGGTGGATGGTTTTAATTTACCGGGGAAAACTCCATGTATGTTGTAATCAACCTGGTATAAGACTCTACATATGGTAGAACAACATCAATGGCGGTTACTGGCTTCTTCTCACAATATGTGTGTTGGTCGATAATAATGAATTTGCCTTCATGGGGAAACATCATTACTCTGAATACGGAGGACACTATGGTAGTCATTTCATACATATAACTCCATCCAAGAAGGATGTTATAATCCAACTATGCATCTAAGACTTAAATTTCAATGAGCATAGTCTTGTCGACGAGATGTACCAGTACATCTTGAAATAGACCTACAGGGATAGAAGGGTGCCCATCATATGATCTAAGCATGAGGTTAGATGGTTTGAGTTCTAGAGATCCTAAATTCTTCCAAAATATTTTTGACATGATACATGTGGATGCTCCTTCATCCACAATGCAATGATGAATGGTGATGTTTCAGATTGAAACCAGGATTTGAAAGGTGACCAGAGAAGGGAGTCGTGGGCTCGATTTATCTAGTTCAAAAATCATTAAGCGAGAATTGGAAGGGTCGATTGTGCCTAATGAGGAAAGTATGGCTTTTAGTTGAGCTAGGCAAGATTGTAGGAATTCTAATGCTGACATAGCTGAAGAAGATTAAGCCAAGTCATCGACTATGTTGTAGTTATGAGAAGCCTTTGAATTATTTCATGTGTGCCTCAAGGGACATTTTACTTTTTTTGGCATAGGTTCTATTAATATTCGAGGAATGGTCAATGGTGCTATAGGCATGTTCGTGCTTGAGGAAGTTGGGTTGGTCTCTAGGAGAGTTTCACAATTTATATTTCACATTTCCAGGAGAACATCTTCTCCTTCCATGTAAATATCGTGATTAGAGTTGTTATTAGTGTTCCATACATGATTTTTTTTCTTGGGTGGTTGATGTTGTTGAATATTAACAAATCCCTGATGGGGGAAAGGTTCCTCCATTACTGCAGTTTGTTCATTTTTCCCTCTTTGTACCCTATTATCTTGAATTATTTTCAACTTAGGGAGTTGAGGATGGTGGTATAATGATTGTATTCACCACATCTAGCACAAGAATTATTCGTCCTTAGACTAGTGGTCTTGTTTTGTCATTGAGAGTTTTTAATTGTGTTCTTGGTTTTGATTTCGGTTAGGGTTGCTGTATGAATTTTAATACAAAATATGTATTTCATGGATTCTCCTGATCTAAAAATTATATTCCAATGTTAGATACATAATCTCTTCTACAAAAATATTTGTATAATTTAAAACATAATCTCCAATTGCAATATCATGAAGAACAATCAATCACACATAACACAGATGTTTTTACTGGAAAACCATAAAGCTAAAAACCCCACTATCATATATTGTGTATATATATCATGGATCATGAAACAATCTCATACAAAACTCTAACCAAGAGCTCTCAGTAAAATATATAATTGTCTCACACTGTCATACAAAAATTGGCAAGTTCCTTAGCCAATTTATTGCCTCCAGACAACCTGCCTCCACTGCGCAATCCATGATGGTCAAGAACCTCTGAATGAATGATACTTTCTTGCCTCGATTGTGAAATCCTCATAGGCACATCCAATGTGTGTGTGGTTGCATGTGTGCACCCACTAATTTCACAACAGATAGTCAAACTGTCCCTTTCACCTACATCTCAACTGGGTCTCCACTGGATCTGACATGCATGTAGTTAATAGTAGTAAATCTTCAGTTGCATGTGAGGCCACTAATTGTGAATTAATTAATAATTAATTCACTTGATTTCTCACTAGTGTACCTTCAGTTACAACTAGCACAACTGAGTTTAACTCACTTAACTGAGTTAAACTACTTTACAACTCTCATAACTACACGTCCAACTCTGTTACAACTAGAATCACTCTTTTACAGCTCAAGTCAACCTGCATGTCCCACCAACCAACCTCTTAACTTGAAATTCACTTAGCTAACTGATTTTCCACTTCACTTAAATATTTCCAAGTGCTCATTGAGAATAGATTATTGTTTATTGTCCAACTAATATTAAGGGATAATAATAGTCAACATGCATCTATAAATAGACATGCAATCTATAAATATAACTTGCACATACATCTATAGACCTCATCTATAAATAGACTTTGCTCATGCATATATAAATAGACATAATCTATAAATAGAATTTTCTCATGCATCTATAAATATACATCCACCTAAAAATAGCCTGTGTGGGACCCACCTAGTGTAGGTGCTTAATTTTCACTAGGATCAAGGATGTTGTTTCTAGATGCCAATTTCACTGTTTCTTGTTGCAAACTTCAACACTCCCTCTCAGCAAGAAAGGAATGTCTTTTCATGTGACATGCAACTCCATGCATGCACCATGCAACCTTTGCATGCAACGTTTATGAAACTAAATAGCCTCCAAACAACTGAATCAATATAATTCATCTGTCATCAAAGTCTTCTGAATTCTGATGGTACCAACTGGACATGTCTTCTGGATCCACTACGTTTTTGACCTCTACATCCATACACTCTACACTTGTTGTCAACTCTAATCTGTGCTCCAGTGTCCGACATTGTCACTTTGATTTTATGTCCTCATGACATATGACTGCATAAATCCAACTGATCCTGCTACTGCTATACTATGGGCTCCTCGTAGCCAGTTTCAATTCATGAGATCCACACCATATCAGTGAATCCTGCCCAAAAAATTATTCTTGGGATTATCCTTGCATGCCACCCCACCTCTCACTTGGTGGTATAGCTACATGCACTCCCTCTGCCCATCTGGCACGAAATTTCTCTACATGAGTGGTTGCTCCCACTCCATGATCCTTGTCTTGTGGTTGCTCCACATCCTGAGGTTCACTCTTACCTACATACAAATCCAGCTCCCTCTCAAGGGTCAATTGCATGGCTTTCACACACTTCCCAACAGTAGGAAGCTTTATAGAAATCCCATCTACATCAAGTATATAGAGATTCTTAACTCGAATCCCAACCTTCTTGGCTTGCCCTGTTTCTTTGTGTTGCAGGAAAAATTTTCCTTCAATAAAAACAACATCATAGCCTCTATCCTCTAACATTGCGACTGAGACTAAATTTTTCTTCAAACATGCTACATGAATGACATATTTTAAATGAAAGAGTTTACCTAAAGCCCTCTGAAAGGTAATGGTACCAATGCTAGTATCATTGTATCATCCATCTTCGCCCAACTTAATATGCATATGGAGATGTTTCTCCTCCAAGTCACTGAAACTTTTCTTATCTCCTGTCATGTGAAAGGAAGAACCACTATCCAAGTACCAACTCGATCCCAATGCCCTTAAAACCATGCATGTGATCAATGAGAAGTCAAGCTCAAATTGCGAGGCAAGGGCCTCACCAGCTGCAACTCCATCAACCATCTTATTCTTCTTCTTTTGTGGACAATTTGTGGCAATATGTCCATGCTCGTGACAGTGAAAGAACTTCACTTTGGACATGTGGTGCTCCTTGCCATATTCATCGGCCTCAGATTTAGAATGGAATTTGTTTCCCTTCCCCTTCTTTTCCTTGGAAGCCAAAGCACGATCCTCTTCATCATCATGCTTTGATGAAGAGCCATCTCTAGTGTTCCGCATGAACTCCTCCTGCACTAGATCCGACCATAGTCGTTCCCAATAAGAAATTTTTTCCTATCCGTTGACAGAGTATTCATAACCGTGCCAACTCTTAGGAAGTCCCAAGAGAGCCAAAATCATGAAATCATCATTAGCAACACTTATTCCTACACCCCCAAGCTCAAAATGACATTGGAAAAACTTTGTTAAGTATGCCAGAATAGTGTCGTTCTTTTCCATCTTGATCTTCCTGAGTTTATATTTGAGCACCAATTTCCTATGGTCGTTGCTGCTTTGGAAAAGATTTGTCAAAGCCTTCCACATAGGATATGGTGTGGATTTCTAATGGAGGCTTGAGACAATGTGGTCATGTACTCCCTCCAACAGGATCTTCCTCACCCTTGCCATTTTCTTTCGCCATGCATCAAGATTTGCAGCATCTGCAACATCTGGCTTAGGAACATCGTTTTCAATGAATTCCTTCAAGCCATTTTCTTCGAGTACTTCATCCATCCTATCCTTCCAAGGAATATAGTTCGAGTTTCCCTCAAGTGCATACTCTAACCTCAAGCCATTCAAAGCCATTTCGATCTTAAATCAACTGTAGCGCCAAGAAAGTCTTTTTGAAAATTCAAATTCTTTCCACCAACAAACCTAGCTCCTGCCTCAAAATTGCAATTTCCTGTGCTCTGATGCCATGTCAAAATTTTAATAAAAAATATGTATTTCCTCAATTCCCCTGATCTAACAATTATATGCAACTGTAAAATACAAAATCTCTTCTACAAAAATCTTTGCAGAATTTAAAGCACAATTTCCAATTGCAATATCATGAAGAAAGATCAATCACACATAACACAAATGTTTTTTCCGGGAAAGCATAAATCTAAAAACCCCACTATCATATATTATGTATATATCATGGATCATTAAAAAATCTCATATAAAAATCTAACCCAAGAGCTCTCAGTACAATATACAATTGTCTCACACTGTCATACAAAAATTGGCAAGTTCCTTAGCGAAGTTACTGCCTCCAGACAACCTGCCTCCACTGTGCAATCCCTGATGGTCGAGAACCTGTAAATGAATGAAACTTGCCTGCCTTCACTACAAAATATTCATAGGCACATACAATGTGTGTGTGGTTGCATGTGTGCACCCACTAATGCCACAACTGATAGTCAAACTGTCTCTTTCACCTACATCTCAACTGGGTCTCCACTAGATCTGACATGCATGTAATTAATAGTAGTAAATATTCAATTGCATGTAAGGCCACTAATTGTGAATTAATTAATAATTAATTCACTTGATCTCTCACTAGTGTACCTTCAGTTACAACTAGCACAACTGAGTTTAACTCACTTAACTGAGTTAAACTACTTTACAACTCTCATAACTACACTTCCAACTCTGTTACAACTCAAGTCAACCTGCATGTCCCACCAACCAACCTCTTAATTTGAAATGCACTTAGCTAACTGATTTTCCACTTCATTTAACTATTTCCAATTGCTCATTGAGAATAGATTATTGTTTATTGTCCAACTAATATTAAGGGATAATAATAGTCGACATACATCTATAAATAGACATGCAATCTATAAATAGAACTTGCACATACATCTATAAATAGAATTTTCTCATGCATCTATAAATAGACATAATATATCAATAGAATTTTCTCATGCATCTATAAATACACATCCACCTTAAAATAGCCTGTGTGGGCCCCACCTAGTGTAGGTGCTTAATTTTCACTAGGATCAAGAATGTTGTTTCCAGGTGCCAATTTCACTATTTCTTGTTGCAAACTTCAACAGGCTTCCCCAACCTATATTTGCGAGGGGCGTTGTAGATTTCTACCCCCCATATAGGATCTCACTTTGGTTTTTTCTTAGAAACATTAGGGGATTGTTTGTATTCCCATATTCAAATGACAGTTGTTGTTGAGCCTAGGAGGGTTGCACTAAATTAATCCCTGCGTTATATTGCGATAGCGAGATTTTTTTTTGTTGTGCGGGGAAAGTAGAGTATTGGTTTCCCTGTCCCTGATTGGCATACACATTATAGGATGAGGATATTACGCCCGTGTTCCTAGATGAGTAATGGTTCCCTTGAGGGGAGGGTATGGTCCTCCCTGTGGTGGATGATATTCGTTAACCCTGCTAACCGCATTTTTCAATGGTGCAGGCTAACTGGGGTAGTATCTTGTATGTGGTGCATTTTTCGTAGTATCAAATGATTGAATAATAAATGAATAACTAGGATATTAGTCGGTTTTGTTGTGTTGAGTTTGGGTTAAGGACCCTATCAATCCATCAACAACATTAAATGCTTTTGTTATATTTTTTTAAGTTTGTAGGCATGGGGCGTCTAGAAGAATGTGATAGATATATCCAAACTGGGTTTATATAAGCTCTAGCTATTGAGGTTTGCTAATGGATTCTTCCTCATTGTGAGGGGATTAATTTTCCACATATTTTGAAATTTCGGATGTGAGAGATCTAAAAAATAAGTCCAAGAGGACTCTATCTTGAAAATGGTCTTTACACAAGCTAGGACATTTTCGCCATTCATGGATGTGGTCTGAGATGTGTATGGAAGGTGTTTGTTTGAAGTTGGTGAGAAGTTCCAGTATTGAGTTGTGACGAATCAGGAGTTGGAAGAATGTGAGGAATTCTATAGCTAGGGAACTAAAGCTTCCATGTGATGCAAAAGGCTACTCAATGTACCATTTCTCTGCAGGGCCTGTAAGGGTGCCTTGAAATAGTCGTAGCTCAATTGTATCATCTATAATACTATTTGACGAACACCACAGGTGAAAAGTCATGACATGGTTTCCCGGGTCTTCCCCTTGGTTTCCATCAAAATTTTCAATTTCTAAAGGGAGATTGGTGGGCATAGTTGGCCAATTAAGGCCATGCGTAATTAGGTCATTCATTATCTTACATAAATATGGTAGATTTAAATATGCTAAGAAAGGTATTTACTAGTTATCTATCATCGCAAAACTATTTTGAAGATTTATATGTAAAAGGGTCATTTGTGGGGAGACCGGAGGAAGACTACCCTGGTGGGTGCTCCTAGGGCTATCCGGAGGAGTGGTATGTCGACTCCCCAAAGGGGTACTGATTCGTGACCCTTGAAGAGTCATGAAAGGCTTATTTTGTTGGGAAGGGGTCTTGAGTAAATTTTCCTCGATAAAGGAAGATCCTATAACGACGGCGGCATGACATCCTCTATGCATAAATGGTAGGAGGCCTAACAAACTTCTCAGTAATGTGAGGAGGTTTAAGAAATTCCTAGATCGATGGGGTGTCATGGATGTTGGGCCCGAATTGAGGAAGGCAAAGTAGCCAAACCAATGGTAAACATAAAGACAACTGATAAACACAAACATATGGGATCTCAGTAACTCCCAGAAGTCGACAGAAGGCAGACAAATAGATTTGAACCCAAGAACTCAAACGACAACCACGTGCAACAGGATGTAATTTGGAGAATAATTCCTCATTGCATGAAATTTCCTTTAAAAGGACCAGGGACGAACTAGATAGGGATTCAAAGTTAATTGGGAATTTTCCCTCTGTAATCAGCGCATCAAGACAAAGTTGTCATATTGTATTCCTACATTATCCTTTGAGTTTTGATGTTTTGAAAAATTACCTTTTGAGGTTTTCATCGCGTTAGAACTTCTAGTGGTCTGGGCCCAACCTCTGGGAGTCTTTGCACCAATTTTGTGCTGCGCGTTAGTTACATAATCCATGTTCAGTTATCTGATGTGGTTGTAACATACTTCTCTACTCAATAAATTTACAATTGTTCATCCTTTAGAATAGTTTAATATTTGTATTTCTTTATTTAGAATAATTGCATTTCATATTTTCTGGCTTATAATAATACTTCATCACCAATAGATGTTTTCAGTTCCTTTCAATGCCTTCGCAATCGATTTACAAATCGTAAGATAGTTATTGTTCGATGTTACTTATCTTTGTGGATTACATTGTTCTGTGAGCACGATAAAGTGTCCAATTATTAATTAATGCAAATGAGTTAGTTTACAAAGAGAATTCCATTGAAAAATTATGTAAGTGTTGTACAATGCATTTAGATTACTTCACTTAGATTGCTGTTCAATTCATTTAAGGTTTTCATTCAATTCATTTAGATTGCTTCATTTAAGATTGTTGTTCAATTCATTTATGATTGTTGTTCAACTCGTTTACGATTGCTGTTCAATTCATTTAAGATTGTTGTTCAATTCACTTAGGCTATTTTTCGATTCATTCAAATTGCTTTAGATCAATTCATTTAGATTGCTGTTCAATTTATTAAGTTGCTACTCAAACCACCATCCTGTTGTTCAATCATAGGCTTGACAGAATAACCAGCCATAACCTACCAAACCATTCCTCGTTAAGTTGATTGAATTTGGGAGGTTAGATAATCCTTTCTCATAAAAAACATAGAGTATCTATCAGTCTATCTCACTTGCATATATTGTGCTAAAACTCTTGAAATAAGAAGACTTACCTCAGGTTGATAATTAAATGAAGAGAACTAGGGTTGCCTATAATAAGCCACCCCCGTGACACCAACATTTTTGGCACCGTTGCCGGGGAGAGTGTTAAGAGTGATATCCTTTATTAACCTTTCTCTATTGCTATGAAGAATTGGGTATTAAAAATGGGAGGTAAGAACCTGCGTACCGGGAAGCAAAATTATTTCTCTATATAGCCCGCTTCTCAGCAAAATTGTTCAAAGACCAGTAGAGTAGGTGCTCTTGTTTTATGACTAGGAAGAAAAAGATAGAAACAATTTGAACTAACTCTAAAAAATCCTCACAATCCCAAGGACCGACGTTCCTTGGAAGGGCAACATATATAGACAAAAGCATTAAGAAAGCTGAATCTCAGGCATCCATAGGACCTAGAACTATTTCCTTTCAAAACCCTATCAAGCTTCATCAAGCTGCAGCCTCACCATCTGTAGCCCACGCCAAGATTCATGGTGAAACTGAAGGAGTTAAGAAAATCCTTCAAACTTCCAATCATATAGGCACTGACCCTTCGAGAGATGGAGGTTCTTGCAATTTACAAGAAGGGGAAGGAGAAACTAGCGACATAATTCAAATAGAAAATCCAGAGCCTAAATCACTTGAAAGAGTAGTCGAGACAAAGGTACTTAGGATCCCAGACCAGGGAAACATTGTAGAACCTCCACCACATTCACCTCCTAATACCCCCGGATCACTCCTCCAGAACAAGTGTAATGTTCCAAATTTCTCAATAAATTATTTGGAACATTAATTTTGCTTTTATTTTAATAAAATGAATAAAATGGGTGAGGGAACCCATGTAGAAATCTAATAAACAATCATAAGGTGCAAAAAGTCACTTAAGTGGCTTAAGATAGCAGCCCCAAGTGTGAAAAGGGCCAAAATCAAGTGAGCTAGACCATGGTTGACCAAAGTCAACAACGTACCCAAGAGGGGAAGCTTGCACAAGAAGATTGCGTAGTTGGATGGAGGGAAAATTTGAAATGAGAGAAACCCTAATGTGAGTGGTGTCCATGCATGCCTTGCATAAAAGATGAAGGAGAGCCATTGTTGAGGATCATCTTTGGAGAAAGAATTTGGAGGTTGAAGCTCTCTTCAACTTTGTGCTGCTTAGCACAAGATGGATTCTTGTTTAGGAATGCCCTTCTCTTCCATGGGAGGCCATGGAGAGATTTTTATTCATATTCCTCACACCTTGTCTTGAGGCCAAAGTAGTCATTTGCAGCTACTACGTTATTATTACATCAAGAGAACGCTAGAGTTGCTGGTGTTGCAGTGAGGGACCTTCATTATCATATTTCCAGAGCTTTTTTTGTAGAGGAGGAGCCATCTCTTTCTCTAGGAGATCAGAAAAGGAGATCCTGAAGCTTCTATTGTAGATTTTGGCATTGGGCCATATGTTTTCTCTCATGCCCAGCATAGTCTCTTTCCCTTACAGCGTTATCTTCAGAGGTGGCTTGCACAAGGGATTCATTTTGTGCACTAGTGAGTGCAATATTCAGTAAGGGGATCAGCCCCTTCACGTTGGAGATCATTGGAGGAGGTATCATTATTTATTGCAGCATCTAATTCCTTCTCCATTCTTGTATTATTATTGAGTTGTAGCAGCTACACTGCAACTCCGACATTTTTCTGTTTTATGTATTTTAGCCAATCCCTTGGAGGATTGATGTAATAATGTTTTCTGGGGTTGATATCTTGCTCCCCCATATTTTTTTGAGCTCTTATTTCTATATCATCATATTATATCAGTTTTCAGTCATTTTCCCCTATGGACGGCGCAGTTATGGAGTAGCTGGGTCATGTAGCAATGCATTCTCTTGTTTCATGTACATTTTCCTATTGAGGTTGATTTGAGCTCACCTTGAGAGGAATTTTCCTCAAGGAATTTGTATCACATTTGATTCTATAGATTATGGATCAGATTTTTACTCTTCTTACATTGCATGAGTCATTATTTCACTACTGTTACATATTGGAGTTTTAATACTTCTGAAGATTCTCTCATTAAGCATTGTTTCGGTATACTTGTTGGTGGGAGATCTGAATAACCCCCTTAGGATTATTTCTTTGGGATTATATTCTACAGAGAGTTTGTATCATATATATTCCAAGGTATCCCAGCATTGGATTGCCTTATTTTCACATGGGCTTCCTTATACAATGTCCTCATGGACAGCTGTTGCAGAAATTCCTTGAAGGGAAATATTAGCTCTTGACAAGTTCTATTGGCAGAGTCTGCTAATGGGCCAGGTAGCCTTTGGATCTCATTCTTCCTTGTGAAGGTGACATATCCAGTAAATTCCCCTAACAATAAATCCATGAAATAGTTCAGTTTTTATTTTTAATACTCCTGAAGTTGGAATATTGGAATATCTTAAGATATTCCCGATGGAGCAAAAATTTCCCCATTTGGGATATTACAACAAGAAATCCCTAAGTATTTTTGGCACCTCTTCGACCAAATGGAAAATAATAAAAATAAGAATTAGAGGTAGAAATCAACATTGGAATACCCCATTGTCGATCATGTTGCAAATGCCCCTATGAAAGCTATTCCCTTGCACAACATTCCCACCTTCCATGGTTTGACTACGGAAGATCCTGATGCATTCCTATTTGAATTTGATGTCTTATGTAGGGGGTATGACTACATCACTGATCCTCAGAAGCTGAAACTATTTCCCTCTACCTTAAAAGGAACAAAACTACACTGGTTCATGGGACTAGGTGGGGGAACCATCAGTAATTGGGACGAAATGAAGAACATTTTTCTTAACAAATATCAAGACTATTGCTGAACCCAAGACTTAAAAGATGAAATCTTTAATATGTCTGCAAAAGACAATGAAACATTAGAAGAGTGTGTAGAAATATTTCAATACAATTTACAAATTTCCCCATATACCACGCTATCCAAGGATGTTTTAAAAGACACGATGCTTAAAGGAATGAAGGAAGAATGGGTTGAAATGATTAACATAATGGGGAAAGGAGATATTTGCCAGGAAGAATCTGACGATATTATTTCCTTGTGTATTAGATGCTCTCGGGGTAGTACACGCAATAGGCCAGTTGGACGTGATTCTATGAAAAAAGATCCTAAGCAGACCAATGGAAATGTAACCAGAGCAGAATTTGGAAATCTGTTAGAAAATTTCAAAACTAACATCCTAGGTACCTTGACAACACAACTTGATGTTTTACAAGCCAATCAGAAACAAGCTATATCAGAACAAAATTTGCCCATCTTTTGCCCACGATGTCGGAAGAAGCACAACTAGAGGGAATGTCCTTTAGACATGGTTTAGACTTGTGCCATCTGCACTAAGGATCATACCACGGACCAATGTCCTTCACTTCCCAGGTTGAAAGCAGTTTACAAGGAAGTAGAGGAAGAGACTGAACCAGTCTATTTAATGAATCAGTGTTTCCAGTGGCAAGCACAACCAGGTATGCCACAAGACCTGCTTCAATTCTTTTCTTCGCCGCAGTTTAACCAAAAAAACCCTGCAACATCTTGGCAGACTCAAAACCCCTTCTCTACTTGGCCAAACCAGTCGTTTCCTATGCCACCCTAGGCTACACAACCTTCATCAAGGAATAATTGGCTGAACTTTCCATGTTCTCCCCCTTACAGGAAAAATGTTCCATATCAAGCCTAGTGGCCAACCCATCCTCCTCAAAACACTAATTGGAATTGGCAGCGACCCCTCGGGATGACCAACCTACCAATGGGGTGGGAACTCAAAATCAACCTACGTTTCCAACCCCCTACCCAGTTCAGCATAACCCGCAGCCTACCATACACCCCCAATTACCAGCCCAACCCAGTACTAATCCCAGCAACAGATCGGTTCAATTAATCCAGATCATAGAAAATCCAAATTCCAGCATTGAACAGAAACAGTGCAACAAACTAAAGCTGAGATCAGGACGTACTATTTTACCTATAGAAGCCACAACTCCACCTCTGTCCCGAGCTGAGACTTCAAATAAACCTAACCAGAAAAATATAACAGAGAAAGAGGTTGACCAACAGGAACCTGAAGAACTTAAGATGTCCTCACCCCCATTCCCTAAGAGGCTAACTCTGCCCAGACCGATAACCTCTCTAGACTTTGACATCTTGGGGGAATTGAGAAACATATGTATTAAAATTCCTCTCCTCCAGGCCATCCAAGAAATTCCTATCTATGCAAGGAGGATTAAACAAACATGTGGGAAAAACAAAATAAACAAAACAAAGGTTGAACCCACCGTTCATGTGGTAGGGGCACTATCTGATTTGTTACTGGGTAAGGAGCCACCCATGAAATATGAAGACCCAGGAAATCCCATTGTGACTGTAAAAATCTCTGGCCACTCATTTCCAAACACATTGGTCGACCTAGGAGCAACCATTAACATCCTAACTATAGGGGCCTGTGAAAAACTGGGCATATCAACTTTAGAACCTACAACTACACTGCTAGAACTGGCTGACAGGTCTGTTATCAGAACGAAAGGAATAGTGCAGGAAATCTTGGTCTTTGTGGACTCATGGGAATATCCAGCTGATTTTTTAGTCATTAATCCAAAGAACAGGATGAATGGGCATCCATTGATCCTTGGGCGACCTTAGCTGGCCACAGCAGATGCTTACATAGGCTGCCGAACAGTTAGCATGAATATCACTAGAGGGGATTATGTAAAAAATATTATCATTTATCCACCTGCCAAACCAAGCTTACCCATGGTAAGAATTCAAAAATATCCATGTACATACTGGGAGCAAAACATTCGTCCACCCCTGACACTAGTAGAAGCTCTTGAATTCAAGGATCAAACTGAAGACAACATAATCAATAATTTTATGAGTCAGCCACCATCTGGAAATTTGAAATGTTAAATGTTGAAAATAGTCCTTGAAAATGAATATCAAGAGGATCCTATAACAAACCTCGAGGATCAGCATATTCCCACAACCACTGTACGTAACAGCATACCTATTGAGGTTGAGCCAGGAAAGGTTCTGAATATTAATGGAAATTGGGATGATGACCAAAAGCAGAAGCTCATAAAAGTCCTTCAGAAGTATCAAGGGGAATTTTCTTGGGATTACCCAGACATGAATGGTTTAGACCTGCAACTATGCACCCACCACATCTATACTGATAAGGAAGCACGTCCCATTAGACAACCTCATCGAAGGCTAAACCTGCACTTAAAAGATATTGTAAAAGAGGAGTTGCAAAAGCTGTTGGATGTAAATTTTATTTATCCTATTTCAGACAACAAATGGGTCTCCCCTCTGGTAGTTGTCCCTAAAAAGAATGGGAAATGGATCTGCATAGATTACAAAGAATTTAATAAAGCAACACAGAAAGACCATTTCCCCCTTCCATTCATTGACCAAGTCCTAGATACATTGGCAGGGAAACGGTTCTTTTCCGTCCTTGACGGGTTTAGTGGTTACAATCAAATCCAAATAGCTCCCAAAGATCATGATAAGACAACCTTTACCTGCCCATGGGGTACTTTTTCTTACAGAGTTCTACCATTTGGGTTATGCAATGCCCCAACCACATTTCAAAGGGCCATAATCATCATTTTCTCTGACTTAATAAAAGAAGGGCTGGAAATCTATATGGATGACTTCACACCATATGGAGAAGGCTTTGATCAAGCTCTAGAAATGCTAGAAAAGGTGTTAGAACAATGTATTGCTACTAGGTTATGTCTAAGCAATGAAAAATTCCACATGATGATGACTGAGGGGGTGATTCTAGGTCACTACATTTTTGCAGCTAGAATACAGGTAGATCCGGCTAAGATAGAGATAATCCTTCTATTAGCCACACCTTGTACACAGACAGAGGTACGTAGTTTTCTGGGATACGCAGGATATTATCGCAGATTTATAAATAATTTCTCACAAATAGCTGCACCTTTATATGCATTAATTGGAAATGTTGAATTCCATTGGACTGACAAATGTGACACCGCTTTTACAAATTTGAAGAGACTAGTCTCAACAACATCGATTCTGCGAGGTCCTGACTGGAAAATTCCCTTTTGCATCTCTTCATATGCATCCGATACAGCAATAGGAACAGTCCTTGGCCAAGAAGAAGACATAAAACCTTATGCTATTTATTATATCAACAAAAACTTTACTCCTGCCGAATTAAATTATATGGTGACCGAAAAGCAATTCCTCGCTGTCATTTATGATATTAATAAATTCAGGCACTATATAACTGGTTATCAAGTGTTCCTATATATTAATCACTCTGACATTAGATATTTAGCCAATAAACCAATCACGAATGGGAGAATAATTCGTTGGTTGCTGTTGTTGCAAGAATTCGATATAACAATCAAAGATCATCCAAGAAAAGAGAACGTAGTCCCAGACTTCATATCCAGGATTCCAAATTCAGAGGACACCCTAGTAGTTGATGATCAGTTCCATGATGAACATCTATTTGCTGTAGAGGTAAAAACACCATGGTATGCAGACGTGGAAAATTATCTAGCAGTAGGGAAGCTACCTAAACACTTAACATCAAGAGAACAGAAACTGATTGTACAACGCAATGCAAGATTTTCTTGGATTGGTGGATACCTCTTCCATTCAGGGGCTGACATGCACATACACAGATGCATAAGAGAAGATGAAATCTATGACATCTTATGAGCCTGTCACGATGAACCTTGTGGTGGCCATTTTCGCATAACGTAGAACCGGGTATAAAGTGCTACAATTAGGCTATTATTGGCCTATGATTTTCAAAGACGCAAAAAAATATGTCCAGGACTGTGATAGCTGCCAGAGAATGGGCTGCCCGGGCCAAGCTGATGAAATTCCGCTACAACCACAATTGGTGGTAGAACCATTTGAATGGTGGGCGCTGGAATTTTTTGGACCATTCAACCTGCTATCGAACCTGAAAGTCTACATGGTGGTTGCCACAGATTATGTAATCAAATGGGTAGAAGTAGTGGCCTTGTCAAAAGCCATGGAAGAATAAGTGATTAATTTTCTTTTCGAGCTATTTGTGTAATACAGGTTTCCACGAGAAGTGATAACCGATGGAGGGGCACAATTCATAGGCAATAAAATTACAACCACCTTAAGAAATCACCATATCATCCACAGAGTTACGTCTCCTTACCACCCACAGGAAAATGGGCAAGTCGAAAGCACCAAAAAATTTCTGGAGGCAATCCTTACCAAAAAAGTAGCAGCACATCGCTGGGACTGGGCCACTAGACTACCAGAAGCCTTATCGGCTTATCGTACAACCTGGCGAAACACCACTGGATATTCACCATATCAGCTAGTATTTGGGAGAGAACCTATCTTCTATAATATTCCCAATTTTTCACATCATATTTGGAATATTAGAGTCCTTGATTTGATTAACGAATTAAGTAAATAAAAGGGTGGAGGGACCCACAATCCTCATTATGAATAAATATCCACTTTGTGTGTGTGAATGTTGATTAATTTAGCCTAGATCTGCATAACAAGGTAGTTGAGCAACTACTAATGTGAATGAAATTGGAGAACCTGTCTCATTAATGAGTGTTGAGATTGCAACAAGATGATGAGCTTAGTGGAAAGAAGTCGCCTTCACTAAGTGGGCCCGTAGGCTATTTATGGCGCAAGTCTATTTTTAGACATGTCGATCATATTCTATGAGTTGTAGAATGCTATTTGTGGATGGTTGGTCAAGTTGGAAAAATAGATGGACTTCTATTTTTATACATATTGGGCAGAATCTATTTTTAGATTGCCAGCCTAAAAATAGATATGTCGAATATTATTAGCTCTTAATAATATTTGGACTATAAACATTATCTTATTCTCTTGGAGCACTTCAGTTAAGTGCACAGATGTGGCACAGGAGCTGACAGAAGGAATTATGCTATTCCTAAAGGTTAAGTGGAGCTATTGCATGGATACTTCAGTTAGAACTCATGTGACAGAGTTTGGTGGAGTTATTGAAGTAGTTGGTGGAGTTGTGTTCAATTTAACTGAGTTAAACATAATTGAGCTAGTTGTATCTAGTCTAACTGATTGATACACTAGTGAGAGTGGTGTGAATTAATTATTAATTAATTCACTAATTATTAATTCATTAATCAACTAAAGAATACATCAGTTAACTATAGTGCATGGACAGTTTCAGTGGAGACCAATGAAGAGGTAGGTGAAAGAGCAGTGTGACTATCAGTTGTGACTATAGTGTTGCATGATTTGCAACACACAGTGGTTGGAGATGCCAATGAGGATTGCGTGAGCAAGGCTGGACCAATTCGAGTTCATTCATAGCCATTCTTCAGCAGTGATTGCGCAGTAGAGGCAGGCTAGCAGGTGGCAGAGATTGGGGCATGTGTTTTGCTAGATCGGACTTGATTAGTGTGTAGCAATTGGAGATTGTACTAAGAGCTTGTGAGGAGCTTTGTATAATGATTTTTACATGATCTCTATGACATACAATATACAGATAGTTGGGGGTTTTCAGCTTTAAGCTTTCCCATAAAATACTATGTTCATATGTGTGAATGTTTATGGTTTTAATGTGCGCATGCGATTGTTTTTATTTCTACAATTAATGATCAATGGTAGAAGATATTTTGTATTGTGCATGAAGTTAAATAGTGTGTGATCAGGAGAATCTCAGATGTATAACATATCAGTTATATAAATTTCTACAATGAGATAGATCATGGAGATTGACAAAGTCAACTAAGATCTTGAAGGGATCAAACAGAAAGATGATTCAGTCAACTAAGATCTTGAAGATGTCAAATATCATGGGACATTCATGATAAGTGACGAAGGACGTTGTGCCAACAAGGCACACTTGATGGAAGGTGTACATTGCACCTAGACATGATGGTTGATTTGGTCAAACTGTGTTAGGTCCCTATATTACTAGTATAGTCCCTTATTATTGTTAGTGTAACCCCCTTATTGTTATTATTGTACCCTTGTAACCCCCAAATTGTTATTATTGTGCCCTTAATTTATTATTTTTAGGTCGGCTAGGATTACATTGTGGCCCACTAGGATTACATTATGGCCCCATGGACTCCTATCTATAGAAAGGAGGTTTTGTAATTTGAATCATCCAAGAATTGTTCATTCATGTAATGTATTGGAGGTTTCCCCCTCGAAGTGGCTTATTTCTAAGGCGTTGATAGCTCTTTTCTTCTATTTTTGGAGCTGGTTTCACAACATTTGGTATCAGAGCTTTTGGATTCTAGGGTTTCGCTGCTCCAAACAGGTCATCGTGGAATTTTCGCTATAAATTTTTTTCTACGAAGTTTCAGAAGCTGAAATTTTTAAGGTGCAAAGTCGAAATCCTAAGGAACATCGTCAAAATTTTTTAGAGCTTGTTTCACAATATTTTCGGAGATATGATCTGTGGAAGGTAGTGCTTTTTCAGGCTCCTGAATTTCATCTCAAAGAGGTGATTGTGGGAAAATCTTCATAACTCTCTATCTGAGCATCGGATTGGAGTGCCGTAAAAAGTTGTCGAAAGAAAACAGACTGTAGTTTCTTTTCTATCAATTTAAGAGCCAAAGGATGAAAAAATTACACGTGGAAAGTCGTACAATTTTGATCTACTGAACCAGTCCAAAATTGGGTCATTGTGGGAGATTGGACATAACTTTGTCTTGAAGAATCCAAATCATATCAGACCTATGGCATAGTAAAGAAGCTTTAGAGGGCTACTACAGGGATTAATTTCAATTATTGAGGATTCGTAATTATAGAGATAATTCAATTTCAATATCGATCTCCTCAAAAGCAAGTAAAAGGTGTGTATTTTTTTTTCCGAATTGCATAAGTCTTGTTTGAAGAATCAAGTTGAATTGATTCCAAGGGCATATTGTAGAATAAATATTAGTATTGGATTCTAAAATGGCCCCTAAAAATAATTCAACACCCATTAAGCCTTTAGAAGGCTCTACTATGACTCATGAAGACGAAGAATGGCAACATGACATATCAAAATTACAAGAGCAAGTGCAACAAATTTCGCTCTCGCAAAGAGCAAAAAAAAATGACATGGAAGTTTTGAAGAAAGGCGTGGAAACTAAGATGGATGGTTTGAAGAAAGGCGTGGAATCTAAGATGGATGGTTTGAAGAATGGCATGGAATCTAAGATAGATGGCATGGAATCTAAGATAGATGGCATGGAAGCTGGCATGGAATTTAAGATGGATGACATGGAAGCTAAGATCGATGAGAAAATGGAAAACATGAAGAATGTTCTAAAAGCAGACATGGAAGGTTTGACAAAGTTGATACAAGAAATGTTTCCTAATGGTGAAAAGATGGTAGAGGAAACTCATGATGAGAACAAAATAAATGTTAATCGTGATTTCATAAACTCTAATGTTGGCGGGAAGAACCACCATATTCCAAAAATGGATATGAGGAAGTTTGATGGAAAGGATCCTGTAACATGGATACTACAGATGGAGCAATATTTTGATCTCCATAATGTGCAAAACACACAAAGGTACGCATTGCAACTTTACATTTAGAACAAAATACATTTGTATGGTATCGATGGCTTTGCTCCCGTAAAAAAATTGTCACTTGGTCAATTTTTAAGGAGGAAATGATAGCACATTATGAGGATACAAAGAGCAACACCTTCTTTAGCCAATTGATAAATCTCAAACAAAAGGGTTTAGTGGGGCAGCACATTGAGGACTTCCAAAAATTGAATATAAGGGTAACTGATATTCTAGAGGAACACAGGGTTGATCTCTTCATAGGTACTTTAAAGGATAACATCCAACATGAAGTTCGCATTTTGGAACCCGATTCATTGGAGAAGGCATTCAGGTTGGCAAGAAAAATTGAATGTAAAATTATGGCGACAAGGAAGCCTACCACTCACTTCTATAAAGAGGGAAGTGTTGCTACGCCTAGATTTCTACAACCTACAAGGTTGACACCACAACAATTGGAAGAAAAAAGAGCAAAAGGGCTTTGCTACAGTTGTGATAGAAAATACACTAAAGGTCATAAGTGTGCTGAGAAGAAATTATTTTACATAGATTGTGAAGAGGAAGAAGAAAATGAACAAGAAGAGGATATACACCAGGAACCAACCTAAGAAGAGGAAGAAATGAGTCCGACAATATCGTGTAATGCATTGGCAGGAATTACCACTCCTCAAACTCTCAAGATAGAAGGACATATCAAGAAGAAAAAGGTAATAGTGTTGATTGATTCAAGTAGTACCCATAATTTTATTCATTGTAAGGTAGCCAAGGAATTGAATTGTTTCCTATACCTAGCACCAGAATCAAGTGATGGTTGAAAATGGAGGAACTATAAATTGCTCTGGAAAATGCCATAATATCAAGCTAACCATGGGGGAATATGTATTGAATATTCCAATGCTTTCCATTCCTATTGGAGGTGCAGATGTTGTACTAGGAGTACAATGGTTACAATCTTTGGGGACGGTAGCTTTTAATTTTCAAGAAATTTTCTTGAAATTTTTTTCAGAAGGCAAGGAAGTTGAATTATGGGGTATTGTAGGGAAGTCGGGAAAGATAATAAGCTCTAATGTCATGACAAAGCTTCTAAAGAAAGAACAGTGAGGCATAATTGCACAATTATGCTCACTAGAAGTTCCATCATCAAAATCATCTATTTCTGCAGATCTCCAAAAAGTCTTGGACAATCATTCCAAGGTTTTTGAAACTCCAAAAGGACTCCCACCTATTCATGATCATGATCATGCTATTCATTTGATTCCAGGAAGTGTTCCTCCAAATATCATGCCTTATATATATCCTTATGTCCAAAAGAGCGAAATTGAACGTATGATTGCAGAAATGTTAGAGGCGGGTATAATTCAACCTAGTCAAAGTTCTTTCTCTGCTCCTGTAGTATTGGTACACAAGAAGGATGGATCATGGTGCATGTGTTCGGATTATAGGGAGCTCAATAAGCTCACCATTAAAGATAAATTTCCCATTCCTATGATTGATGAATTATTGGATGAATTACATGGAGCAATTTATTTTACCAAGTTGGATCTTCGTTCAGGATATCATCAAATTAGAATGAAGACTGAAGATATTCCAAAAACAACATTTCGAACTCATGAGGGTCATTATGAATTTTTGGTCATGCTTTTGGCCTTACCAATGCACCTTCTACATTTCAAGGGTTGATGAATTCCATTTTCAAACCCTTCCTTAGAAAATTTGTGCTAGTATTTTTTGATGATATACTAATCTACAACAGGTCTTGGAAGGATCATGTTCAACAAGTTGACAAGGTGCTCAAACTATTGCAGGAGAAACAATTATATGCAAAAACATCCAAATGTTTCTTTGGAGTACAAGAGGTGGAATATATGGGTCATATTGTATCTCACAAGGGTGTTAAGGTAGACCCTAACAAAATTAAAGCCATTAAGGAATGGAAAGTCCTCACAACCATAAAGCAGTTGCGAGGATTTCTTGGGTTAACAGGGTATTATCACAAGTTTGTTAAGAATTATGGGAGAATAGCAGCACCTCTAACAACATTATTGAAGAAAGATGCATTTTCATGGACTCCTGAAGCAACTAAGGCCTTTGAACATCTCAAAGAGGCAATGTGCCTAGCACCGGTCTTAGCTACGCCAGACTTCACAAAAACCTTTATTGTGGAATGTGATGCCTCAGGAAATGGAATTGGTGCAGTTTTAATGCAGGAAGGAAGACCCATTGCTTTTGAAAGTCGTCCAATCAAAGGAAAGTATTTACAGAAACCTATTTATGAGAAGGAAATGTTAGCAATACTGCATGCACTAAAGAAATGGTGAACTTACCTAATGGGAAGACACTTCAAGGTAAAAACTGATCATGATAGTCTTAAACACTTTTTGGAACAAAGACTATCGTCAGAAGAGTAGCAAAAATGGGTCACAAAGATGTTGGTTTATGACTTTGAAATAATCTACAAAAAAGGAAAGCTTAATGTTGTTGCAGATGCACTCTCAAGAAAGAATGAAGAGGTGGAAGCATTGCTTTGTGCCATTTCTATTATCCAACCAGATTGGATAACTGATGCAAGAGATGAATGGAAGAAGGAAGAAGAAGTGTGGACACTCATTCAAAAGTTGCAGCAAGATCCTAGTACATCTGATACATTTAGTTGGAAATATGATTCCTTATGGTACAAAGATCGCTTATATATTTGTAAGAATTCCAACTAAAACAAAAGATTCTTTTGGAATTGCACACTTCCCCTTTGGGAGGACACTCAAGATTTTTAAAAACTTACCACAGGGTGAAGAAATATTTTTTTTTGGATGGCCTTAAATCTGATATTCAAAATTATGTGGCGGAATTTTTGGTTTGTCAGCAGAATAAAGTTGAGACAATTAAGACCTAGGGTATTCTACAACCTTTGTCCATTCCAAGTCAATGTTGGGAGGATATTTCAATGGATTTTATCACAGGCTTACCTAAGTCCGAAGGAAAGAGTGTCATCATGGTGGTAGTTGATAGAATTACCAAGTATGCACACTTTTGTGCATTATCTCATCCATGTAAAGCAAGTACAGTTGCTACTACATGTATGTATACAATTCAAAAGCTACATGGAAACCCAAAGGTTATTGTGAGCGACAGAGATCCCATTTTTACTGGAAATTTTTGGATGGAGTTATTTTCTTGTTTGGGTACTCAATTAGCTCATAGCTCATCTTATCATCCTCAATCCGACGGTCAAACTAAGATAGTGAATAAATGTTTTGAAGGATATCTTTGTTGTTCGATCTCGATAAACAAACACAATGGGTCATGTGGTTACCTCTAGTCAATGGTGGTATAACACTTCTTCCATACTGCAGTGAAAATGACACCATTTATGGCACTTTATGGATATCATCCACCATCCATCACATCATCCTTAAGAGAAAATTTGAAGGTTCAAGGAGTGGAAGATCACATCAAGCATCAACAAGAAGTTCTCCAACTTTAAAGGACAAATCAATTTGAATAAAACGAATGAAACAACAAAGAATGAAGACCAAACACAACAGAGAAGTTTTGATGTAGGAGACTGGCATTTTTACTGCTTACAACTAAAGGTAATAAATGCACCCTCAAGCAGCATATATGATACAATTATCACCAAAGTATTGGTCCTTACAAGGTGTTGAAAAATATTGGTACTATGGCATACAAATTGAGCCGCTTTCCATTTATGCATCCAATTCTTCTAAATGTTTTACGTTGAAGAAGGTTATAGTAAAAGATACTAAACAATATTTAACTGATGAGGAAGAAAACTATATTAATCAAGTTATTGGCCGAAACAAGAACTTGACAGCTACGGGATCGATCAATTTCAGAGTATCTCATCAAGTGGAAGAACTTACCCATTGAAGATTCTACATGGGAGGATGAGAATTTTATACAGAAGCACCCAGAGCTACTCAAGCGTTGAGGACAATACTTTTTTGAAGGAGAGGGGGATGTTAGGTCCCTATATTACTAGTATAGTCCCTTATTATTGTTAGTGTAACCCCCTTATTGTTATTATTGTACCCTTGTAACCCCCAAATTGTTATTATTGTGCCCTTAATTTATTATTGTTAGGTCGGCTAGGATTACATTGTGGCCCACTAGGATTACATTATGGCCCCATGGACTCCTATATATAGAAAGGAGGTTTTTTAATTTGAATCATCCAAGAATTTTTCATTCATGTAATGTATTGGAGGTTGCCCCCTTGAAGTGGCTTATTTCTAAGGCATTGATATCTCTTTTCTTCTATTTTTGGAGCTGGTTTCACAACAAACTTGGGGGATCTTGTCCACATACACTGCACAGGCTAGATGAGGGCCAAGGCTTAGGAAGGCTCAAATGTTATTTAAAGAAGACGAAGGCAATGACTAGGGTATGCTGATTATTCTTGATGTAAAGATATTTTCAGATCTGGAATTGTCATGTGACATTCCATTGCTTTCTCGGGCTGTTTAGTAGAGATTGCAAGTGTTGTTTAGCACAGGGTGTTGTTGGTCGGGAATCCCACCTCTTTCTTAGAGCAGCTCTAGAAAGAGTATTTTACTTCATTATACATCAGGCTTTGAGTGCCACATCCCTTTTCCTACTTTCTACAGAACATCCATATTCACAAATTGCATATTTATGAAGATCAGTTTGGAAGGAGGAAGTTGTCTTCAGTACTTCAGCTGGAAAACTAGTGAGGGTTTATTCCTATCACCTTGGGCTTAAATATCAGCTTCCCAGAGCTTCATTACAGATCTGGCATCAGGCCAAAAGTTATTGACCTCCTAGCAGCAATATTTCCCTCAGGAATTACGCTGTCCATTTTGCAGATCCAAAAGGAGGAAGGAAGTTACTAGCATTTCAGCTAGTAATCCTGTGAGGGATCATCCCCTCATATTTCCATCAGTCTTACCATCATCCTGGAGTCTATTGCAACATTTTTAGCAGGAAGAAGGCCTCTCTTTCCCTCACAATGCAGTTTCTATTGGCATTTGTGTTGCAGCGGCTGCAATCATCGTTGGAGGATTGAGAAGCTAGATCTAGAGCTTCTAGCTCATAGATCTGAAGAAGGGATCAGCCCTTCAAGCATAGATCTGATCTGATATCATGTTTCAGCCATCTATTTGTCAGATATAGATTCAGATCTGTATTTCCCAGCAGATCAAGGATCAAATCCTATGGAGGTGATTTTCCAAAGTTGTAGATCTGGAAAATCCTTTCTGGGTTATCTTGGGAATCCATCACATTGGAAAAATCTTGAATCTTAGAATCATCTGAGCTGCAGATTTGAGTAGATCTATATTTTCATTTTCATCCAACAACCATATGCTCATATTCTGCTAAAGGGAAAACACAGTATTTTCTTCAGTGCCTCTCCAATTACGCTGTACCTATTGTATCTTGTTTTCTGGGTACTTCTAGACCATCTCTTTGGCTAGATCTACTCATATTTTGTACATGGTGCAACTGATTCTTCTCCAATCTAATAAAATGGCTTAGCTTCTCTGTAAATTCTGAATTATTACTGCATTCTCCCTTTTGGGATATTATAGTGGTATCAGAGCATGATCTTTGGCTTAGCTTGTGGACACTTCATCTTTTGCATCTAAGAAGAAGTAGATAGACGAGATCTTTCATGGAGGAAGAAAATTCTGCCACTCATTTCTGTAGTTCTATGAAAGATCTCTCCAAGGAGGTCTATCCAATGAAAGAGGAAAGGCAAAAAGAAGTTCCAAGAAGAAGATGTAATGAGGAAGGTCTCAGCACTTCCTATCAGCAAAGAAGAAAACCGGAGAATCCTAGATCTCCTCATAGATCCACTATGCCCACTTTCTTTGAAGAAGGTGAAGAGTGTAGAAATGAAGGAAGGAAGGAACCTGAGACTCATGAGACCATTAGTATATATCTCAAAGATTACAAAGCACAGTCTAGAGCATTCAAGGAGAAGCTAACTCTCCAAAAATTCTTCAAGATCAAAGAAGAAAGAGGATCCTATAGCAGCAATAGAAGGAAGAGGCACAATAGATTCTATTTGCCTACATTTGATGGATCCTTCTCAAGCAATGTCAAGGGTTGAAGGAGAGAGTTAGATGTATTTTTTAGACTACATCCTGTAGCTGAAGAAGAGGTTGTCCAAATTGTAGCACTTCATCTTTTAGATGAAGCCCATGATTGGTGGTTTGGTCACATGGAGCATGAAAATGTGACTAAATATTAATATTTCTTTCACAAGTTGAGGAAGAAGCTTGATGAGAAGGAGAACAAGAAGGATGTCATTCTTGTCACTTTGGACAAGGAGTCACTACATTCACCACCAGCTATAGAAGTACTTGTATCTAAAGAAGAGACACTTGCAATTTTGCAAGGTGGTCTTGAGCTCTTGACACATAGAGTCCCATGCATGACTCTAGAGATGCGTGAGGAAGAGGAGGAAGATTCTAGTGCTGGTACACTGGAAGAAGAGCAACCATCTCTCTTACCAGTGGTTGGAGGCACTATTGTCCTGGTTGAAGGAAATCTTGTGTTCTATCAAGAGGCTCCCACATATCAGTTGATCCAAGGTATGCGTACACATTCAACACCTATTGTTTTATTAGATCTTATTGAAACTTATGGGGACATGCCATCAGGGATAATGCATAACTAAGGGTTAGAACCTAGTGTTGATTTGAAGCAACAACATATCACAGTGCAGAAGACCCTTGATCTAATCAAGGAGAAAATGAAAAGCTATCCCCATTTCTCATGGATGAACTACATTCAACCTCTTGAGTTGAAGTGTAGAGTTTCAGAAGAAGGGATGAGCATAATCCTTTGTACAATGACTGGTTATGAGATCAGTATTGTACCTTTCTTTGAGACAATTTATGAATTAGCTTGTAGATCTACAGTGCTGTCACTTAGAAGCAGTGATAATGATAAGGCCCCATTATTCTTGGAGCATTTTGAAGGTAGCTTCACTCATGAAGCAATGGAGGACAAGATGTTGAATGGTAGACATCTAGATATGAGAAACCTTTTCTGCTTTCTTGATGACACTTTCTCAATGAGCATCCCACAGCTCAAAGAGAAACTTCTACCTATAGCAGATCCAAAACCTCATTTGTCTTGGAAGGCCATGGATGAGAAGAAGGTCTCATTAAGAGATCTCATTGGAGGTGCACTTCAAAATTTCATGGAGTGCAAATTTCTTCATCAGTTTGGGGTGGATGGTATTCTACAAAGGGAGGATACCATGATTATGTAGCACATCACTCATCTTCCATTTTGGGATGAGTGGGTGAGGATGATAAGAAAGGGGTTGCATGACCACTTGTAGATGTATGACATGGGCCAGCAAGATTGGTTATGTTAGTTTCCCTTGGGAGGTTTTTGTCACTGCCCAAAGGCTCCTATTTCTTTGATCCATGCCTTGAGGAACACTTATGAAATGAAGAAAGAGGCATGGCTGCGCTGGTTTCTCTTGGGTGAGTATGGTTACCACCCAATAGCTCATATATTTCTGATCCATGCCTTCTGTATCAATGATAAAATGCAGCAAAAGAAGGCATGTTCATTTTGGTTTCACATGAGAGAGATTGGCCACCACATGACATCTCCTATGTCTATGTGTTTTGTCTTGTGTAAATCTTGGCATAAAGCTCTCATGATGTGCATTGATGACATTTATTTGTATTGGGCTGATGTGACATTCCACGTGTCCATTAGTATCTTTTTACTTCATGGTGCACATGAGGAGGAGAGGAAGCAACATGATCTCTTGTTGCTTTGGTTGCTTTTGGGGGAGTTTGGCTTGTCCATCTTACATGGAGGAGATGGAGGATGGAAACAAAGGGCCTTACTTTGGTGGTTACTCTTAGGAGAATATGGTTTGACATCTTTTTCTACCCATATAACACCTTTCCTTCTTCTTTTGCATAGCATTTGAATGATGCTTGGATCCAATAAAGCCAACAGGGCTAAGTATGAGAGCATATCAATGCTCAATCTAATTCATAAAACATGGGATGGAGACATGTATTGTGTGATGGAGATTTTCCTTTTTGAAGAGAACCACCTTATTTTATGCACCTCATGTATTGATGATGATGTTGGACATCATATGGTTGTCACTTGGTACCTCATGATGAAAGGAGGACATCTAACCAAACAGTTGGAGGTCATTCTTTATGTTTTTAAAAGACAAATTTGGAACCAAACATACATAACACATTGCAGAAAATGGAGGAAGCCTTCCTTATGTGGGTGCCATTTGGAAGGGAATAGATGGCTTTGCATCTACTTTTTGAGTTGCTTGAGGACAAGCAACATTTTTCCGGGGGGGGGGGGGACTGTAATATTCCCAAATTTTCACATCATATTTGGAATATTAGAGTCCTTGATTTTCTTAATGAATTAAGTAAATAAAAGGGTGGAGGGACCCAAAATCCTCAATATGAATAAATATCCACTTTGTGTGTGTTAATGTGGATTAATTTAGCCTAGATATACATAAAAAGGTAGTTGAGAAACTACTAATGTGAATGAAATTGGAGAACCTGTCTCATTAATGAGATAGATCATGGAGATTGACACAGTCAACTAAGATCTTGAAGGGATCAAAAAGAAGGATGATTCAATCAAATAAGATCTTGAATATGTCAAAGATCATGGGACATTCATGATAAGTGATGGAGGACATTGTGCCAACAAGGCACACTTGATGGAAGGTGTACATTGCACCTAGACATGATGGTTGATTTGGTCAAATAGTGCAATCCAAGTTGGAGGATCTTGTCCACATACACTACACAGTCTAGATGAGGGCCAAGGCTTGGGAAGGCTCAAATTTTATTTAAAGAAGATGAAGGAAAGGATGAAGGCATGCTGATTATTCTTGATGTAAAGATCATTTCAGATCTGGAATTGTCATGTGACATTTCATTGCTTTCTTGGGCTGTTTAGCATAGATTGCAAGTGTTGTTTAGTACAGGGTGTTCCTAGTCGGGAATCCCACCTCTTTCTTAGAGAAGCTCTATAAATAGTATTTTACTTCATTCTAAATCAGGCTTTGAGTGCCACATCTCTTTTCCTACTTTCTACAGAACATCCATATTCATAAATTGCATATTTCTGAAGATTAGTTTGGAAGGAGGAAGTTGTCTTCAGTACTTCAGCTGGAGAACTGGTGAGGGTTTAGTACTATCACCTTGGGCTTGAATATTAGCTTCCTAGAGCTTCATTGTAGATCTGGCATCAGGCCAAAAGTTATTGACCTCCTAGCAACAGTATTTCCCTCAGGAATTACGCTGTCCATTTTGCAGATCCAAAAGGAGGAAGGGAGTTCCTAGCATTTTAGCTAGTAATCCTGTGAGGGATCATACCCTCACATTTCCATCAGTTTTACCATCATCCTGGAGTCTATTGCAGCATTTTTTAGCAGGTAGAAGGCCTCTCTTTCCCTCACAGTGCAGTTTTTGTTGGCAGTTGTGTTGCACTAGCTGCAATCATCATTAGAGGATTGAAAAGTAGATCTAGAGCTTCTAGCTCATATATTTGAAGAAGAGATCAACCCTTCAAGCATAGATATGATATGATATCATATTTTAGCCATCTATTTATTAGATCTAGCTTCAGATCTGTATTTCCCAGCAGATCAAGGATCAAATCCTAGGGAGGTGATTTTCCAAAGTTGCAGATCTGGAAAATCCTTTCTAGGTTATCTTGGAAATCCATCACATTGGCCAGATCTTGAAACTTGGCATCATCTGAGCTCCAGATTTGAGTAGATCTGCATTTTCCTTTTCATCCTGCAACTATATGCTCATATTCTGCTAAAGGGAAAACGAAGTATTTTCTTCAGTGCCTCTCCAGTTACGTTGTACCTATTGTAGCTTGTTTTCTGGGTACTTCTAGACCATCTCTTTGGATAGATCTACTCATATTTTGTACATGGTGTAACTGATTCTTCTCCAATCTAATAAAATGGCTCAGCTTCTCTGTAAATTCTGATGTTGTCTTAAGATTTGTTGTTTATATTGTTGTAAGTATTATATTGTGTGAAGTATTACTCCATTCTCCCTTTTGGGATATTACATATTCCCTATTGAATTCTAAATCAAAACTCTGAGAACAGCCTAGGAAGTGGGGTTGGACTTAACATAAGCTCAAGATAGAGGACTCCACCAAATAAATGAACTAGAAGAAATATGACTACTAGCCCTGCAATGCACAACGATCATCCAACAACAACGAGCTAAGTGGTACAACAACCTTATAAAGAAGAAGGTATTTCAAAAAGGAGATTGGGCACTCCTCTATGACTCTAAATTCCAAGATTTTCCAGGAAAACTACAAACAAGGTGGCTCGGTCCATATGAGATTCAGGAAGTACATAGCAATGGCACACTCACCTTGACCACCATAGATGGGTCTGGTTCAACATTTCGAGTTAACAGACACATAGTGCGCCTCTATCACAAACCTCTCATGAAAGAATCTTTTTTTCAATAGGTACGAAACGATCCCACCATCCAAGTTGTGGCACAAGGGGGTGACAACCCCAGAAACTCAAGTACATGAGAGGTTTTCTAGCATAATTTGTAAATAATGTATATAAATTTCTTATTTTGATGTACATTATTCATACTTGCAATTTTTTCTTTCCTCATCCTCTTGTGAATTGCATTCTTATTTTTCTTGCTATTCAAACGAACGGCTGCTGTTCAATTCTTGAACGACTATTGTTCCATCGGATTGAACAACCATGTTTTCGTGTTTTTAGTTTTCTTTTTGTTCAATATCTGAATGACTATTGTTTAATTCTTGAACGGATTCTGTTCCATTGGATTGAAAAGCCATATTTTGGTGTTTTATTTTTCCGTTCAAACCTTGAATGACTGTTGTTCAATTCTTGAACGACTGCTATTCCATTGGATTGAACAACCATCTTTTGGTATTTTTATTTTTCTTGTTGTCCAATCCTTAAATGGCTGCTGTTCAATTCTTGAACGGCTGCTGTTCCATCGGATTGAACAACCATATTTTGGTTTTTTTATTTTTTCTTATTGTCCAATCCTTGAATGGCTGCTGTTCAATTATTGAATGGCTACTATTCCATCGGATTGAACAACCATATTTTGGTGTTTTATTTTTCTTGTCGTTCAATCCTTGAACGACTGTTGTTCAATCTTCGAATTCCTGCTATTCAATCGGATTGAACAGCTGCATTTTTCCATTCCTATTTTTCTTGTTGTCCAAACCTTGAACTGTTTTTGTCCAATATTTGAATAGCTGCTGTTCAATCGTATTGAACAACCATGATTTGAGTTTTCATTTTTCTTGCTATTCAAACCTTGAATGGCTGTTGTCCAATATTTGAATGACTGTTGTTCAATCGGATTGAACAACCATCATTTTGAGTTCTTATTTTTCTTGCTGTTCAAACCTTGAATGGCCGTTGTTCAATATTTGAATGGCTGTTGTTCAATTGGATTGAACAGACATGATTTTGAGTTCTTATTTTTCTCGCTGTTCAATACATGAACATATGCTGTTCAAAATATGAATGGTTGTTGTTCTATCAGATTGAACAACCAAGTTTTGCGTTTTATTTCTCCCTGTTGTTCAAATTAAATAACCTTGTTTTTTTATCCCATTATCCCCTTTGTCCATATAAAATCACCTCCGAGCAGGAAATGGAAGTTGAAGAAGAAAGGGAAACAGTAAAATTACCAATATGATGACTCCTTGGAACTATAATCCTTCAACAGGAAGCTGATAATGTGCATACATGAAATGAAAGGCTAAGTCACCCCCAGTTAAAATATGTTATCATACAATATATGTCCTATCATGGTATATCTTTCTGCACTATTCAAGTAATATTTCCCTCCAATATGAAGAAATGGGAATAACAGGTATTAATTGTATTGGCATTCTTTCACTTCTTTCACCATCCCTAACTCTTAAGAAGTTAATGAGCCTCCCTTCATGTATAAAGAGAAACTATTATGTGTTCATGCAAATATTTAAGAGGATAGGGGGTCTCATCATGAGCCATCCTACCAAGATCATAGGGATTTAATAAGTGACATGCCCACAATGGCTACCACACCATGGTAATGACCTTCTCATCTGTTTGAAGGACAAGAGGTCTCATCATGAGCCAGCCTGATCACTTTGTTACAATCCTAGTGAATGGCACTCTGACTATCTGGCTATCACACCAGCACAGTGACCTCCTTATAAATCAAGATGCTATGATTCAAAAAGTACTATGCTCACATGAAAATTTTCAAGAGAGTATAGGGGGTCTCATCACGAGCCAGCCTACCACGTTCATAAGAGCTTAGAAAATGACATGCCCACAATGGCAACCACACCAGGGTAATGACCTTCTTAGCTACTTGAAGGACAAGAGGTCTCATCATGATCCGACCTAATCACTTTGCTACAAATCTGGTGAGTGGTACTATGGTTAACTGGCTACCATACCAGCTTGGTGATATCTCCACAAAAATGGGTAGAATAACTATTTTACATAAGGATCCTGGCTCATTCTTTTGGGTTAAAATAACAACCCTGTCGAGGCTATGAACACCTGCTGGCAGCAGTGGCTATGCTTGTGGCATGAAAGTATGCTTCATCAATAGCCAATTACTTTTATATACACCTTATCTTCCATTCTTCTTCCATAAGCTATTACTTGAATTAGTGAGAATTATAATATACCACAGGAATAACTAACAGAGAAATGCTTACATATTTGAACCCCAGGATGACAGCATCAATCATTACTTGACTCAGTCTTGATTTTGTCACAAATTTTCATTAAAGAAGGACATCATATCGTAATAATGGTTATACTATTCCCTTTCCCTTCCGAGTCACTTCCGCACAAGATGCAATTATGAAAAAATTTCCAAATTGACCTTTACACTGCATATGCTAGTAATTACTCAACCACCTGAAGATCGACCACTCCTTCATGTACATGTCATTATTACCAAATGCTGACATTCCCTTGTCTACATTCATGATTGGCCAAATATCTCCTATACTTGAGGGCGTGGGTGCCCTTTCTTCGATGGAGGGGGTGTAATTCATCTTAAATTGGCAAGCATGCGAAATCCTGGAACAGCTCCCACTAAACACATCGATAAGATCAGAGGAACAATACAATTAAGGCATGAAGTTACCAGCGCAAAACCACAGTTTCTCTCTCGCTTGCATACAAAATTCACTCGAAACAACAGAAATGAGGAAGAATACAATCAGAGGAAGAAAGCATATCAGCTATGGGAGGAAATTCCCTTTGAAACAAGCCTGTAAACTTTCCAATTTCAGATACAGCTAGTGGCATCCTCTAGCAAGTCGGTTGGCTGACATATGTACATCGATTATAGGGATCCGATACGGAAATTGCAATTGAGCTTCTACAAAATCTGCAAGAAGGTCAAACTAGAATCAAGGGTCGAATTATACCAGTCACAGAAGAGATTATTGCTGAAGTCTTTGGAATTCTAGCAAAAGGAGAAAGATGGACAAAGAAACATCTCCTCCTACGAGAGGCGGTAGCAGTATATCAGGATCTAGAGGAATCGTTGGAACGAAAAGGGAGAGGGATTAAACCTACCTCTCTACACCAGCCATGGCAGGAACTGATGACATTCATTCAAAATTTCATTACATGTGACAGACGTCGGGCCACAGTAAAACCTCGTCAGCTCAAACTCTTAGTTGTACTTAAGAAAAATATTTTAGTTAATTTGCCTACCTTCGTAAATTCCATATTGCATGATACTGCTGTTCAATTAAGAAAAGCAAAAAATCCCCAAGCAGTAGTCAGTCACCATAGGTTAATTAAACTAGTCATCATCCATGAGCTGGATAAGCAGTAGATAGCCTAGGACAATTTTTTCAACCCTGATGCACAGGAACCAGAAATAAATCTCGACGAAACCAAAATTGAGCCCACTAGGGTAAATACACCAAGAAGAAAAAGGACTCGAACTACAACCTCATAACCAGTTAGGAAAAAATGGTCCAAAATGCTGCAAGGAACCTTGGACCTCATAGAAGAGGCAGGGCCATCCCACCCTCAAAACACACCCTTACAAGACTTCTAGGAAGAAATGGCTCGAGTCCTAGAACAATTGAGGAAAGACTACAAATCTAGAAACCCATTGGGAGAAGAAGAACAAGAGGAACCCATAGATGAGTTTGCCACCACCAGTATTTCTGGTCACACTGAAGTCCTACCCGACCAAGAGGAACTACAGGACGATGAGACTGTGTCCCCTCTTAGGAATTATGAGGTATACAACGAAGGATAGGCTGAGGAAAGAATGGAATCAGAAAATCAGTCAGGTGACACAGTCCCTGTAGAACAAAGCATAGAAACAGTCCCTTTCACACCAGGAGGTAGCACTGCTCCACCTAGTCGGGACCCTCATACAGAATTAAACTCCGAAGATCAAATAAGAAACACCATCATAGGCAACCCTGAGGTTGGAAATACCATTCCTGAAAGTGGGAATACCACTCCTCCACCACCCGCTGAAATCGGGACAAGTGAAAATTTAGATGAAAAGAAAATTAGGAAACTGAGTAGGGCCTGTAGAAGATTAAAGAAAATGGTGAAATATATGAGGAAAAAACTTAAGGAGGAGAGATGGGCTTGAAAACCAAAGAAAGAAACCACCACTATAGGAACTCAATCAAAACTAGTCACCAGCTTGATAAACATCGTTGAAGCTAAGATGCAGACAAACTTGGCTGACATTGTTGAGGCTGAGGTACAAACCAATTTGGTAGCCACTATAGAGGTTGAGGTGCAGACCAATTCAATCGATACAACAAACTAGTACGACTAACAAGGTGTACTTTTGAGGTTGAAATTCAGACAAAACTAATAAATACCATTGAATATTCTGCACAAAATGAGCAGAAACTACACAAGAGAAGGAGACCTAAACAAAGGAAGCCCCTGACTATACCCCCCTGGTAGAGAAAGCTGTTTATCATAAATTACATAATGAACTGGTGCAAGCACAGCATGAGCTAGCACAATGTAGGAAGGAGGTGGTGCCAGCACAAGAATACCAAGCATTACTAAAGAAATTCACAAACCTCTCCTCTACAGAAGACAAAACATTTTCCCAACTCAGAGAAGAATAGGAAAAGCTAAAAAGGGCACAAGAATAGATGGAGCAAGCCAAGAGACAAATCACCATGATTTGTTCTCTGTACAACGATGCACTATCTTGCAGAGCACCGACCACTAACTATGCCCTATTCTTAACTGAACAATATTTATTGTTGAAAGTCAAGGCCAGGGCAGGAAAATCTACAAATTTTAGGACTATAGAAGAATTTTTCCATTGCTGTAATGGGCAAGATGAACAAGTCCAACGCCTCCTATGTGAACTTTACATGCACAATTTCTTTTTGGAAGAGGACATGGAAAACAATCCTATTCCCTTTATAGGAGATGTCCAACTCCAAGCCTTCCTCTCATTCGCCAAGAACCATATCAAGTGGGCCAAGGTCTATAATATCTTCCAAAAGAAATAGCACGGCCTATACTTGTGGGTTAGAGGGGAACCCACCAAACCTCTACAACTGATTATCCAACATAAGAAATTTATGCGAAGGCAAGGTGTAAGGACTCGGCTGGGGCCCATCCATAAGGATATCATAGAAAATGGATAGGAGTACCTTGAAGACATTAGAGAAGAAACCTTGGCCACAGCTAAACAAAGGTGGATGGCCTCCACGAATAACGTGAAGAATAGGGAACCATTTGGCTATAGGAATTTCAAGGCTGCTGCCTCCAGATTCCTTTCATACAGTAATATGGTCTTTAGCATAGGACCTGCATGGCTGGGATGTAGGTATAAAATCTCTCTCCTCTGGTATCCTCCTAAGGACTATAATCATAATTATGAGTTACCAGAGGGGCACACAAGTGCTACCTTTTCAATAATAATACAAAAACAAGGTTTCAGAGCATACAAGGAAAAGGTCTACCCTGCCTACTCCTTAACACAGTTGCATCTCAACCATCTGTTTGCATGAGGACATGCAATGAGGTAAGCAGGGGAGTATGTTGGGCCAAAATTGAGGAAGGCAGAGTAGCCGAACCAATGGTAAATGGAAAGAAAACTGACAGACACAAACATATGGGATCTCAGTAACTCCCAGAAGCCAGCAGAAGGCAGACAAAGGGATTTGAACCCAAGAACTCAAATGACAGCCATGCGCAACAGACTGTCATTTGGAGAATACTTCCTCACTGCATGAAATTGCCTTTAAAAGGACCAGGGACGAACTAGATAGGGAGTCGAAGTTAATTGGGAATTTTCCCTCTATAATCAACGTGTCAAGATAGAGTTGTCATATTGTATTCCTACATTATCCTTTGAGTTTTGATGTTTTGAATAATTACCGTTTGAGGTTTTCATCACGTTAGAAACTCTAGTGGTCTGGGCCCAACCTCTGGGAATCTCTGCGCCAATTCTCTGTGTTGCACATTAGTTACAGAATCCATGTTTAGTTATCTGATGTGGTTGTAAAATACTTCTCTACTCAATAAAGTTACATTTTTTCTTCCTTCAGAATAGTTTAATATTTGTATTTATTGATTCAGAATAATCATATTTCGTATTTTCTGGTTTATAATAATACTTCATCACCAATTGATGTTTTCAGTTCCTTTCAATGCCTTTGCAATCGATTTACAAATCACAAGATAGTTATTGCTCGATGTTACTTATCTTTGTGGATTACATTGTTCTGTCAGCACAGTAAAGCATCCAATTATTGATTAATTCCAATGAGTTAGTTTACAAAGAGAATTCCATTGTAAAATTATATGAGTAAGTGCTGTACAATGCATTTAGATTACTTCACTTAGATTGCTGTTCAATTCAATTTAGATTTCTGTTCAATTCATTTAGATTTCTTCATTTAAGATTGCTATTCAATTCATTTATGATTGTTGTTCAATTCTTTTACGAGTATTGTTCAATTCATTTAACAATGTTACCGATGAAATAGGTAACCTCATTGTTACCTACTTTTTGAAGTATCAAGAAAAACCCTTGATTTTGAAAAAGTGGCGATGCAGAATCAAGAAAAAAAAATTTGAGCATGTTTTTGGCACTTCAAGTTTTTTTCATTTTTTTTTTTTTAAATTAATTAATTTTTTTTTGAAGTGATGTTTTTTATGTCGATTTTGAATAGTGGTGGTGTATCATCACCAACGTTTTTTTATAGGATTGATTTTGACACTATAGATTTTCTAATGTCTTCTTCTTCTATGAGATGTTTATTTTTAAGTGCATTTATGTACTTGTGTTTTAAAAATAAAAAAAATATTTTTTTTAAAATAAAAACTTGTAATGATATCTTCACTTTTTCACATAGATAAAAGATGGAAAAAGGGTCAATATTCTAAAGTTTATATTTTCTACATGTTTATGTGTTGTTAAATAATTTTTCAATGCACATCAAAAAATTGTCGCTAAAAAACCAATATTTTGAACCATATGACAAAAAAATACAATTTTTCAATATAAATACAATGCAAAAATACACTTTTACAGAGTTTTTGTTGAAAAAAACATGTTAAATAAACTAATTTTTTGGGAGAATCTTAACAAAAAAACTTAAGAAAATAACATTTTTTATTGAATTTTATGTCAAAAAATAATAGCAATCACATGTTTTTTGCAAAAAAAAGGGTTGTTCTCATAAAATATCAAAGTCTAAACATTACAAGTAAAACTAATTAATAGTTCTAAAAAATAAGCTTTGTTTGCAAGCATAACTTAAACATCATCAACAATATCAACTAATACATCTTCAACATCATCTAGAACAGCATTGATGGCTTCTTCCGCAACATTTTCTTCTTCATTTTGATCATTGTCATCTTCTAATGGATCTTTCATGTCAGCAAATCTTCCAAAGTGTCCTTTTCCAATCATTCCATATAATCGTGGTTGAGGTTCCTTTGCTTTTTTTGCCACACGTGATTCATTAAAATCTCCTTTCCTCAAACCAACTTCTTGCTTCGCATCTGGAAGGAATTTAAGAGCGTTAATTCTTTGTTGAATAAATTTGCATTGAACTGGGTCTTTCTCAATGGCAATGCAATTTCTTTCTTTTAGTAGGCAACATGCTAGTGTTGTACCTAATCATCAAGCACAAAAAAAAAAAGTAAGAAAATTAGTATGGAGACATAAAAAGTAAAAAAGACAATATTTAAATTTAAATTTGTATATTAAAACTTACCTGAACCTCAGAATAAATCCAAAACCCATTCTCCTTCATTTGAACATAGATCTATAAGATAGTTAATCAATGCTTGTGGTTTTTGATAAATGTTAACTATATCTCCTTTTGCATCTTTATCCTCATGTGTTAGTTTTCTTACAACTGCATCATAAACCAATACTTGACTATGACTCTTCCCATCTACTCGATTCATAATAATATGCTTATAGCTATCGTCTTTTGTCCAACATTCAACATGGATGAACTCACAATCATTTATAATAGGTTGATCTTTGGAAGAAACAATATTTGACTTTTGCCTGTTACATAACATAGTAAAAGTTCAATTAAATTTTACATGAATAAAAAATTTTAGGAGGAATCAAACATACAATTTCAAAATCTTACCATGTAAGTTGCATCCTTGAGTTTGCTTTACCCTTGAAGCTTGTTAATAACATTGGAAACTGTGTGTCTGAATGAAATGTCCCAAATCGCCAAAGTGGTGATGTTGTCACTTCTTGAAAACACGTAACCACTTTATTAAAAGCTTGATAAGTATATGTTTCTCTATCATATTCAATGTTTGGGAAATTGAAACCATGAGGAATATCTGCAATAACTAGGCCATATTCCCTTTTAGGTATTAGTGATGAAATTTCTTCACAGTCACCTTGTATTATTTGATATTGGACACTGTCGAGCCCATTCCAAATGTAATGATTAAGAGTAGGATCTAGTTCAACATTCATAAGACGCTTCTTTCTCATGTTCTCCATCTTAATTTTTTCAATAAAGCTTTTGAAAGTATCTGGTACTCCATTTCCATCCTTCTTCGACATCTTTAATGACATAAAAATATATATATATAGATATGTATAAGTAATAAAATAAAAATAGTTTAAATATGAATAAAATGAATTTATAAATCAACATACCTTATTGAATGCAATATAAAACTCTTTTAGTGTTGATGTAGAACTTGCTTCTGGGTAGTTGCGTACAACATCATCCAAACTGTCTTCATTCAACATTTTAACCATGTGTTCTTGTATTTTCATAAAAATTTTCTGATTGAATAAATCAAGTTAAAAGCGTTAATATATTGACATGTATAAAAAATTCTACCAACATCATTATGTTTTATTTAAAAGAAAATTATAATGAAAGAAAAATAAGAAATAATTCAAGAAACTTACTTTTGAATTCTGCACACATTTCTTCCATTGATAATTCACCCGACTTCACGCAGGCTAATACTGATTTTACTAATTTATCATCCTTCACACCTTGCATTGTTCTCCAAGGTGTAATAGTCATATCCTCTGGAAGCTGCTTCATTTCAGGACCCCCCTTACTGTTGGTACATATTATGGGTTTACTCTTTATAACCTTTTGATTTTTTATGGAAATATTCTCCCACCGATCAAAAATCTCATCAATCAAATCCCATACCTCCCCAGTTCTAAATGCCAACTAAAAAATGTTATCTGTGCCTCTGAAGAGATTTGAATTTAGTTTTCCATCTTTTGCTTTTTTTTCAGCAATTTGATAACCTGTTTCCATTAAACATTCCTTTCGAAATGCTATACTAACTTGTGTCTTATCCCCACCACATTTTTCTATGAATTCATTATGAATAAATCTGACCCTTTGGATGAAAGTCATTTTCATTCTGTACTCATTATCTGCATTATGATCCCATGCCAATAAATTTGATTCCATTTCTGTTAAGCCAACGTAAATGATGCATTTCACTGTTTGAAAAAGATAGTTATTGGGATATTCTGCAATCAATTGTCTTTTAGCCTCTATTGAATGGTTTCCTCCAATTACATAATATTTATAATCAAAACATTTTGCCTTGTCAAATGCTTGTTTGTTGGGAACCTGACATGGATCGACATGAACCACATAATCCACCACATGCGCATATGGATTGAACCTGAACAATGTTTTCAGATTATGTACATGTAGGTGATGGGCCTTTCTAATTTGATATTGAGATTGTCCTTCATCTGAGCCATAAAATTGGTTAACATTAAGCTCAAATTTTTGGCCACCAAGAATTAATTTATTCTTCCTCAACTCTTGTCGAATAGCATTTTGTTTTGTTTTAATAATGCCATCCTCTAACTCAGCACTTGGTGTTATGATTTCTCTGCTTCCATGAGAGCTTTCAATTTGTTCTTCACTGCTGCTCACGACCTTTACAGGTTCACCAATATTTGATTTCCTAGTCTTATTGGATAACATGTCAGTTTTTTTATAAACAAGCTCTCATTCATGAGGTAAAAGAGAGACATCTTTGGCAATTTTCTTTTTGGTGTCTTATCTGTTTTCTCCTTTTTCACAGTAGTTCTCATCTCCTCCTCACTAATTCTATCATAATTTTCTGTTTCATGTTCGACACCTTTAAAAGAAACATGTTTAAGTTTACTAGATTGACCCACCTTAGTGACTCTTGGTTGATCCCCTCTTTGTACTGTTGCAGTGTCACGAGCTATTGCTCTTTGGTTCAATCTCCTTTCCTCTGCTTTGTCTTTGTGGAAAGTTTTGATCACATCCATAACATTTGGCACCAACATATAAATACCATCAAACATGTTTGAAAGACCCGGAACAAAATCCTATGAAACAAAATAAAACATGTCAATGATCAATAATTTATTAAAAATTGAATCATCCTTACAATAATGCATAGAGGAAATAAAAATAAGCATACTTACAATGTTATTTGCAATGTTGCTTGATATTTTTTCAGAAAATTTTGAAGATATTTCATCTGTGTCATACTTGACGATTGATAGACGAGATCTAACCTTCTCACGTTTCTGAGCCTTCCTTGCAAGAACATAAATAGTGTTTGTATTCGGGACCATACATATGTCTCGTACTCTTCCCATCACATCATATGGCTCATTTAAGTCAATCATACCACAAATAAGATAGATGTGTATATCAGCCTCCATTTCACTGTCTTCAAGATACCATGAGAAATCGGTTTTATCTATTTCCTCGGCGTTCTTCTAATCAGAAATAATCTTTAATGAACCTGGTGCCCCACTTGCTTGACTTTGATTAGTGTGTGAAACAATATCCTTATTACGTCCAACAGTGTCCATAGTGCATCCAGCTGCAACTTTAGATTTGGTAGTTGTATCCATAGTGCGTTGAGCTGCAGCTGTAGATTTGGGAACTGCTGCCGTAGATTTGGGAGCTGCTGCCCTAGGTGCAGAAACATTCACAGAAATCTTTTTTGATGTCATTTTCCTGATACTATATATATATATATATATTAGTTAATGGAAAAATATTGCGAATAAAATAAATTTAATAAACAAAATTTATTTCTAAAACTAAATAGTTTGAAATTAAAGCAGTAAAATTAACTATAAAAATTTTCATTTAAAAACAAAATATTATAAATCATATGTATATATATCTATATAATATGTTTTGAATACATTTTATAAAAAAATTAAAAATGTGTTTAAATTGTATAAAATAATTAAAAAAAAAATAAACTAGTATTTTCAAACTTCAGTTTTTGTTTAATATTTAAAAAAAAAACAAAAAAGTTACTAACTATTTATAACAAATGTTATAATATTATATTTATTTTTATTTTTTTAATTGTATTGTTATATAGTTTTTTTTTTAAATTAATTTATTATATTGCTATATTAAAACAACTGTTTTTTTATTTTTTTTATTTTTTATTTTTTTATTTTATTTTATTTTATTTATTTATAATATATTGTATTTTTTTTTTAAATTATATAATGTTTAAAAACAAAACATTGTTGTTTAATGATTTTTTTTTTTTTTTTTGATTTGATATATATGTGTGTGTGTGTGTGTGTGTGTTATATTTTGAAATTTTTAACAATTATTATTTAACAATGTTTTTATTATATTATATAACAATTTTTATTTTTATTTTTATATATAACAATGTTTCTATAAATTTTTAATTGTTTTATTAAAACAAATTATTTAAAAAACAAAATTAAAATAAAATTAAAAAAGAAAAAGAAAAAGAAACAAAAACCAAAATAAAAAAAATGTTTTATTAAAACAAATTATTAAAAAAAAAAATTTAAAAAAAATAAAAAAAAATAAAAAAAATAAAAATAAAAATAAAAAAAAGTTTTATTAAAACAAATTAAATTAAAAAAAAAAAAATAATAATTTTTTTTTTAATTTTAAAAATGAATAGGGCAGGCCGGTCCGCTGGGTGCCGGGGGCGGGCCGGGCGGCACCACAGGGGTGGCCCAGCCGTCCTCACGACCCTGCCTAGGCTGAGGGCCGATTCCAGCGGGCGAGGCTACGCCTGCGGTATTCATTTTAAATTTTTTTTTTTTAAATTTTAAATTTTAAATTATTTTATTTTATTTTATATTTTTTTTTTTTAATTTTTTTTTTTTTTTTTTTTTAATTTTAATTTTCTTTTTAATTTTTTAAATTTTTTTAAATTTTGATTTTTAATATATATTTTTTATATAATATAATATTAAAACATTATTTAATAATAAAAAAAATGTTAAAAATATCAAAATATAACAAATTAAAAAAAAAAACAATTTATTAAAACATTATTTAAAAAAAAAAAAAAATTATTAAAACATTATTTAATAATAAAAAAAATGTTAAAAATATCAAAATATAACAAATAAAAAAAAACAATTTATTAAAACATTATTTAATAATAAAAAAATGTTAAAAATATCAAAATATAACAAATAAAATAAAATAAATTTATTAAATCACAATTGTGTTTGGTTTCTAAACATTATATAATTAAAAAAAAAAAACAATATAATAAATAAAAAAAACATTTGTTTTAGTATAACATTATAATAAATTAAAAAAAAAACAATTAAAAGTTATATATATATATATAAACAATAAAGAAAAAAAATTAAAGATTTAAAATTAAAAAAAATAAAACGAAGATTTAAAATAAAAAAATAAAATAAAATAGAATATAAAATAAAAAAATTCTCAAATTAAAAAAAAAAATTAAATAATGAAATCACCGATATATTTATTGTAAAAAAAAAACAAATAAAAAATGTTATAATATTACTTTTTTTTTTTTATGTGCATGGTCGTTTTATGGATTTTTCTGTCTAGATGAACCTATAAGTCTTAAAAAAGAAAAAAAATCTAAATTTTTGTTCTTAAAACCCTAAAAAATTTAGTTTTTTTTGCATTTTCTTCACTTAAAAAATTAAAAAAAAAATCAACGTTTTTGAACCTAAAAACCTTAAAAAAGTAGTTTTTGGACACAAAAAAACTATAGAAAAACATATTTTCCCCAAAATCGTCTTTAAATTGACAGAATAGAAGGAAAACTAACCTTTGAAATGCAAAAAGCTGTTGTCACCAATGCCAACACAACGCCTCCACAAAATTACGAATAGCAACACAATGCCTTCAATGCCAATGCAATGCCTTCACGAAGTTACCAATGCCAATGCAACACCTCCACAAAATTACCAATAGCGACACAACGCCTCCAATGCCAATGCAATGCCTCCACGAAGTTACCAATGCCAACGCAACACCTCCAGAAATTTGCTCTAACAAATACCAGAAAACTTGATGTGATGTGATGAATAGAAACAATCATTCCTTTTAAATAGCGAATATTGTCTGATTGGTTTACTCTTTAACGAATGTGGGATTAAAATTTCAAATTTAAAATATTTACATTTAGTTTATTATAGTTCATACTATAGTTAAAATATTTATTATTTGCATGTAGTTATCATAATTAATATTTTATTTAATATTTACATGTACTGAATGTTGAATAATTCAAATATAATCTCAGATTAAAAATTAAAATATGAAATACTTACATGTAGTTAATTATATTTAATATTATAAATAAAATAGTTAATATTTGCATTTAGTTATCATAGTTAATATTTACATGTAATTAATGTTTAAAATCATGGGATTAAATTTTAAAATCTAAAATATGTACATGTAGTTAATTATATTTTAAATAGTTAATATTTACATGTTATTTTTGTAAATATTTACATGTAGTCAATCTTAAACCATTCAAATAAGAAAATTATTTTAGTTTCGAAGACATGCATGAAAGGAATATTTTGTGGATATTTTGAATAGAAAGTATGGTGAAATACTTAAAGACCAACAGTTTATTAATAAATTTTGAAATATATTTTAGATGAATATAACGTAAGTTTAAAATTTAAAATTTAAAATATTTACATGTAGTCATTATAGTTAAACTAGTTAATATTTTCATGTAGGTATTATAGTAATATTATAGTTAATACTTACATCTAGTCAATATTAAATCATTCAAATAAAAACATTATTTTAGTTTGGAAGGCATCCATGATAGAAATATTTTGTGGATATTTTGAATATAAATATCGGTAAAATATTTCAACATAAACAGTTTATTAAAAAAATGTTAAATACATTTTTTGATTAATATTTGTACCAAATATATGAAATGAAAATTTTGGAGGGAAAGTTTTTCGCGAAATTTTTTGGGGGGAAATTTTTTCGCGAATTTTTTTGGAGGGAAAATTTGGAGGGAAATTTTCAGTCTTTAAGCTATATATTGTAAGTGGGAGAGAAATTTGTATCATTCAACCTATTCTTGTTGAAAGCCATGGTTTCTTCTGATAGCGAAGTTTTTCTTTCTAGAACATCAACATCTTCGTCACGCAACAACTCTATTCAGAGTGATGAATATAACGGGAGTTCGTTCACCATGAATAGAGAGTCAAAAAATCGACTTGGTCGTTATCCTAAAGATGATAAGAACAAAATTGATGAGGTGCAACAAAATGAAATTTCTATAAATCAAGTGCCAGTTATACCACTTACTCTTAATCCTAAGGATTATGAAAGCAACAGTGATGAAGGGCATGATGAAGAATTTCCAGAGTCAAAAGTTTCACTTTGTCCTAATCCCAAGGATTATGAGGACACCATTGATGAAGAGGGAGATGAAGAATATTCACTTCAACTTAATCCTAAGGATTATGCGAGAACAACAAATGAAGAGGGGAATGAAGAATCTACAGAGTCAAAATATCCACTCTGTCCTAATCCTGAGGAGTATGCCAGCACCACTGATGAAAAGGGGGATGTAAAATTTCCAGAGTCAAAATATCAAATTCATCCTAATCGTAAGGATTATGTGAGCACCACTGATGAAGAGGGGAATGATAATGTTTCAGAGTCAAAACATCCACTTCGTCCCAATCCTAAGGATTATGCTAGCACCACTGATGAAGAGGGAAATGAAAAATTTATAGCGTCAAAATTTCCACTCCGTCCTAATCCTAAGGATTATGCAAGCACCACTGATGAAGAGGGGGACGAAAAAATTCCAGAGTCAAAATTTCCACTTTGTCTTAATCCTAAGGATTATGTCAGCACCACAGATGAAGAGGGGAATGAAGAATTTGCAAAGTCAAAATATGCACTTCGTCCTAATCCTAAGGATTATGTCAGCACCACTGAGGAAGAGGGGAATGAATAATTTGCAGTGTCAAAATATCCACTTCGCCCTAATCCTAAGGATTATGCCAGCACCACTGATGAAGACGGGGATGAATTTCCAAAGCTAAAATTTTCACTTCATCCTAATCATAACGATTATAATTTAACCACTGATGAAGGGGGGGATGAAGAATTTCCAATAAATATAGATTCAAGGCATTCACTTATTCCTAATCCTAAGGATTATGAGAGATTCAGTGAGGAAGGGGAGGGGTAGGATGAAAAAATTCTACTGAATATAAATTCAAAGCTTCCACTTATGCCTAATCCCAAGGATTATGAGAGCACCACTGAGGAAGGGGAGGATGAATAGTTTCTTGCAAATGATAATTTTAGAGGCACGGATCTGAATATTGCATTTTCTCCAAGTGACCATTTCAAAGACACTCATGGTGATGAAGAATTGAATCCTCCCACGGAAGAATTTGAAAGCATGGGTCAAGATGGTGAAGAATTTCTTTTGAGTCAGGGTTACAAAAGTGTCGATGATTCTTGTGAAATGTTTTCTTCAACTGATGATGGTAAAGAAATTTTTCCACGCAATGATGTTGATGAATTTCTTAACTATGTTGAGGATGATGATAGTGGGGATAATATTCCTTCTAATGGTGATGAAACTACTTTTACAAAGGATGATGGAATGATGAAGCCGTTGCAAGCAAATATTGCAACTAGGAGTAGGAGTAGACATTTTCATATCAATCCAAAGCATTCTAGTTATACAAGGGCGAGGACAAAATATCTCACGACAAAAAGTTCTGTCGTTCATTTGATTTCAAGTGCATGTTGTCGAAGGGATTGCTTGAAAAATATGGATTTCAACTTTGCTTTGGAGAAAAGGAAAACATATATGTCAATGAATAAAAGCATGAAAAATTCATATTTAGTGGGTTGCATGCAATCTACACTAGCAGGTTATGATTATCATATTGGGAATGTATTGCTTTGCAGAAAGGCATTCAAAATGTTGCATTCAATTGGTAATTGTCGTTTGTCAAGAATCCAGGATAGATTGGAAAGGGATCCCACATATTATTCAGAAGCACGTTATAAATGGGAGGTGGGGCCGTTTGCAAATACTGCTAAGACATGGATGAAAGACTTCTTTTCAAATCATGGAGAGTGTATGCCAAATAAAGACACAACACATATTCCAGATAATTTCTCGAGATGAGAAATATTCATGTTATACAAAGATTATGCAGAAGCTGTTGAAGGAATTGGTAATTTTATTACATATTCTTATTTTACAAGGATATGGAAAACTGAATTCAACAATGTTTGTATTCCTAAGAAGACAAGGATGGGGATTTGCAGCACATGTGCTTCTCTTAAAGAAAAAAGAGATAAATGTCAAGGGGCAGAAAGAGGTATGTGTTCAAAACATTGTTTTTTAAAATTTGATACTTATCAACTATGAAAATATATTTATTCATATGTTTCTTTATTTTATGTACAGATTACGTTGTTAAAGAACTTCAAGACCATCGCAATCAGCAAACAAGTGAAAGACAAAAGTTGTATAAACATCGAAAGAAGTGTTATGATCATCCAAATAAATATCTGGGATTGATAATTGATGGTATGGACCAAAAGAAAACACTTCTTCCACATTCCACCAGAAAATTTGGCGGAAATTCCGACGGCCAATTCGTCACTATTCCGACACATAGTCGTCGCAAGATCGACAGTTCGAGGGCGGGAAAAACGTGGTTTACCATATCGTCGCAGTTCCGACACAATTAAAAAGTGTCGCACTATCGACACTTTTTCCGTCGCTTCCAAACAAGCGTCACTCTTCCGACGTTTCCCAATCCATCGCACTTTCGACCTTTGTAAACTGTTGCATTTCCGACGAAATGTGGTCCGAAGTTTTGAACGTCGCTCTTCCGACGTCTGTAAACTGTCACAATTACGACGAAATGTGGTCCGACGTTTTGATTTCTCTCTTCCGACGTGTTTATACTGTCGCTCTTCCGACCTTTCTAATCTGTCGCAATTCCGACGCTTACAAGGCGTTGGTATAGCGATGGAAGGTTCAACTTTAAAAAAAAAAATGAAATTTTAAAAGAGGAAAAACATTGTTTTGAATATATTACATGAAGTAAAATAGTCCATGAAGTCATTACATTTTCACATCTGAAGATTGAAACCCAAATATCCATCCAGAAAAGTGGAAGTCCCACCCCAGACAATGATAGAAAAATACCCCATGTCACATACAAGGACATGATATAAAACCCAGTAACGGTCCACATGGAGATTATCGACAATCTGAGAAAGCATCCAAATATGCCTGAGGCATCTATAAGAAAGTGAAATAGCAATATGTAGAATAGTAAAGCAACAGATAGAGTACCGACGTCCATTGTTCCAAATACAAATTAAAGTACCCAAAATCCTTGAACAAAGAAAAACGCTAATCATGTGAGGAGTGTGATATGTCCAAAATATAAAAAGACCATCAGACCATATCAATAAACCAGCAACATAGACCAGCATCGCTAGTTTTGAAGGCAGAGTGATAAACATTAATCATTTATTTTTTCACAAGAGAAAAAACGTTGTTTTGAATATATTATATGAAGTAAAACAGTCCATGAAGTCATTACATTTTCACATCTGAAGATTGGAACCCAAATATCCATCCAGAAAAGTGGAAATCCTACCCCAGACAATGATAGAAAAATACCCCATGTCACATACAGGGACTTGATATAAAACCCAGTAACGGTCCACATGGAGATTATCGACAAATTTGAGAAAGTATCCAAATATGCCCAAGGCATCTATAAGAAAGTGAAATAGCAGTATGTAGAATAGTAAAACAACAGATAGAGTACCGACGTCCATTGTTCCAAATACAAATTAAAGTACCCAAAATCCTTGAACAGAGAAAAACGCTAATCATGTGAGGAGTGTGATATGTCCCAAATATAAAAAGACCACGAGACCAAATCAATAAACCAGTAACATAGACCAGCATCACTGGTTTTGAAGGCAGAGTGATAAACATTAATCATTTTTTTTTCACAAGATAAAAAATGTTGTTTTGAATATATTATATGAAGTAAAACAATCCATGAAGTCATTACATTTTCACATCTGAAGATTGGAACCCAAATATCCATCCAGAAATTTGGAAGTCCCACCCTAGACAGTGATAGAAAAATACCCCATGTCACATACAGGGACTTGATATAAAACCCAGTAACGGTCCACATGGAGATTATCGAAAATCTGAGAAAGCATCCAAATATGCCCGAGGCATCTATAAGAAAGTGAAATAGCAGTGTGTAGAATAGTAAAGCAACAGATAGAGTACCAATTTCCATTGTTCCAAATACAAATTAAAGTACCCAAAATCCTTAAACTAGTAAAACAGGAGCAATTAAGAATTCACTGTTTATAACTGGTTTAGAAGAAAACATTTAGAATAATAATGATTAAAACCAGATTACACTTAAGTACCTTCTGATTTACTCATTTTCATTAATTATTCAGAAATGAAACACAGTGATATAATAAATAGATATAAATACTTAAAACACAGGATAGAAATGACTTATTGATCCATAGTTTGACACATGAATCCTGTAAAAAGTCTCTAGCATCAATTCATCATCCAGCAAGCCACAAAGAAATTTCTCCAATAGCACTTTATTCCGAAAAATTCAATGTTACTGCAAAGTATATGAATCCACACTTACTACTACAATTGATGGAGTATTTATACAAAAAATCATACAAAATATCTCATAACAAATTGAGATATTATCTAGGATAACTAATAAGTATTTTACAACAATATAGAGACAAATGGTCTCGTAGATAAGAAAAATGATAACTGATGTTGTGCTGTTTCCTTCTTTTAAGAATGTGCTGGAGGCAGTCCCTATATCTTGGCTTACTGTTGTTCTCTTCAGTAATTCTATGTTGATTATTTCATTTCACTGATACTCTTTAACTGCTCTGATACTCTTTGACCTTTTTTCATCCTTTTATCCTTTTTATCATGATATACTGTGGTAAATAGGCAAAAATTTATGTAAGGATAATTTTTTACAAAAGTTCCGTCATTTCTTCCCACCATTGAACTTCTGGCACTCTGGTCCTTTGCAACTTTCTTAGTGTTTCATCAGCCTCAGTATATCTGAAGAAATCAGGCTGATTTGGGAACAAATGATTTACTTCATGCTCAAGATAAAATAAATTCTCCAATCCGTCATGAAGGTTTTTCCCTGTAGGCAATGCTGCTGTTGATGAACTGGTTGAAGAACTAGCTTGATTATCAGCATATTTGTCCAATTTTTCAACATAACTATCAAGGTCCATTAGCTTATCTTCTGCAACTATAGGACTGGGCAATCCTCTATTTAACAAAATATTCAATCTTTCTCTGAAGGCAATGATTTCTTCTTGCATATTTGAGCACCTTCGTTCTAAATTCTGTACCAGAGTTCTTTTAGTAAAAACTCTCTTTATTTCCAGAATTGTTCCGGTCCTGTCTTGAATACCAATTTCTGCAAGTTGATTCTTAGTCTGAGTATTCAAAAAATGTATAAGTCTATTGGCCTCTTCTGGCATATTTCCCAACTCTTTTCTTGATCTCTCAATCTCATACAGAGCCAATTTAACTAAGTTATTCTGTTCATCCATTATTTGAATTGAGGACCAAAAATCCTTTATTGATTGAATGATATTATCCCAAAGAATTTCATTTATTTCTTTTAAAGGTTTCTCCAATGTGAGATCCTTTTCCAATGCTTTGACTGTTTTTTCTAATTTGTTCACTTCTCTTGTTTTATCAGCAACACTCATTTTTGAAAGCTCATATTTATGTTCTATAGTGGCCAATTGTTCCTTTGTTTTGTGAAGCTCTATGGCCTGAATGTTCATATCTTCCATTGACTTTGTTAATTCATTAGTGTTCAAATTTGTAGTGTTGCTCTGTGACAATTCTGTTGGCTGACCTGTTGTTGCTGTACCTATCACTACTCCTGCTGTAGATACTAGAATATTTTCCTGCTTATCTTTTAATGCATTCTCAAGCTCTTTTTCAGTTGTAGTAAGTTGCTCATTCAATTTTAAGAGCAAATCCATTAATTCTTCCTCAGAATTTTGTTTGATGATTTCTGCAGTCTGTGGATGTCTTGAGGCCAGTAACTTTAATTGTTTTCTCAGAGCTGCAATATCATCACCTTTTCTCTTGATCAAAGCTTCAATACCTTTCACATCTTTAGGATTATGACCCAAACCAATGATTATTTCCTCTAAATTTTTGATTCTATTATCCTTAGCCTGGGAGGAGGCTTTTTCAAGCTGCAACTGTGTATTAGTATTATCCAAAGAATCCTGCAACTTATGGGTCATCATTGATTTATCCGTCAGAGTAGAATAAATCATCTCACCTTTTTGCTTATGTAGCTCAATTTGATCTAAAGGATGGATATCCTTTGCCAAGACTTCAAAATTAGTCCTAACGTAATCTGCAGCTGTCTGAGGCTGTTGCACCTTGGGCTTCAAATGGCTCATTAACATCTTACCCTGTTGGATGTCATAAGCTGACATCAATCTTTCTTGATTTTTCAGAGCCATCTTCAAAAATTGGTTGTACACTTGAAGTCTAAGTGGATCGTTCCTGGCCTTTATATTGATGAATGTTCTTTTGATGTCCCAGGCAATTTTTACTGGAGGTTTGAAAGAAGATATTTCTGCACTTTGTTGCCTCTGTATTCCCTGTTTTTGAAAATTAGTGGATGTCCCACTACCTATATCTGTTTGCTGACTGTCTTCTCTTCCCTGGCTGTCAGGGATTTCCTGAAATGATTCATCTTCTGGAAGGGGAGTTAATTTCTGCCTTTTAACATCTTTCTGTTCAGAAGAGCCACCAATAGGAGTAGTTGTTTCAGCCTCTCTCTTTTTTCCCTTTTCTATATTCAGAGGAGTTTGTAAAATAGAAATTTATGGCTCACTAATCTGAGTAGGAGGAATTTGTCCTTGACCTTGTTCTTTAGAAGTCTCTGGTTGCTCTGTCATTATGAATTTTTCAATTATTTGTATATCAGGCTCCTTTTCTTTTCCTTTAGATTCTACTGCTACTGTACTAATCTCCAGCAAATTTTGTTGTAAAGTCCTGGCTAAAGAAGATCCCTGCACCTGTCCAAAAATATTCTAGGTCAAGTATCTTTTCAAGATCTTTCATTACATTTTCAACATTGACCCGCTCACTATCTTTTTCAACCAATGTCCCTTCTGTCCATTCATCCATATTAGCATATTGTTCTATTTCTGGGATTCTTTGATGGATGTATGGTGATAGTTTATTTTTCATTCTTCTATCACAGATAAAGTTGTTTGGATCATAAAGCACCCAGTAGAAACTCTTTTATAGTCTGAGATAGTCTTCTAAAATCCTTTCGGCTTCCTTTCCAGCTTCCCTAGAGTTACAAATGAAGGGACCTAATTGGCTCTTGATCCTGAGTTGAGCCTTTTTCTTTGCATTGCAAAAATGAATTATATTTGAATTATTCATCTGCCTGAAATATTCTAATGCAAAGAGTCTCATTGGGACACACTTGGGCAGTTTGAATGGGCATAATTCACATCCATATATCCTGATCTCTGTGTAGTTTTTATATAGGTACCAGTCACCTATCTTGTAATGCTTTGAGAGCTGAAGGATTTTCTTGATTTCATTGTTAATTCTAGGAGGAGAGACTCCTGTCAACAAGGTAGTTGCAGGATGAACAAAAAGGTCGACAAAATCATTATAGGAATAAGGAGAATTAGAGGAATTGTGAGTAATGGCAGACCAAAAGATGACTGACCTAGGATTCCCTTTGGCATCAAGTTTCTTAACATAAAAAGGGAAATTTTCTGACTAAAAGTAAATCATGAGATGATATATGACAGAAGAATACTTAAATACTCTCTCATTCTCAAATCTCATGAACTGATCATGGATTTTGTCAGCAATATAAGATGCAAAATCGTACTTAACAGCAGGAGGCTGTCCAGGGGTAAAAATGGATAACAATACTAGGGTTAAATGATCAACATACTCACTAGTATTGAAGCCCATTATGGAAGATATCATGTTTAAAATAAGTCTACCCTCATCAGTAAAGAAATTATAACCATAAGGGGGAGGGTTTTTAGGCTGATGCTCTGGTAACATGAAGGTTTGGCATAAGCGGTTTAACTCTTCATGGGATAACTTAGTAGATTTCTCAAGTAATTCAGCCATGGATAGGGGAGTGAGAGCTTGACCAGGTTGGAATTGTAGCATTTCATTTATGGACTGAGCAGTTATTGGGAAAAGGACATTTTGACTTGGGGATAAAACTGCTCATTGGTTGGGATCATAATTTGCGTAGCAATAATGGATTAACTCAGGAAAAATATGGATTGAGGGGAGAAGGTACATAGGAAGATTTGATTCCCAAAGTCCAAAGATGTCAGAACCATTCAAATAATTGTCTCTACAGTGGCAAAATATTCGAAGAGGATTCTCACTGAGACACAAGTTCTTAATTTGAAAATCCATATCGGCTAAAGGAAAATAATCTAAGTCCTTGTGAGGGGCATTGATGGGCACGACATTTAGAGCTATAGGAACTTCCATTTTTGGTTCTTGTGGATTCAGAAATGGAATTTCGGGGTTTTTGTGGAAAAGGGGCACAATTACCAGTTTTGAGAATATAATTGCAGTTCTGGGAACGAAAAATAACAAAATGAACTTCTTTTCAGACCTTAGTGAAAAATTAAAACTAAAACCAGGATTTTTTACAGAGTTTAGCGGGGAATTGGAATAAATACCTGTTTATGGGAAATGAAACGTGTTTAAACAGACGCTGGTTATGACAGAAGAACCCTGAAATAATCGGCTTCAATTCTCTTCAGCAAGGTAACGGTCAGCAAGCGTTAACAGTTGGTTTTTGAATTTTGTTGCATGGAAGACTGGCTAGCGCACAGAACAATGAAAATGACGCAGACACAATTTGTTTTATTTACAAAGTCAAAAGGGTGGCAGGTTTTTATTGATGACGTCAACATGTACGATGGTTTCATCACAGAGGGATAGGAGCGGATCTTTGTTTGGGCCGCTCGCGTAGTGGAAATCCGGACCCGAAAAATATTAGGGCGAATTTGATAAGAAATTCGCATCACAACTCTCCCTCCGTACGCCAGCCCAACTTCGGACCCGAAAAAGATTAGGGCGGAATTCATTTGGTTTTCACGTCACAAAATTGGCCGATGTCAGCAGTCTATTTTGGAACGCGAATTTGGTTTGAATTATGGTTTATCGCCGTTTGAAGTCCGACGGGCTCGACTTAAGAACAATTTTGTTTGATCCCATCTTATAAAATTTGTGTTGGTTTTCTTTGATAATACACATATTTATAATAAATCATGGGAATACCACACTAGTAAACATGTGGGAAATTTATATAAATTATTGAGAACAATCATTTTTATGTAAAAATATCCAAATGTGCTTTTGGGAAATAAGAATTCGAGTATTTGGTTCATATTGTTTTAAAGGAAGGAGTGAAGTTGGAGCCTCAAAAGATGCAAGCTATTACAAAATGACCTATTCCTAAGAAAATCAAGGTTCTTAGAAGATTTTTAGACTTACATGATATTATTGATCATTTGTTAAGAATTATGCATGCATTTCAATTCCACTCACATATCTCTTGAAGAAAATATCATTTATATGGAATGATGAGGCTACTTTGGCATTCTCTCTTTTAATGGATGCCATGTCTTCTACACCAACATTGGTTGCACCTACTTTTGGTAAAACATTCATAGTACAGTGTGAGGCACTAGGACAAGGAATTTACGTAACATTAACACAATAAGGGATATCATTGGCTTTTAAAAGCAAGGAATTCAAAGAAAATATTTGGTGAAATCTATGTATGAAAAATAAATGGAAGAAATATTACATGCAATAAAAAATGGGGATAGTATATCATTGGGAGGCACTTTAAAGTCAAGATATACCATGATAGCATAAAGTATTTTTTGAAGCTATGGATTTCACTGGAAGATTAACAAAAATGAGGAGAAAAAATGCAAAGTTTTAATTTTGAGATAATCTGCAAAAAGGGTAAGGAAAATTTAGTACATGATGCTCTTTCTAAAATAGAAGAGGCCTCAAATTTATATCCAATTACATTTTCTATTCCTAGGTGGCTAGAAGAAGCTTGCCATAATGGAAAAATGACAATAGCACTAAACAAAAACTAAAATTTATAAAGGATGGGATGAACTCTATGGAGCATTGGGAGTGAAAGAGAGATATACTTTGGTGCAAATGTAGAATATTTTTATGCATGCAAGCATATTTGAATAAACAAATATTAAGGGAGTCCCATGTCTCTCTGATGGTAGGACGCAGGGTTCCTTAAAACATCTCAAAGATCAAAAAATATATTTTTGGAAGGAATGAAGAAAGATATTCAAAATTTTGTAAGAGAAGGTCAGGTTTGCATAATAAATAAAAGAGAGATAGTAAAATCTCTAGGGTTTCTTCAACCATTCCACATACATATTCAAATACTAGAAGATATATCAATAGAATTTATTACAGGGTTACTGAAATATAAAGGTAAGTATTACATTTTTGTGGTCATTTATATAGACAAATTTTGTAGATTTTTTTTGTAGAGCTCAAAGTATATAAACAACAAGCCAAGTGGCAGAAGTGTCCGTGAAAGAAATTCATAGTCTTCATGGTTTTCCTAAAGTAATAGTAACAAGAAAATTTTGGAAATAATTATTTAATATGAGTGGAGAAACACTAGCTACCATGAGTTCTACATATCAAACACAATCAAATGGTCAAACAAAAATAGTTAACAAATGTTTTTAAGGTTATCTACAATGTTACTCTTTAGAAAAGAAATCTTAATGGATGAAGTGGGTTCCTCAAGGAAGAATGGTAACATGATACTATCATACTACCTATCACACATCTACTAAAATTTCCCCATTTAAGGCCCTTTATGGATATCCAACTCCTAGTATCTCATACTTTTTGCAAGATAAGTCCAAAGTATAGGAAACAGAATCACATATGGAAAATACTAAAGAAACTTTGAAAATTATTATGGAAAACCTTCAAATGACATGAAACATGATAAAACAACAAGGGGAACAACATTGAAGTGAAAGATAATTTTAGGAGGGTAATTGGGTATTTTTTAGATTATAGCATTATAAGCAATCTTCATTCAAGAAAAAGAAGAATAAAGAATTAGCTCAAAAATGCAATGTGGAAAAAGTCGAAGTCAGGATTAAATCGGAAAGGGTCCAAAAGTTGAAATACTCGATAAAGTTGGGAGTTTTTTGAAAAAGTCGGCAAAAAGTCGGCAAAACTAAAAAAATACAAAAATATTCATTTTTGGAAAAAATCCTGATTTTTTCAAAAAAAATTAAAAAATTATTAAAGAAACTACCTCACTCAAGATTTTTTCGAAAAAGTCAGCAAAAATTCGGGACTTCGAGGATAAAATCGCGACTTTTTCAGGGATGAAAAAGTCGGCAAAAAGTCGGCCAATAAAGTCGGCTCCGGGAAAAATTCAGGATTTTTTCAAAAAGTCGGGACTTTTTGCCGACTTTTTCCACACTGCAAAACTGTTATGGCCCTAAATAATTATTCATAGGATTTCACAAGTGGTATAGAAGTTATATTTTCCTTCTTCTTGCATTCATAAGGTTTTTCATGTATCTTGCCTAAAAAAGGTTTTGGGAAAAATATGCCAATGTAAATAGAACTTCCAAAATTAGATGAAGAATGAAAGTTGATTCTTGAACCACAAAAAGTTATAGATAAACATTTTGTATCTCTTTGACATATAACCATTATGAAATACCTAATCAAGTGGAAGAATATTCCTCTAGAAGAAGGTACATGGTAGAATGATCAATTCGTGATGAAATACCCACGGCTAAAGGGTTCGTTTGAAGTTTTGACAAAGGTTTTATTATATGTTTTATATAACGCGCGACATAATAGTTTTATTGTTTTTTAAGGTCCCACACAGTGATCAAATTTGAAGGGCAGGTCCGAATTTCAATTAGAAGGGCATATATCTATGTCACCCTTCCATAATGAAAAGCCTAAAAAAAAACTTTTCAATTGACCAGAATAAATTATTTTTACATTTCATTTTCAGAAAGACAAAACCATCAATATTTATATTAATAAAAGACTGTTACATATACAACAACGAAGAAGGTTCCATATTTCATTGCTTAAATATCTCATTGGAAATGTCAACATAAGTCTTGAAGACACTATTATAAGAGTTTGGATACATACCACCGAGATATAGGAGATTCTTATGTGTCAGATTGTGTAATGCAATTTTGACTTTGTCTCACAAGGAGCAGCAGCATGGAGGTCTGGATTTTTCTTATGGAAATTTTTTATTATTATTTGAAACGTTGTTTATAGATATGAATACAAAAATGAAATTATGAGCATGGTGGACAATTAGTCAAGCTCATGATGCCAAACCATGATGATGTAAGTTTGGAATTTAACATTTTTACATGTTAAAGACAAATAGTAAAAATCACTGACAACTTAGTATGCCATAATTAATAATCATTCCATGTTCACTTTTGTTAATAGGTTTATGTCACATGATGATGCAGGGGCATTAGGCACTAGCCAACAATGTAGGAGGTTTTGTCCACATGTTGTGGCTAGGAGGGTTCGAAAACATTTGAGTTGTAACAACTAGGTGTCAATACCTCAACTGACTGTATTACTTAGACTAGTTAGAGTTGTAGGAGTCGAACAGTTTCAGTTAGTTGAATTATTATAATTAGACCTTTTGATTTCTAGAACGGTCCTCTCAGAGGAACCAAAGAGCCATATGTTATGTATATAAATTTTAATTCCTCATATGAATAAAAGTAGAGAGGGAAGAGGAGAGTAGAGAGGGGATTTCTGCAATAAACCTCTGTGTGTGAACAATTGTTTCCAGTTAAATGATTTCCAAGCTTAGTTGCCATTGAATTATCTCGAACTGCTAATTGTGAAGAACTGTTTAACTGTGAGGCGATTGGGTACTGATAATTCCATTCTTCTGTCTTTGAATTCCCGTAAATTGTTGGATAACCCTGTGAACTCACCCCACCCGAAGGCGAGGTCTGTGTAGAGAACTGAGGTCATGAACATTGTTCAAATATAAAAATCCCGCTTAATAAAGAGACGAGATTGTTGTGCTTTCAGAACCTGACCCGAGGATTGGACATGAGTTAACAAACAAAAGGATAACGGAACCAGACTTGTACCCGTGGTCAAGCCCTATACCAAAACCACGAGCGGAATAACAAAAGTGGGTTGCCCATATCGCACCGCTTTTGCGGAGTAGGCGGTATTTCCTATTCGCGAGAAATTCCATAGGGAATGCGACACGTGGTGAAGTGACCCCCAGAAAACCACCGTTTAACCCGCGCCATCGCACGTTAAAGCCCGACGTTGGAAGCCGAGCGAAATTGCCAAGAGTCGTTGATTTGGAGAAGGGCCATCGGACGGTGGTCGCACGTTGAACTTGCCCGGAGGTTAACTAAGGTGTGCGGAGGATAGCCAGGTACGATACGAGTGTTTGATTGGTTATTTATATATATAGGTGGGGCCGGAGTATAATGAAATTGTTTAATTAAACGATTGGCGGATAATTAGCATAAGTCTGGAGCGTGATTGTTGTAAGGCTGGGTGGTGAAATATAGAGCCTAAAGTTCATTACAAGTTATTTATTTAAAAATAAACGTGGAGTATAAATACAAAGTGTTGAAAGTTAAACATTGGTTATAAGGCTTGGAGATAATATAAAGTCGGGAATATAAATTAAAGTCCAACCATTGTGGATAGTATTTATTTATCAAATTCTACGAATTTGATAAATAAACCTGAAGAAAGAAGAAGTCAATTATGACTCAGGCTGGAGGAAAAGAATGGGGTAAACCAAGGGAAAATGCTGACAGAGCGATTGTAGACACACCAGCTCTCCTTAGGGGTCCAATTTCAGTTTTGTTGCGTCACACGATGATCTCTCTTCTCTGGCATTTACTTGTATTGAAGATCACTATTCTAGGAATAAGGAGTCATTTTCTCCAAAAATAACCCTAGCCAAACATTGACAATGCATCAAGGATATCTTTCTATGCTTCATAAGTACATATGTTCTACTTCTAAATCATGTCTTGGAAGTGGTTGTTTTGCTGGAAATTATTCACCAGTTGGTTTCATACCAAAGTCTTTTCACATTTTCAGCATCCAATACATGAAAAAGATAATGGTTTAAAACAACATAAATATTTGAAATTTTGCAAGAATTGTCTGGCACACTTTGAATATGAATTTTGAAGTCAAGTGCATGATGCCGTATAGGATCAAGTGTCATTTTGAATACCAAATGTTTCACAAGAAACTTCTCAACATGCTACCCTGCAGTAAGGATTAAATGACAATATTGCATCAACTATTTCCATAAAAAAAGTGCACCTCGGCCATAAGACTAAACAACTACAAATGTTGTAGATCTAACAAGACCACACAATCAAATGTATTCCACAAGGCCAATACTGTATGAAAAATGAAAAGGAGTTTGCAACCAAAAATACTTTAGGCAACTAATTCAATTAGATACACCAAACCATCAGCAAAAAGGAAAACCAACCTACTTGGCCCCAATATTTTCAATTGGGTCCTCTAATTCAACCAATAATAAGGCCAAAACCATAGCATTGAGATACATTTCATTACACTGTCACTAACAATAAAATTTGACTCAGCCATAACCCTTTCCTTTTATTGTTGTGAAAAGCTTTATGCATTACTTTAATATTTGTAAAGGAACTTACAAAATGTGACATTACGGACCTGGTCAAGTGCACAAGAAAAAATATCCTGGACATGACCCTGGTTGACAAGTTGTATTGCTCATGATGCAAGAGGATTTGTACCTGCACTGCCAAGTCAATCAAAATCCATCATTATCTATACAATAAATACAAGTAATTGATGTAGTATTTTTACTCTAAGATGCATTCTTATGATAATGTTAGAACATATGTTGAAAATGTCAAAACATACCTGAATAAGCTCCTCTTCGTTTCAAGAACAATTTATTGGAGTAGCATGAACTTGGAACAAGCCTCCCACGATCTGAAAGAGTAGCAACTAAGTCAACATTGACTTTTTTGTTGCTACACTGGATCGAGGGAGGTTTGCTCCAAGATTAAATCGCTCCAATAAATTATTCTCTACTAAACAGGGCCAACCACATGAAGGTGGAAGCTCTTATGGCCCTTCCCCCCCTCCCCCCCCCACATCACTCTCAATTTCCCAATACCCAATCTATATTTCATTTTTTACTTTCATGAGCATAAAAAAAAATATTCAATAACTAATAAAAAAACAATTCAACAAAAAGTAAGCAAGGAAACATTGCAATTAATGCTTGACATAAAAATAGTATGATAAATGAGTTTTTTATATAACGCAAAAAATGTTCCAAGTATGGTAACACTTGTCTTATAATAATACAATATTTTACATTATCGAATTTTCTTTTTCTTCTTCCTATTGTTAAAGCTCCTAATTACATCATCAATATCATCATTCTCTACTCCTTTTTCATGCCTTTCGACCCGCACTGCTGACCTAGTTGTGTAGTCACGATGTCTGGTCTCATCCAGTGACGGGGCATCGCCTACAAAAACAGATAATATTAAATTTTAATTGTCAGTTTTTAAATATCATTGAACTAGTTCGGTAATATTAATAAAAAAAACTGCAATGAGATTATTTACCTGGTGCAACAGTTGTCGTCACTGACCTAGTTGCGTAGTCACGATGTCTAGTCTCATCCAGTGACAAGGCATCGCCTACAAAAATAGATAATATTAAATTTTAATTGTCAGTTTTTAAATATCATTGAACTAGTTCGATAATATTAATAAAAAAAAATTGCAATGAGATTATTTACCTGGTGCACCATTTGTCGCCGCTAACCTAGTTGTGTAGTCACGATGTCTGGTCTCATCCAGTGATGGGGCATCGCCTACAAAAACAGATATTATTAAATTTTAATTGTCAGTTTTTAATTATCATTGAACTATTTTGGTAATATTAATAAAAAAAATTGCAATGAGATTATTTACCCGGTGCACTAGTTGTCGCCGTTGGGACTGTTGCCCTGTCTTCCTCTCTGGTGGTAAGATCCTCAAGGAAAACATTCTCTATCATTTAAAAAAAAAACGTTATAAGGAAAACCATCAAGGTATAATTATAAAAAATTATAAGTGGAAATTAATTACTGTCACGACCCTCACTAATAGTAGCATTGTTGGCCTGGTCCCTACTACAATGATCAGGTTGCACGTGAGGATCATCTACATTTGGCTCTAAAATTGGGTTATTTGTGTCGTCGGTAGTGTTGCTTCCCTAATTTAAACAAAGTTGTTAGACATTAAATTTATGGATGAAAACAAACATATTGAAAGGTTAATGCTTTATCTTATTAGGCATTCTAGATCTTGGGACCTGCCCCAAGCTTATGCGACGTTCAACTATGGCTTGATAGCCGATATGGAAAGCGATATTTTTATCTTCCTCTGTAGTTTCTGTTCCGAAGTCATCACCCTACATTACATATGATTGTGTATTTTTAATCATATTTGATAGGATTACAAAAACGTTGGAAGGCGATACAATTAATTATAAGATGTTTAGCTACTTAATTACAATTCTTGCGGCCAATTTCAGGTAGCCGCCCTGGCCTAGCTTGTGATGGCCCTTTTTTTCAATCCTAGCTTTGGTTGCCTTTGAGGTGTCAGGCAACCTAGCATCAAAAGATTAAAGTCAGATATGACGTAGCACACTTTTATTTTAGACATAGAGAAAATTCAAGCTATTGAATTAAAGTTGTAATTTACCTTGCGGGTCCAGTTGGCATTTTTCCTTCTTTCTTTGCCCTTTTCTCTTTTCCGTCATGGATGAGTGCTCTCCACTAACTCTCTGAAACTGCGAGAGGACGCTCATATCTAGGGTTAAATTGCAATTGCGTCCTATAGGTGTCCCTGGTATATTTCAAATATTTGCCGGCTACCTGAGCCACCGTTGTTCTGTCAAATGTGTCGACCCCAAAAAGGGCTTCTAGATAATCTAGAAGTTCTTTTTTCAGGTTGGAATTCTGGGAATTCCACCCTGTACGTATGGTTGGGCCAAAAATTACCAACGAATGGCTCTCCAGAATCCTGTAGAACTCATTGTTTCCTACACAGAATAAAACCAAAAGAAAAAGAAGATATTATCATTAATTTAAAAATAAAAATCATGATAAATATGTTTTAGATAAAGTACATGAAATAGTTAAAATATTAAAATTTACTTGGGAGTTGTACATGCTTTATAGGGACACCCTCATTGTTCACCAACAATGTGCCATTAATGGTCCCTGTGGAGCTGACACGTGTAGCTCCAGGAAACGCAATAATGTAGTTGGCCATATCAGCCTCATCATTGCCAACACATTCAGCGGTTGGCTGGGTGTCTGCTTGGGCAGGGTGTGTTTCTTGGCTAGCACCTAAAGTAGTAGAAGGTGTACGAGAGGGTTGTTGGGAAATCTCTTGCCCTTGTGTCCCACTACCACCAACACCGGGTTCAGCAAATGCCAGAAAACGCTACATACAAAAGAACTTTTTGTTAGTTTAGTCGATGTAAAAATTAAAAATCAAACTATCACAATTCATCTCATGCAGAACAAAAAAAATATCCTTTTGAATTTTTATTATTACCTGATATCTTTCTAGCTGGCTCATAAGTTGTTTTATCTTCTCTTCTGTTTCAGGTGTTTGAGGCGTGTCTATCAAAGTATTAAATTCCGACCTTGCATTTCGTGCCTTTTTTCGCAACAAGAACACTGGAGATAGGGATGAAGAAAGCTCTTCCTCAAAGAGGGAATCATCAGGCGTACCATGGCTAGGTGTCTGCATATTTGAACAAAATTAATATTAGTTCAATTATGTAAATAACTAAAATACCTGAAGATAGAGCAATGCTTGCACTTTACATGTTCTTCCGCTAGCCTCTTTCTGCGATCATCCCGTCTCTGGGTTGTTCCTGCACTACTCTCATCAGTCTACCACATTGTAATAAAATTATAAATGTAAAAACTTGAAAACAATATCTAACTTGAAAACACAAAATGAAAACTGAAATAATTTCTAATAAGACACTGGACGACAGAGTTAGAGTTTCAAATATGCCTTGCATTGAATTCAATCCTGGAAACATGTCATTGCACATTAAGGCACCCAAATAAGAGACGAGTTGACAATGAAGACCTTATTGAGTATATTGTTGGAGCAACTTCTAGTAAACTTGTTGTGAAGACCTTGAGGACATTTTTGGAGCAACATTGTTGAAGCTGATGGTATAGCATTGTTGGAGACGATCTTGAAGAGCCTTGAAGTGAAGCTTTTGGAGCAACTATTGAAAAATCCTTAGAGAATTTAAGTAAGGCACTTTCTATCTTCCATCACCCTTTTCCTTTCAATATCCTTTAAACGATTTTGTTGATATTTAATGTTTGAAATCACGTTATAATTCCTTGATTATATGTGTTTGGGGACTAGAATAATTTCACACTAAACCATGCAAACTTAAAAGTAACTTAACGGATCCATAAAGTAATAATAATCATAATTCCTAATCTCCTATTGTACGATATGATGCAAATTATTCAAACATGAAGCAATGAAGACATGCAATGTCTGAATTTCAAGATTGATGAACCAATACAAGAAGTTAGAAACTACAACTTTGATTCAATACTCTGTGTCCTAACTCCAGGAAGGAATCTAGTTTGTAGTACAGAACATGCATCATGTATTATCAATTCTTAATTGACAACAACTAAAGGTCATCTACCTCATCAATTCCTTCCCATTTTGTGTGTTTATGTTATATTCCTTATAAAAGTGTCAAATTTCTCTCAAAGTAAGCAACCACTTAATAAAATAAAAAATAGTTGAGATATGATTGAGAAATGGTCATTTATTTCTTGAAAGGATCTTCACAATTTCTTTGGTTTTTTTTCATCTCAAGAAACAAGAAATGACCTAAGAAACTATCGTGATGTAATATAAGAAACAACACGGTGCGATGGCCATTTTCAAAGCCAAATGATGTCCATTGAGGACATGGCCTTTATTTGGTTCCTGTTTCATAGGAGTTTCGGGTAGAAATGGAACTTTGTTGTACCATTTCCAGTAGTAAAAAGGGAAAACCTTCTTTTTCCATGGGAAATAATTTACCTTTCCTTTCTCAAGATAATCTAAATCACAAAAAATATGAACTATACTGCACACATTCTTGGATAATGTGAAAGTGGAAAAGGAATACCCTACACAAGTGATGCACACATGTACATTTGAACACTAATAGATTTTTGTAGTTGAAATTCAATGCTTGTTTTCATTTAAATGTAGGATTTTTAAAGCAAGGAGAAATAATGGCTGCCAAATTAATAAGCGTTTCTTTGGGAAAAATTTAAATCTTGTATTGGGTGATGAAGATAATAGAGGGTATTGAATCTTGATTCTTGACATCTAGAGAGAACCCTACAGCCTAACACAATCTAATGGAATTGACCAAAGAAACCCAAATAGAGTCAACCCTACTATAGGAGGAAGGGCCCATGTATGTCCCATTTTAAAGATTAGCGGAATGCTATTCGCAAGAGCCGAGGGCGACCGCTGAGGTGAATGCTGCTCAAGAGCTGGAGGGTGAATGCTGTGATATCGTACGTTAATGTAGCACATTTATACATTTGAACACTAATAGATTTTTGTAGTTGAATGCAATGCTTGTTTTCATTTAAATGTAGGGTTTTTAAAGCAGGGAGAAATAATGGCTGCCAAATTAATAAGCATTTCTTTGGGAAAAATTTAAATCTTGTATTGGGTGATGAAGATAATAGAGAGTATTGAATCTTGACTCTTGACATCTACAGAGAACCCTACAGCCTAACACAATCCAATGGAATTGACCAAAAAAACCCAAATAGAGTCAACCCTACTATAGGAGGAAGGGCCTGCAGTAAGAACTTACCATTTTGCAAGAGTTGGTACAATTTGTGCTTAACAACAGGGGAAAATGTTGTTCTGCAAGAGCTGAGGGAAAATTCTGTTCTGCAAGAGAGAAGGGTGAATGCGTGCGTGATATCAGACGTTAATGTAGCTATTGCGACGGATACGAAACAATAAAATCATTTTTATGTAGCACGCATATAAGTTTCGTATTTGTATTTAGCGCGCATATAAGTGTCGTTACACCAATGGTGGAAAACGTGTCACTATTGCGATGAAGGCCTCCAAACATCGCAATTACGACACTTAGACATTGTGTCGCACTTGCGATGTTTAGAGGCAGTCGTCGCAATAGCGACGCGTTGGGCCATAGTGTCGCAATTGCGACGTCTTCCTCCAAACGTCACAATTGCGACACTTTTCTAAGTGTCGGTATTGCGAAACATTTCTATAAACGTCGGTATAGTGACGGTTTCGGGCAGGATGGAAAAAATTTGGGGAAATTTCCGACATTTGGTCAAAAGCGTCGGAACCAAGTGTCGAAATTTCCGCCAAATGTAGTAGTGTTTTGTCCGCACGCCAAAAAAATTACAGGAGGAAAATTTCATTTAGTTTCACTTGGTTGGTTGTATGGTATTTAATGAGAAGATGTTTCCAAGAGTTTTCTTCACAACTCCAAATATTCACAATGATGCAAATCTGACCATAACTATAATCCATGATGTGGCTACTCATTGGTCTGGGATTCTTCCTGAAGTTTTGTATTTACAATTAGACAACACAAGTCGTGAGAACAAAAATCAAGTTCTTTTTGGGTATCTAAACATGCTCATTGAATTAGGGATTTTTAAAAAGATAAAGGTTGGTTTCCTTCTTGTTGGGCATACTCATGATCATATTGATCAAATGTTCAGTCGTTTTTCAGTAACATTGAGGAGGAAAGGTGTTGGGAGCCTACCATCATTAATTGAATGTATTAAGAAATCGTACATTCCAGAGCCTATTTTTCATGTGTTGGAAGAAACTATTGACATGCGAAGGTTTATTTTTGGATCGCATGGTGAGGAGAAATGCATTGAACAACTTAACGATATTAGCTTCCAGCATCAATTTCGTATCAAAAAAATTGATGGGATAACACTTATATGGGGCAAGAAGTATTCAACTATTGAAGAATGGGGACCATCATCAGGTTTAGCATTTTTGAAGTTCATTCTAGAGCGTCCAATGTTTTAATCGAAGATATTGTTATTACAGTCAGTTTTTGAACTCCATAATGCACGAAGGCAGAAGAGAGACATAAAATATTTTGAATGTCTAGAGGAAATTAAAATATGTATTAGAGATACATATGAATACTTCGATGTTGCTGATTCAGTTTGGTGGGAGTCTTTTTTCAGTAATCAAAGTGATATGATTTCAAGATCAGTAAATGGGGATATGCTTTTGAAGACTCCTTTTTTTTTGCCACAAAATATGCCAAATGAAAATGAACATCAGGAAACACACAATGTTGAAACCCAACAGCCTCAAGCTATTATTAATTCCCCACAGGTAGAGGAAAGAGAAATCTATATTGGTTCTAGAAGATCACGTGCACAACGTGAAGCCATGGAAGACCTTTACAGGGGTTCTATGCAGGATCTTAAGGAGGGTTGCATGATAGCAGTGTTAGCAGATGAAGATCCACTTGGCTATCCATTCTGGATTGACAAGGTTATAAAGGTCATTAATTAAAATGAAGAGATTACAGTTGTTGATGTACATTGGTATGCCACAAGTACCCACCCTTTCAATGGTGTGTACAAGCCAGAGATGGTAGTGGAAAAAAGAATTGGCAGAAAGAGAAAAAGAAAGGGCACAAATATAAATCGTCACTGCACAGATGTCTTAAAATTGGAGGATGTTGACATACTTGTGTATGACTTCAATTTGACAAAGAGAGGAACTCTTCGGTTGCAGACCATAAATATTTTGAAGAAATTGCTACCAGAACAATTACTATTGAAATGGGACTCTGCAGAATGTAGACGTAGATCTACAAGACTTTTGAACTCTAAAATGGTGGGCATGCATGTTGACTCAGATGGAGCACTAGTTTATGAAAGAGAAGAATATGGATCATCTTCATCTGCATCGAGCCATTCATCTGAAGATGTAGATTATGATGGTGTGCCAGAACCTATGGCTGATTTTGAATAACTATCTAAGACACTTTTATGTAATTGATGTTTGGATGGTAACTTGAAATAAAAATTTTGACTTCCATCTCATTTTCATGAAGTTATCAGACATTTCTATGTTTGTTGGATTATATGTTTTAATTATGAAGAATTCATTTCTTTAGAATATAGACAATGTACTAATGAATTACAAAAATAATTTATGTTATATTCAATGTACCAATGTTGATATTTTAATTCTAAGTAAAATAGAAAATACAAACTAATGTTGAATTTTTAGATTATGCAGTGATATTACCATGATATTATGTATTGTTACCATTTGGTATAACATACTTTTAAAAGTTTTAATAATTATATGCGTCATTGAAACAGAACACTTTGTTTTGATGCTTGATTTTTAGGTTTTGGTTGAAATTATATTTAAATTTGCCTTATGCTAATATTTGAAAAAAGATAATTTTTTATCCTTTAAAATTAAAATTACTCTTACTTGTTTCTGTTCAATAATAAATTTTTCATTTACTTGTTCATTTTTTTAAATTGTTAAGTCTTATAATTTCTCCATAATTTCATTGTTCAAGTATGTTGAACACTTAAGATTGAAAAACTTTAGATTTACAGCTTGTCATTAAGGTTTTTATGCGCTACCAAATTTTATCTTTAAGGTTATGGTTGACAATAATTACAATTTTGGGGTTGTTTAAAGTCAAGATATTTTATGTTTAACAACATGGATGAAAATTGTTCGAAATGATAAGCCCTTCATACATGTATTTGTTTATCTTTAACATCATCTATAAAAAATGTTAGAAATTTACGATTTAAAAAAATGTCCTAATATGTTGTCTTTAATTCCATTGTTACAAGTGTCAAAATTATGGCACAATTTTTTTTTTGTTATTCCAACATCAACTGGTTTTGTTTTGAGGGTGTTTTTTCAATCCTTTTTTCAACAAACAATTTTGTTTTTAGCATAATTTTATAAAAAGTTGAAATTTTACCTTAAAAAAAAACCAAGTGCGTTCTGGAAGACACACTTTTTGTTTTTGGGGTGTTTTTTCATGTTTTTTGAGACTTTTTGGGCTAGAGTTCTCGTTTTGAGGTCAGGTTACCTATTTCATCGGTAATAGTGTTATTTAAGATTGTTTTTCAATTGACTTAGACTGATGTTTGATTCATTCAGATTTCTTTAGATTAATTCATTTAGATTGCTGTTCAATTTATTAAGTTGCTGCTCAAACCACCATCCTGCTGTTCAATCATAGGCTTGACAGAATAACCATCCATAACCTACCAAATCATTCCTCGTTAATTTGATTGAATTTGGGAGGCTAGATAATCCTTTCTCATAAAAAACATAGAGTATCTATCAGTCGATCTCACTTGCATATATTGTGCCGACACTCTTGAAATAAGAAGATTTACCTTGGGTTGATAATTAAATGAAGAGCAATAGGGTTTCCTATAATAAGCCACCCCTGTGACACCAACAGTGGTGTCCCCTATGGTGTTGATTAGTGTGTAAATTACTTTGAAATTTTTGAGGGTGGAAGATCTATATCAATGAAATTTAATCACATACATACAAGAAAGCAAAAATGGAAAGATAATTTTCCTTTAGATTAAGCTATGTGATCAATAAAAAAAAATGGTTTTTTTTGTTTGCATATGATAAAAAAAATACTATGTTGACATGACCATCCTTGCCACTCTCAAAGTAACTGGGCCTTGCGGAGATATCTTCTGATGGGTCCTGGGGAAACGTCCCGAAATAACTGGTTACACCTTCCAACCACTGAAGAATCAACCAAGGTAATGGAAATGAGGATCAAGTGTTGCTCACACCGTCACCTATAGGAAAATGATGCCCTATATTTTTTCCACCAAAGTACCTTCATCCCATGTGAGCATTCGAGTCTTTAGCTTCTTGGTATTCATTTACCAGTATAGAGCACTACATGGGTCGGGTAGCCCCAAAGAGTACCACACGCATTAGACCTTAGCTAAACCCCCTATGAATCAGGTCTATGTTATGCTCGAGTATTCTTTTTCATAGGATAATTGAAGGATTTTAAGCACCCTAGAAGTTAACTTTTATGTTTCATAGATGTAAAATGACCATGGTGGTTTATGGGATGTCTACCCCCAATGGTCCTAACCTAAAATATTAATTATTTTATGACCCCTATGGGGAGAGTTAGTTGGTTCAAGTTATGGTTGTTTTTAATTGTCTTGAATTTTCTTAGGGTGTGAAAAGGTAAGCGAAGTTAAGCAAAGTGAAAAAATCTTTGAGCATCAGATGTATTCTTTTACGAAACTTAAAAATCCTTAGTGTGTGGAAAAGTGAACATACAAAGTGTGATAAGATGTGGATATGAAATGATCCTTTACTATATCCCTCTAATTACAATAAATGTTGATTGTTCCTTGCATGAAAAGAGAAATTATGTGCAGACAATGTGCCGCTTACACTCCTTCCTATTAAATTATGTGGAACTAAAGGGAGATCGGGAATACAAATGTTTTGAGAAAGTGTTCATATGAAAACCCAGGTTCGCCTCAAAGGCGCAAGGGAAGCAGGGATTAATTTCTTTCTGTACTAACACTTGGACCTAGTCAAAAAAATAATGAAAATAAAAATAGATTTTTTAGTAGCAAGTTTTGTGGATGATGGGCCAGTTACTCCTTTACTAATTTAAACTATGTGATTTGTAGAAACATTATAAAAATAGTTTGAAACACGTGTGGAATTTGGCCACTTAATCTTCTCCCTAATTAAGCTATGTGTGTTCTTCAAAATATAAAAAATGATAAAACACTCTAATTTCTCCACTAATTATGGTTAACGAACCAATTAGGAAAATTGAACAGAGAATAACACAGTGCAGAGGTGAAGGCAGTTCACTAAAGGCTACCAATCACCTGAAAAAATGAAAATACAAGGATTTTTTTTTTTATTATTTCTTGTAACCACACGTGTTTTTCAAACATTATATACATGTTGTGTCACAACGCGCCTACCAGAGAAAAAGTTTCGCAGATGAGAACAAAGAATGAAAAATCGTTGTTTGAGGCTTAAAACAAGTTCCAGGGTCTTGCAAAAATTCCTGAGAGGTACTGAACACTTGGAGTGTGGTTATGTAGGGAGGATGTCTTGAAAAACAACTGTTAGATTAAAGAAAAGAGAACAGTTGAGTCACCAATTATGTGACGGTGTTTTTGTGGAAATGGAGTACCAAAGAACACCTTCTTGACAGTTGGTTTTTCCCTGCAAAGGATCACAAAGATAATTGGTGTTTTTAGTGGATATACTTAAAAAAAAAAAAACAAAGCATTGCAAATAGTGGAAACAATGCATCTACAAACATTAACTTAGAAAAAAGTGACAAATACAAACAATAATTAACAGATAATAAATTCAACACAATAATCGAAAAAGATTTCCTTTATTGACTACTGGTGGTAGAATAATACAATAGAATACTAAAAACACTTGTAGAGAATCGTTTGATCTATGGTGCTTAAATATCCCCATAAAGGAGGCCCCTTTCCTTAGTCTCTTTGAAAGCTCTCTTCTCTCTCAAAAGAAGTGTGAAGACTCTCCAATGGTGGACTCTTCTTCTCTCACTAAGGTGTTGGATTTCTTAGAATCAATATGGCCAACATGCTATTCTTCTCACTTATTTTGCTTCTATTATCACTCCTCCCTGCTTCCTAAGGATGAGAATGGAGTTGAAGGAAGGTAACCAAAAACCAACCTTGAAATTAGGTAGTTAGACCTACGAAGACCACATAGGGCTCTCTCAATGTCGCTTAGTAGCTAAAATATGATTGTATATAATGTTTTGGGCTAGTTAGGATGCTCAGTAGATTAGGGTTTTTTCTTTGTTTAGATTTTTGCTGGATAGGAATAACAATTAGGAAAATAGGTCTAGGGTTTTGGTCTGAATTCAAAGGTTTAGTTGTAGAGGTAACGGTGAGGCTAGGTAGGTAAGCTAAGAAGAATGATTAATTTTTCATTTTGTATAGAGTGAACTGACAGGGAGTTATAATGAGCATTAAAATGAATTCATTCATTAGAAGAGTAGAGACAATTTCATGAAAATCTTATAAAAAACAGAGCATGGAAAGCATGATTTCTATCAATAAACTGATAATAATTATCATAAAGAAACATATATATGAAATATGAGACATAAAATTAAAAATTATGAGTTTACAAAGGAAAAAAAATTCTCAAAGGCATACCATTGAAGTCTCAACACTATGTCTTCAACGCTGTCTTTGATTTCATTAACAAAAGATTGCACAATAGCTCCACTGCAAATAAAAACTATCCAACCTATAAAAAGACTTGAGGTGGACTAATTATAGATAATAGAGTTCATGAAACCTCATAGGGTCGAAATCCTATCCAAAAAACATCATAATTACATCAGATGAGTCACTTCCTATAATCTAGGGAAGTTAGAAACTAATCCTTGAAATTTAGCTAAAGACTAGGAATGTGTGTCACCTCCATTAAATTACATGTTTCCTAATCATAGAGGGAAAAAAAAACTCAAAAAAATCAAATGAAACCTCATGGGAGAACTAGCATCGAATTTTGGAGTTTTCCTGGCATGAAAATTGTCTGAAAGGAATCCTATGAAAAAATGTAGTGCCTTTAGCAGAAGTGTTGTGTCTCCCTGGCAGAAACGTTGTGCATGTTCAAGGGTGACCTTGACCTACTTAGAAGCATCCAAATGAAAATATGAAAGTATTTTTGAGTAGCCTTGTGAGTATAGTTTCCAATGCACCTTGAATATTTATAAAACACCCACGGGAAGACCTCCAAAAGTTGATTTTCCCAGCCTCACTCCAGAAGCATGGTGCTTGGTCAAAAACACTAGTAGAAGCATGGAAAAGAGGCAATGTTTTGGATTTTATCCACAACCAAGGGGTATAATGGAAAAAAAATACTCGATCTAAAATTTTTAGGTTAAATGGCATCCAACCATGTAAGTCAATCTTCATTTTAGTGCCCTGAGAGAAAGTGTCGTGCTACTGCATGACACTTCTGCAATGACCATTTTTTCAGATTTTCCAGAAATTTTCTACAAACATAGGCCTCAAATATGGATCAATATATCTATAACCATGCTTTTTTGTGCAACACCGAGAGAGGTTTTTTTTATTTGGCATGTTATGAAAAACAACCTCCTCTAGTTTTCAAAATACTATCCCATTTTCTCAAAATCCAAGTTTGAAGTTGATCACTAAAAATTTGCAGAAGCGTCAAGCCACTTTAGCAAAAACGTCGTGCCACTTTGAGAGGCTGTTTGGAGGCCTTTACAGAGGATTTTTTGGATGAAAGTGGTATGGTTGGAAATCTTACAATGTCCGCTACAGAATGGAGTCATCAAGTACTGCAAACCCCTCCTCAAAACCCTTGAAAAATTGACTTGAAGACAACCTATTCAAAAGTGCAGAAAATGACTCGGAGCAGTTGTAGTTTTGGAATTTCTAGAAAATAATAACATTTGTGCATAAAATTAAGAAGGTTTTTGTTCTTTGGCCTATGATTGACAAAAACCTCTTTCTGTTTTGTAAAATTCATCTCCATTACTTCATAAACTGATTTTGAAGAAAAATTGTCCCTCTGTTCAATGTAAACCCTAGCAAATGATCACGGAGCTCTAAAAATGATGCCACGGATCTGAGTTGACTCAAACCTGAAAATTTTCCCTCCTTTTTTTAATTTTTTCTTATCATTTTCCATGGTATTTTTTTTATTATTATAAACACCCTAGCTTGATGGGAAGGAAGGAAAGGGTGGAATCTAAGAAAATAAGGGAAAATCGGGCAACATGTTTAGGGAGGGAAATGAAGGGGATAGGAGTTAGGGAAAAGTATGAAAATTTTAGGGGATATAGAGGAGTGTTTTAGGAGCATATTTCAAGTGTAATTCCTTGAAATGGATAAGGGAAAGAGGGGAAAAAGGCTAAAATAGAGTCCTAACCTAAAATATCTACAAAAACGCAGCTTGGGCTAGGGTTTTAGGGGAAAATAAAAGAAATGAGGAAGATCAATATGGGAAATGGTTTGAGGATGTGTATGAGGTGTGTACGAAGGTTATAGGATAGAAAAACCAGGATTTTTCGCATTGAAACAAACTAAACACCAAATAAATCCAAAAACGTAGTGAAAACCCTAGGAGAGGGATTTCACCATTTGATGAAGAAATTGGGCTGAATGAAAGGTGAGGGATGATCACTTACTGACTTGGAAGACTTTTAAACTTTTAAAATGCTTAGTTTACTCTTCTCGTTGCTCCTTTGGATTTATTTTATAATTTGATAACTCCCTTGATGGTGACAATGGTGATGACATGACTCACATGTAGCTTTTGATGACATGAAAAAATGATGACACTTAAAATGTAATCCTAGAACATGACCTAGATGATGGTATATTGACGGGGGTAAAACCCACAGTCCTGGTTTTTTCAAATTCTCAATCTCAAGCTGTGAATAAAATGTATTCAATATTCATTGCCCAAACAATCTCCAATCTAGGCAATCTCACAACATTCTTTTATTTTGAGTTGGAAAATTAAATACCTAATCCGGAGCTTTAATATCTCAAATATCTAAGATTTGAGATATTAATTTATTAATTTTATGGTTATAAGCCCCATATCCACAGACACCGCTTTATTCACTCAAATAGAGTGGCCAGCATACTCTCCTTTTATATATATTCGAATTTCAACCATGAATTCTAACCTTCTATCTCTGAAATAAGTTCAGTCCTCTGTCCATCATTCTTCACTTGGCCATTTAATAAAAACAGTTTGTCATTATCATTATCAATGACAAATTAATCTTCACCAACCTCATTGAAACAATATTTTCTATAAAATAAGGAATTAATGAATTCCTTCTGCTGCACTAACACAATCTGATCTTCATATGAAAGATACTTATCATATCTTGCTTGGCAATAGTCAGCTTCATTTGTCATAGTTCCATCATATGAACTGCCTTCATCAACACCTGCATTCATACACAACTTGTCAGATGCAAAAACATGAGACCTCATGGTCTCATTTGATGAATCAATCATCAAATCTTCTTGCTGTCCCAAGTCTTCCATATACTTCAAAGATTTTTCAATGGTCTCTTCTTCAATTTCTTCAAGCTGTCCAAATTTTAGGTTTGGGCCAATATCATAAACTAAATCTCCTCTGCTTCCAATATGTTGGAAACCAGAACCTTTCTCCAACTGTGCAAGGACATCTTCAAATCATGTATTTGCTCCATTTTCCTTCCTAGTGACAACATCAACAGTTTTCTCACCTCCACATGGCTTTCCTGCAAACATACAAAATATGTCAGATGAAAGGCTCTTGGACCCCTTGGCCCCACTTGAAGCTCTAGTCTTCAAGTCCTTCTCCAAATACTCAATCATTCTGAGCATTTCTTCTTCCCGTTGAGAATTTATCATCTGCTCCTTCTTCCTTTGTGGCCTCTACCACTTTACCTTCTTCTTCATGAGCCAACCACCTCTCTGTTTTTCCTCTATCATCCTCTCCAGTTCATAAAGCTGCTTACTGATCTCAGCCATCTCTTTCCAATATTCTTCATTAGTGAGTCTCTTCCTCATGCCATTTGCTTTGGCATCTTCCCTCACTCTTCTGTTGTGGCCTCTCTTAAAACCTCTGCAATCTCTACTAGGGCTATCAGTAGCCATTTTCTTCTCCAGGAGTTCTTCACTCACAAGCTGCACTAAGCCTCTGCAACAAAAAGCTCTTTTGCTACAACTTACCTCACCAATCCCTTCCTCTAGATATGGCTTTTGGCAAGTGCTGGTCCCCTTCTGCTGGAACCTCCTGAGCACTCTCTTCTGCTCTCTAGGCTTCAATCTACAACTTCTTCAAGAACAACTCTATTCTTCTTTCATCCAACCTCAGTTGGGAATCTTCCAGGTTCCGCCACACTCTTTCTTCACTCAGAATCCCTTGCTAGACTCTTCTATCACTGCTCTTAAAGCTTGTGATCTGCTTCTTTCTGAGATTCCTTCCTCAATTGCTTGCACTCTATATTCTGCAAACAAATCCTTCAACCAGAGTCAAATAAGGCTCATCATCTTACCTCTCAAGATCCCTGAATGATCTTGCTTCTTCTTTCACCTGCACTGCATCTCTATCTGCTACAAATTCAAGACACTTTTTCTTCAACTCCAGATTCTGCACATCTGGAGACCTTCACTGCATACTCAATCAGATTGGCAATTCTGTAAAAATCAAACTTTTCCCTTCCTGTTTCAGTACATGTGCATTCCAAAAATAAACCTCCAAAGAGCTATTTCAATTCAAGCTTTGATACCACTATGATGGGGGTCAAACCCATAGTCCTGGTTTTTTCAAATTCTCAATCTCAAGCTGTGAATAAAATGTATTCAATATTCATTTCCCAACCAATCTCCAATCTGGGCAATCTCACAACATTCTTTTATTCTGAATTGGAAAATTAAATACTTAATCCGGAGCTTTAATATCTCAAATATCTGAGATTTGAGATATTAATTTAATAATTTTATGGTTATAAGCCCCATATCCACTTACCTTCGAACCCCGCTTTATTCACTCAAATAGAGTGGCCAACATACTCTCCTTTTATATATATTCGAATTACAATTTGAGCCTTGGCCTTTGCCCTTACCTTATGATGAACTTATCACAGGCCCATATATACTATGGCCCCACATACCTTTACATATGTATAAGGTAGTGTTCCCCTTCACTTTAATTTTCTGCACTACTATATATATATCAACAATGCTATGCGAAACCTTGATTAAATGCCTAACTTCGACCATACAATATTAATACAATAACCTAACCTTTCAAACAACCACATAGATGGTTTCAACCATGACTTATAACATTAATATGATGATTATATTTCATTTCATCCCACGGACCCACACATAACTTACCTCCCAAATCCGACGGTTGGTGGAGCATCGCGCCAGGTTGGATGATCCGATGCTCCTCGTGAAGTTTCGCGTGATTTATATGCACGAGCGATAATTCAAAAAAATTGCACGATGTAAATGGTATCGTGAAATCGCTCTTCTCCACGTGTCAGTTAGATAGTGATATCGCGTTGTTTTTACAAAAACAACTTACCACTTGTTACCTCACGCGATACTGCCGGGTCGGCTCTAAAACCACTGTCACTGTTCACAGCACTCATGGTTCCACTCCTTTCTCCCTCACGCTTCCGTTCACCTTTGTTATCTATGAACTCCGCTCTTCATCTTCACGCTCAGATTTTAATCTTACGCTTTGTGTTGGATTTCATAACACAACGCCATTACAGGTAATCACAATTCTGTTTCAACCTCAGAATTACTGCGCCATTGCTTAGACTTCCACATTTCTTGTTTCATTGGCTGTGGCTTGATCGACCCTAATCTGATATCCATTCAACAAACAGAGTTCGACACAAACATTAAACATACTTAATATCTTAACGCACCATTCTGTTGATTCTATTCAATGATGTCTGCAATTCGAGACTTCAATTAGGCTATCTCCAACCCTCACGATCTTTATCTAATTACTGTGCTATCATTCACTTTTGGGTTTTAATGCAGCTCCTCCGAGCCATAATTTCATGGGTTACAGGTACTAAATTAAGTCAACCTCTCATTACAATAAGAACCCTATATGGGATTCACAACCTAGCACCATAACAATCCTACACAGGATTTCATTTTTAACCTTTACACAGAGGTTCCTAACATGCATTTCCCATTCAATCATTTCTTGAACTGACTTAATACATTACTAGTGGTTCTCATACACTCTCATTTATAAATGTACAGGCAGACTCTTAACTCAATTTACAGAGTCTTGCTCATACAACAGATTCAAGGCATTTTCACACAGGAAATTAACCAACGGATGCACAAATATGCAAGGTATTCTCCACACAGAGTTTGAACAACAAATGCACAGTTATACTGAGACAAATTCCTCATTTACACAGTGAATTAACTTACAAGCTTTTAGCTGGCCAGATCTTCGATTAATTGGCCCTTCTCCTTTACTCTATCTCCACTACAGTTCTATGCAGCCTATGCAGTTCTCTCTGTAGGTCTCCCTAATGCCTTCGAGGCTTATTTTTTTATACAACTACCACAATGAATCAATTCGGATTCCTTGATGCTCAACAAAACTCTGTAATTTCCTACAGTCTAAAATTAGACTAAGTCCTAAACCGAAACTGGCTATCCCTTCATGTGCCCACTAATCATTCGAGAACTTACATTTTCCTCCACAATTTAACTAAAATTAACTCAACTATGAATAATTTCATAAGGAAATGAAAACATGAGACCCCCCTTAGGTTTATTTATGTACAAATATTGTCTTGAGCCTAATGCCCCTGCATCATATATTAACTGATTCATGACCATAAACACTTAAATGAATACTTGACCAAGATGAGTGATGCTGAACATGAGTGAATAGAGGGAGCAACACTGACCTAAACAACAACCAATGATCAAATTTTATTTGAAAACTTATTTGAAACTATAAAATTTGACCTGGGAACCTATCATCTAACCTTGAGAGAGTATATTTGATCACTAGTGACTGAAAAAAACTAACATTGGCTCCAGCTGGGGATGGAAACTCCTTTAGGAGGTGTCAAGAACATAGTAGATCAGGTAGGCTCATCCATTGGGCAATGGAGTCAAAACTGGAAATTGAAATAAATTGACAAACTGAAATGACTAACTAAAACAAAAACTGACTTTGACTCAAAAAATTGACTTCTGACTGAACTTACTTATGGTAGCAGTACATCAGGATCTTAGGGCCTTCTCCCTGAGCTTCAAATCCATATGATAACCACCCGCAATCTAAATATATATATACAAACATGTGATATGATCTCTCCAGTGTAACCAATCCAACAAATGGCTACTTGCTTGAATCTTGCTCACGCTTTCCTTGAGCAGGAAAAAGAAACAAAATATAGGCAACTCAAAGGGTCCACTAAACATGTGCTCATGATTCATAAATACAAGAATATTCGTCTTCTGATATGGCTGCAAAAACCTTACCATTGGATCCTTGAAACCATGAAAAATCACCTCTTTTGATGACTGGATCAAATCAACAAAAGGATCCTTGAAAATATGGAATATTTTCATGTCTTGATGATCTAAGGGACAATTTTCAATCATGTCATGATCAAGTTAAGCTTCAAAGAAAAATGGATCAACAGTTTTGTCTATAAAAATTTCTAAATTTTCTTTAGCATCCTCAAATATGATAATCATATCATGTGTATCGAGACTTTCCTTTTGTTGATCAAACAATTCTATTTTGATCTCATTAGATAAATCTTTTTTAAGACTGTCATCTTGATTTTGATGATGGGAGACTATTTCTGATAGTTGATCCTCTTGTAGTTGTGGGGATTTTTCAATATGAACTAGTTCACTACTTGTACCTTGGTCAAACAAAAACTGACAAACTCGCTGCAAAAATTCACCTATCTCAAGAGAAGGGAAATTAATATCAACATCAAGTTCTTGATTGATTTCGTCTTCATCTAAGAGAGAAACTGTTGGCGGCTGTAAGTTTTCAACATGTTGTAAATCCTCTTGATCATCTTGACAAGTAACCTGAGAAGAGAATTCATAGTGTGCCTCTAAGATATCCTCATCATCCATAAATTCTATATCCTCATCAATACTTTCAAGATACTAAATGAAACCCTCAAAATGATCACAATAATTTCTTACCAGTAGCAAAGATGGATAATTCTCTTTATAATTCTCAAAAAATACTGTATAAAAATCCTTTAAGGAACATATGCTAGCTGGTCTTAACTATCCATACCATGTTATTTCTTTATCTTCCAGAGTAGCCATAAATATCTTCATTAAGCAATCCTCAGGAAACTTAACTTTAAGCCTACATACATGCATATGAAACTTGATTAAGTGCAAGGCAACATCATATTTTTTTTCATCTTTGAATATGGGAAGTTAATATAACCAATCAACATGAGGCATTGGATTTGGAAAGCCAAGGATATGATACTGATCCATAGGAGCATACCTGGGATTCCTTCTTGCAGTTGGATCCATCTTGAAAATAGTGATCACCAAGAAATTCTTCAAGCTACCAGTTTTTGAACAGTGGAGTTGCCATGAAAAATTTGAACTTTTGTCCGAAAATATTTAACCTTCTCTCTCCGGAAACAACGCCGAAAATGTTATCACTCCCCCTACTTCCCAAGGCTGAGAATGGAGCTGAAGGAATGTAAACATAAACCAACCTTTAGGTCAGGTAGCTAGCCCTATCAAGATCAGAGAGGGCTCTCTAAATGTCATATAGCAGCCAAAAGGATGACTGTATATAATTTTTTAGGCTAGTTGTGATCCTCATTAGATTATGGTTTTTTCTTTGTTTGGATTTTTGCTAGATAAGAATGATAGTTAGGAAATTAGGTCTAGGGTTTTGGTCTGAATTCAAAGGTTTAGTTGCAGAGGTAAGGGTGAGGCCAGGTAGGTAAGATAATAAGAATGTTTAATTTGTCATTGTGTATAGAGTGAAATAAGAGGGAGTCAGAATGAGCATTAAACTGAATTCATTCATCATAAGAGAAAAAACAATTTCATGAAAATCTTATAAAAAAGAGAGCATGGAAAGCATGATTTCTGTTAATAAATCGATAATACTTAGCATAAATAAGAATATACATGAAATATGAGTAACCTAACATTAAACATTATGAGTTTATAGAGAAAAACAAATGCTCAAAGGCATACCACAGGAGTCTCAACACTATGTTTGCAACATTGTCTTTGATTTCATTAACAAAATCTTGCACAATACCTCCATTACAAGTAAAAACTATACAACCTATAAAAGGACATGAGGTGGACTACTTATAGAAAATAGAGTTCATGAAACATATAGTGTCGAAATCATATCCAAAAAAAATTATAATTACATCAGATGAGTCACTTCCTAGAATCTAGGGAAGTTAGAAATTAATCCCTGAAATTTAGCTAAAGACTAGGAGTGTGCGTCTCCTCCATTAAAATACATGTTTCCTAATCATAGAGGAAGGAAAAAACTCAAACACATCAAATTACACCTCATGGGAAAAATAGCATCGAATTCTGGATTTTTCCTAGCATGAAAATAGTTTGAAAGGATTTCTGTGTAGAAACGTAGCACCTTTAGCAGAAGCATCACGCCTGTTCAAGGGTGATTTTGACCCACTTAGAAGCATCCAAATGAAATTATGAAAGTTATGTTGACTATAATTCTGATTTTAGTTTCCAATGCACCTTGAATTTTTATAAAAAACGCACAGGAAGAGCTCCAAAAGTTGATTTTCCCAACCTCACACTAGAAGCGTCACTCCTGGTCAAAAACACTAACAGAAACATGGAAAAGAGATAGTTTTTTGGGATTTTCTCCACAACCAAGTGGGTGTCATGTGTTGGTGTCCCGTGTTTTGATAGTTTTGCAAATCAAAAGACAAGGCAACATCAGAACCAATCTTTAGAGTTACAGGATCTAGTCCTCCTGTTCTCAGAGAGGGATCTCTCAAAATTTTGTTTGCAAAGGTTTATCTTGTGTGCTTTGAGTATTGGTTTTAGACTAGTTATTAAGTGTAGGTATTCATTTGTTTGTTTGGTTGGGTTGATTTGATACAATAGAACATGAAAGGTCTAGGAAAGATACATAGAATGGAGAAACGTCTGGTTCATTGGGCAATGGAGTCAAGAAGAGGTCATAACAAACTCATCAATGGATATGGGATATCAAAGGGAAAATCTAACTTGGCCACGGGATCCTTTTGTTTTTGGAATGAGATGAACATTAATGATTTGGAAAGAGAGGTTTAATTCTCATGAAAGGGAATTCAAAAGCATAATTTGAACAATAAAGAGCTCTTTGATAGACAGGGCTAACCATAAATTCTACAAATCACACCTTTAAGCAAATAATGATCTCAAAACAACTTTTAAAATGAAAATCTAAGATTCGGGGAACACCCTATTTCCTCAAAGATTTTATTTCAAGTGACTTAGAAAACATAAAATATTTACTGATAATTAAAGTCATAGAAGAGGGAACACCTAAAAACATCTATGATCATAATTATAAACGACCTTTAAGCCAACTGTTTAAGCGAGGACAAAGGGCAAGATCAAAACCGACCTCTTTGATTCACTATAAGCAAAGAACTTCAAAGGGAGACTTCAATAAAAGTTTTTAAGTGGTAGCAGACAAGCAGGGAGAACCATAAATCATGCTGAAACCAAATGTTCGAACTATTAAGGATATAAACAAGCATGAAGATTAAAGAGAGAGATTAAAGACTCTAGAATACTTCAGTAGAAGAAAACATGAAATAGTGAAGGATGAACAGGTCTAAGGTGCTTCCAGGAGTCATTTCTTAGCCTAATACTTTCTATCCTACTGTAGTAAGAAGTTATGGAACATAATGAAAATAGGGGAAAACATTAAACAGTTCAGAATACTTCACCAACAGCCAAACTCATGGATCCAATGATAGAGCCTTCACAGTAACAAGCGTGCAACAATATCATCAAGGCTTCCAAAACTTCAATTTCTCCTTCAACTTCAATGGACTATGTATTTATTTCAAAGAGTTTTAGTATTACAAATTGTGATCAAACAAAAACCAACAACCAACAAACAAATGAATACCTGCACTTAATAACTAGTCTAAAACCAATACTCAAAGCAAACAAGATAAAAATTTGCAAACAAAATTTTGAGAGATCCCTCTCTGAGAATAGGAGGACTAGATCATGTAACTCTAAAGATTGGTTCTGATGTTGCCTTGTCTTTTGATTTGCCAAACTATCAAAACACGGGACACCAACATCATGAAAAACAAGACTTGATTTGAAATGTGCAGGTGAAGTGGCATCCAACCATGTAAACCAGTCTTCATTTGAGTTCCCTGAGAGAAAGCATTGTGTCGTTGCACGACGCTTCTGTAATGACCATTTTGTTTTCAGATTTTCTAGAAATTTTCTGCAAAAATAGGCCTAAAAGATAGATCAATATATATTTAACCATAACATGTTTTGAAAAACTAAGAGAGGTTTTGGTTCCGAGGCATGTTATACATAAACAAATCCTCGATTTTTTCAAAACAACTTCCCATTTTCTCAGAATCCAAGTTTGAAGTTGATCACTAAAAATTTACAGAAGTGTTGCACCACTTTAGTAGAAGTGTCATGCCATTTTGAGAGGGAGTTTGGAGGCCTTCTTGGAGTATGTTTGGGATGAAAGTGATGGTTGGAAAGCTTAGGATGTATGATACAAAATGGAGTCATAAAGTACTACAAACCCCTTCTCCAAACCCCTTAAAAGCTGACTTATAGACAACTTGTTCAAAAGCATAGAAAATAACCGGGAAAAAATGTAGTTTTGGAATTTATCTCAAATCATAAAATCTATGCATAATTTGAAGAATTTTTTTGTTCTTTGGCATATTATTAATAAAAACCTCCTTCAATTGTGTAAAATTCATCTCCATTACTTCAGAAACTGATTTTGAAGAAAAATTGTCCCCTTGTGCAATGTAAACCCTAGAAAATGATCACGAAGCTATGAAAATGATGCCATGGGTCTGAGGTGACTCAAAAATGGAAAATTTCCCTCATTTTTTTTACCTTTTCTTCTCATTTTCCATGGTTTTTTCTTGTATGATAGAAACCCTAACTTGATGGGAAGGAAGGAAAGGGTGGAATCTAGGAAAACAAGGGAAAATGGGGCAACAAGTTTAGGGAGGGCAATGGAGGGGATGAGAGTTAGGGAAAAATATGAAAAAATTAGGGGAGATAGGGGAGTGTTTTAGGAACACATTTTAAGTGTAATTTCTTGAAATCGATAAGGTAAGGATGGGAAAAAGGCTAAAACACAGTCCTAACCAAGAACATATGCAAAAATGCAGCATGGGCTATGGTTTTAGGGGAAAATGAAAGAAATGAGGGATTTGAATGTGGGAAATGGTTTGGGGAGGTGTATGAGGTATGTAGGAAGGTTATAGGGTATAAAAACTAGGAGTTTTCTCACTAAAATAAACCAAACACCAAAGAAATCCAAAAACACAGTGAAAACCCTAGGAGAGGGATTTCACCCTTTGCTGAAGAACTTGGGCTGAATGAAAGGTGAGGGATGATCACTTACCGACTTGGAAGCCTTTTAAACTTGTAAAATGTTGATTTGACTCTTCTCATTGCTCCTTTGGCTTTATTTTATAATTTTCTAACTCCCATGATGGTGATAATGGTGATGACATGACTCCCATGTAGCTTTTGATGACATGAACAAATGATGACACCTCAAATGTAATCCTATACCATGACCTAGATGATGGTATATTAATTGATTCATGACAATAAACACTTAAATGAATACTTGACCGAGATAAGTGATGATGACCATGAGTGAACGGAAGGAGCAGCGATAACCTAGACAACAACCAATGATCGAATTTTATTTGAAAACTATTTGAAACTATAAAATTTGATCTAGGATCCTATCGGCTAACCTTGAAAGAGTACATTGAATCATTGGTAACTGACATACACTAATAGTTTCAACAATGAAATGTGGTGTTTATCTGATATAAATTTGGCTGGCATAACAATGTCTCATGTTTTTTCTCTTCCCATGGCTTGTTTATATAGAAAATTTTGAACCCATCTTCCCTCCCTTGGTTCAAGAGTGATAGTGACCCAAGAGTAGGACAAGATGATTCATTTGAGGGTTGCATATCTTCAAGGAAACCTAAATTATATTGTCCTTCACTGGCCATGTCATGGAATCCCCTCCCTAAGAGTGGGAAGTGGTCTCAGAATTTTGAATTTCCCCTTCCTTCAACCACACGAATTTCGAAGAAAAAGTTTCGCGATCGTGCATTTCCGCCTTTCTTTTGATGCACGGTAAAAAAAGTCCTCTTATGACCTCAGGGAAAGTTACATTTTTATTATTTCCATGATGTCTTCGACTGGAAAATATTGATTTGTACCTTTTGTTGGACAATCTCTAATGTGTTTTACAGTGTATGATTTTTTGGTGTTAAAAATAAGGAAAAGGGGTTTCATTCATATCAATTGGATCTTGTTCGATATTATAGTAGAAAAACCTAGGAGTGGGAGTGAGAGAGCATAAAAAATTGGGTTTACTGTCTATATAAACCTATTAGGCCATAGGTCATAGGTAACTCCACAAATAAGACCTTGTCCATTGTACTTTCATTACTTCCATTCTAAACAAAAGAGAGTGGAGTAACACCTTTTAGCTAGGTTTTCTCCCATAAATGTTTCTCAAATCACTTATTGTGTTAATTATGGCTGGTGTGTGATTGTATTTCATTGTTTTCTATTTTCCACTTTTTACGTATTACAGGCATAAACAAAAAACAATAATTAATAAATTTGTAATCTAAGTAAATTGACCCTCATAGTATAGACTTAAGTGTATTTTTATTAGCTTTGTTATGACCAACTATGTAGTGGAATATTCACAATAATTTACAAATCAATTTGTGAAGAAACAAGATGTCTCATTTATTTACTTTAAAATTCTTAAAGTAACACATCTAAGGGATTAACTTCTTTCTTGTGCATGGCATGTGTTAATAATAATGAAAAAATAAACACTATTATAAAATTGGTGTTTTGGAATATTTTTTATCATTTAAAATCTCATCTCCCCTTTAAAAGAACAATGATTTTTTTTAACAATTAAAAATCAAATAATTAGCTTCATATTTGGACTTTTTACATGGAATTTATATTAAATAGTGATGTTCTCTACATGTGAATATGATTTGGAAGAAAAATGAAGTTATGGTGGGGCTATTCAATTCAATTTAATTTATATGTTAATCTCCATTAAATTTGATATATGTTGTTGAAAGGGTTATAATAGTCGATGATAGAGTGTATTGCTAAGGCACTCGTGTGAATGTTGTTGGTTCAAAAAATCATAGATCTAGTTAAAAAAAAAACATGTATAGTTTGAGTTGGCTCAAAGGTTAAGAACATTCCTAATTGGTCTCAGGTTCAAATCTAGAGAGAAATATAGTATGTGAACCTCCATATATTTTAGTAGTCAAATAATTATATGGATGCATATCCTTTGTCCCACAAACAAAGGGATCTCATACATCAATTTAGTGTTTGGCTTGGTTGTGACCTTAAAATTAGATTACTATTACTATTATTATTATGGAGTGAAAAAACAACTCTATGGATTACAAAAGAGTAATAATTCCTTACTTAATATTTTAAAAAACTATACAAAAGAAAGATCCATATAATCAAAATGGGAACATAAAAAAGGCATATAAAGAAAAAAATGTCATAATACTAAATTAATCTTGTGGCATTGAGGAGAAACTTTTAATGTTCAAGGGTAAAAAAAATCATGATGGTTGTGAAGTTAATGGTATTATTTTATTCACAATACCTTCTTCATGGACCTACCCCTTAAGCCATGATATTGGATAGAGGATCTCTTCCCACTCATGTTGACAGAAAATTGGAAGAAGCATTTAACTTAATGAAAGTCCCTCAAAACATCTTGTATTTGTAATTTCATTAGGGAAAGCCAAACACCTTGTGGAAGAAAAAGGCTATGTCTCTTTCGTCGTCATAATACATGAAAGAATGAAGGGACCCATTGGAGTTCCTTGAGATATATTACAACCATACTCTAATTTGATAATAGAAGGAGCATATGAATACAAAATTATCCTTATTCTTAAGTTCTAAGTAAAAATATGACAGGAAAAGTGCTTTCCAGGAATGTGATGCTCTTATTCAATGTGAACCTAATTGGAAACAAGCTTATAATCCTACTAAAATAAATCACAAATCTTAAAAACAAATATAATTTGTTTGTACTTATAAGATTTGATAAATCCATCCATGAAGTTGAGATATAAATTGAGATAGTGATAGTCAATGAAAAAATTATTAAAAAAAGGATCACTAAAGGGTGTCTTTTTATCCAAGAAAAAAATAATAGTTATCTATTCCAATTTAGAATAAAAATAGAATTTTGCATGTGCTCAATGCATATTATACATGTAAAGTAGATACAATCAAATATTGAAGAAATTGTTAATCACTCCGCCAGATCTCCAAGGCTGAAGAAGAGATCCCAACATAGGTAACCATAGACCAACCCTTTAACTTGGCATCTAGCCCTACCAAGTTGGAGAGGGCTCTCACCACAAAAATTACAGCCAAGATGGTTGGATGAAAAGGTTTTAGGCTAGCTAAGAAATGCAGCGGTTTTGTTTTAGACCATGCGTTTTTGGGCATTTGGTCATCTTCCCATATTTAGGTTCGTGACGATGAAAGGAGGTCGATAGGGTTTCTGTTGGTTTTTTCTCTTCAAACATGCACAAGATAGACCTAGATGTTTCATTCCCTTGAGTTGTGGTACTATATGAAATTTTCGAGTCCGAACTGAGTAAGTCATATTTTTCAGCGATGAAATGACATATGAATTTTAACATAGGTTAGAATCGGGAAAGTTGGGGAGAATGTCGCACATGATGGTTGATCCAAAGATCTGACAAGTATGGAATTTGTGCCTAGATAAGCTTCTTTGGGAAACCCGGTTGATTGGGCACCAATGGTTAAATGCCCTTAATTTTGGGCATTGAGTGATCAAATGATCAGGTTCGTTGCACAAGGCACAAACTGGGACATGAGGTCTAGCCTCTTTTTTTCTTCTTGTTTCCTACGGGGTTGGGCGTTTTGGGTACTAGCATGACATTGGTTCTTCCTGTATGTATAATATCATCTTGGACTTGTCCTCTACTATTTGCATGGGTGTTGCATATGGATCCTAGGAATTGAATTGCAGAAGCGTGTGTAATGCATCTCTATATCGAGGGATTTTGGGGAAATGGTGTGTATAATTCCTGTATTCTGCGCATATGGCACATGCATGGTTGGTATGTAATGCCTTATTTTGTACATTTGTGAAATTTTCTCTGGTAGGTGGAGTTGGGGTTACTGTCGTACTTTCATCATGTAGGAGATCTTTTAACTCCTCTAATTCTACGAAATTTTTGGTAGGATGACCAATTTTATTGCATAGAGAAAAAGGTGGAGGTATCCAAGGGATCTTAGGAGTGTCCACCTTCTCACTTTTTTCTTATCCTTTTTAGTGGCACAAGTTGGTGTCATTACGGGCGCTTCCTGAGTTATGATGGCCTCCTTGGAGGTAAATAGAATGACACCTATAGAGGTGATACCTGAGTTTCCTGACATGGTTGAAGGGGCCAAATATTAGTCCGGTATCGTGAGAACCATGTTTGGAAATGTAAGGGTTGCCACAACCTAGTGCGATAAAAAACCAAATGGAGGATATAAAAATGGGGTTTGCATGATGGATATGGGATAAACGATGAGTCAATAGCGGTGATATTCATGGTCTTGGGCTTTGGTTACTAACTCAGTTGGGTGTTTGATGAACTCATCATGTACATCGCAACTCTTGTAGTTGCTGGAACTTCTCCTAGAAATATAGGGGGTTATCTAGGGTATGTTTCGAGGAGGGTAGATGGTTTTAATTTACCGGAGTAAACTCTGTGTATGTTGTAATAAACTTGGTATAAGACTCTACATATGGTAGAACAACATCGTGGGCGGTTACTGGCTTCTTCTCATAATATGTGTGTTGGTCGATAGTAATGAATTTACCTTCATGGGGAAACATCATTACTTTGAATACGAAGGATGCTATAGAAATCATTTCATACATATAACTCCATCCAAGAAGGATGTTATAATCCAACTATGCATCTAAGACTTCAATGTCAATGAGCACAGTCTTGTCGGCGAGATGTACCAATACGTATTGAAATAGACCTATAGGGATAAAAGGGTGCCCATCATATGATCTAAGAATGAGGTCAGATGGTTTGAGTTCCAGAGATCCTAAATTCTTCCAATTTTGTTTTGACATGATACATGTGGATGCTCCTTTGTCCACAATGAAACGATGAATGGTTATGTTCTAGATTGAAACCAAGATTTGAAAGGCGACTAGAGAAAGGAGTCATGGGCTCGATTTATCTAGTTCAAAAACAATTAAGCGAGAATTGGAAGGGTCGATTGTGCCTAATGAGAAAGGTAGGGCTTTTAGTCGAGCTGGGAAACATTGCAGGAATTCTAATGCTAACCTAGCTGAAGAATACTGAGCCAAGTCGTCGACTATGTTTTAGTTATGAGAAGCCTTTGAATTATGTCATGTGTGCCTCAAGGGGCATTTTACATTTTTTGGCATAGGTTCTATAGATATCTGAGGAATGATCAATGGTGCTATAGGCACGTTCGTGCTTGAGGCAGATGGGTTGGTCTCTGGTGGAACTTCATAATTTATATTTCACATTGCAGGAGAACATCTTCTCTTGCCATGTAAATATCGTGATTAGAGTTGTTATTAGTGTTCCATCCATGATTTTTTTGCTTGGGTGGTTGATGTTGTTGAGTATTAACAACTCCCTCATGGGGGAAAGGTTCCTCCATTACTGCAGTTTGTTGGTTTTTCCCTCTTTATACCCTATTATCCTAAATTATTTTAAACTTAGGGAGTTGAGGATAGTGGTGGGCATAATGACTGTACTCACCACATCTAGCACAATAATTATTCGTCCTTAGACTAGTGGTCTTGTTTAGTCGTTGAGAGTTTTTTTGGGTGTGTTCTTGGTTTTGATTTCGGTTAGGGTTGATGTAGAAATTTTAATACAAAATATTTATTTCTTGTATTCTCCTGATCTAACAATTCTAGGCCACTATTAAATACAGAATTGCTTCTACAAAAATCTTTGCAGAATTTAAAACACAATTACCAATTACAATATCATGAAGAAATATCAATCACACATAACACATATGTTTTTACTGGGAAAGCATAAAGATAAAAACCCCACTATCATATATTATGTATATATATCTTGGATCATGAAAAAATATCATTCAAAACTCTAATCCAAGAGCTCTCAGTACAATATACAATCATCTCACACTGTCATACAAAAATTGGCAAGTTCCTTAGCCAATTTACTGCCTCCAGACAACCTGCCTCCACTGCGCAATCCCTAATGGTCAAGAACCTCTGAATGAATGATAATTTCTTGCCTGGACTGTGCAATACTTATAAGCACATCCAATGTGTGTGTGGTTGCATGTGTGCACCCACTAATGTCACAATTGATAGTCAAACTGTCCCTTTCACCTACATCTCAACTTGGGTCTCCACTGGATCTGACATGCATGTAGTTAATAGTAGTAAATCTTCAGTTGCATGTGAGGCCACTGATTCTAAATTAATTAATAATTAATTAACTTGATCTCTCACTTTTGTACATTTAGTTACAACTAGCACAATTGAGTTTAACTCAGTTAATTGAGTTAAACTACTTTACAACTGTTAGACCTAAGACTTTTGTGATCCATAATGTAGAATAATGTCTTTCGGATTAATCACATAATAAGGATTTGGTCGATGTTTCGAACCAACTAATGTGGTTCATCCTCAGGACAAGGTGAACAAGGAGAATGATCTCATTTAATAAATAGAAGGATGCATCATTGCCCAGTGATAGCTATTAAAACTAGCCATTAATTTGTTAATTAGTTAGAGAATTTAAAAATTTAATTATTAAAAACATTATTTAGAAGGGTTAACAATTATTAAAATAATTTAGTAAAATGAATAAATTATAGAATTAACCTTAATTAAGGGAATAATATTAAAATAAGCGGAGGGATAGATTAAATTATAAAAATATATTATTAAGGAAATAATATTAAAATAAGGGTGAGGGGGTAAATGAAAAATATAAAATATATTAAATATATTAAAAAGGGGGGGTGGTTGGGGGGAAAAATTTAAAAATGAGCGGAAAGGGAAATTTTTTATACATAAAATATATATATATATATATATATATATATATATATATATATATATATATATATATATATATATATATATATATATATATATATATATATATAATGGCATAAAAAATCTAAACAAGAGGAAATGGCATAAAAAACATAAACCAGAGAAAATGATGTTGAATTCTTAGTTTAACTGAGAGGGGGGGGGGGGTGAATCAATTCAATACATACATGAGATTTTTAAATTTTCATCAGCTTATTTACAACTTACTTTTGTATTCAATCTTAGTATATGAACAGTCTTAATATGTTGCAGCAAGAATTAAATTAATGTAACATTAAACTTAATATGAGAGTAGTAAACATTAAGCATATTTGATAAATCATCTCAGCACACAGGCAACACAGATAGAGACATCAGATATAAGTGTGTTGACGGGAAAATATGTCCGGCCAACAGTAGGGGATCTCCCCGGTAGAAAGTCCCAATTAGACCTTGAACCGTTTGGAATAGGGATCCCGTCCGGGGTGTGGGTCTGGCTACCGCTTAAGTCACTTTAGCTTCCGATCTCAAAAGAACTTGATTGAACCTGTGGACACACACTTATTCACATGATACAAAATACATGATTGATGCATTGAATATGTCCACAACACTATGCGTAGCGAGAAAATAAATAAAACATATACGCCCGAAGAGATGCAGTTAGCGGCACGTCTTTGGGGTTATGCTTGTAAGGTATTTGACCACAAAGAAATAGTTCTTTATGGCGAGATCCACCCTTTACTTCCTGAAGGATAAAACGGAATGCTAATAGACAAAGGTATTAATATCCATTAAGAAAGCGATGAAAAACTGAACATCATTAACACAATCATAGATAAACATGATGCATAAATGATGCTATTGAGAATGCAGTTTCATTAATCATAGGATGTTCTGAAACTGTACAAGGAATACACATAGTGTTGTCACAGAAAAACACATCATCCGACAAAGGGGTTTTAACAAGTATTTCTATTCATATGCCTAAGAGTATAATCTTTCAATACAATGCTATGTAGCTCTTGAGTCTCCAAAAGAAAAAGCCCTGATTACAAGCTCCCGAAGGAGTATTTATAAAACAGAACCTGCCCTTTGGGCTTCTTTGACCTTTCATCTTCCTGACCGTTGGGCTGCCTTGCGACCCAATATTTTCTGTGACCCATGACTGGATTCGTTGTTGCGACCTGCGACCTAGTTGTTGGGTTGTCGGGTCGTGCTGTCGGGCATTTACCAAGAGGTGCGACTTAGCGACCTGGGAACCTCTGCAACTTGCGACCTCGGTAGATTTGCGACCTGTGACCTTAGCAGATGTGTGACCTGCGACCTCCCTGGATCTGTGACCTGCGACCTGTTTTGAGAAGGTCCCCTTGTTTGTTGAGGAAAACTCTGTCTCTTTGTGTAGACTGAAAGGTTCTTCCTGCAATAAAATAACGTAGGTCATATATCTCTATGATTGAAACAATAATAATGCTAAAGGCATTTTAATTGATTTACAAGAGCTAAAATAATAGCATAGACCCCTGTGTGGTCAAGTATTGTGCTACTGAGTCATCGGGAAAACGACTTGTGCCATTTTCTTTTGAATAACTATAATGTAGATTGGTGTCGTTGTGGAGCGGGTCTGGAATTAAGATCCAAATGTAAATTTACCAATTTCATATTATCCGCCAACCGTCCCACGAGTATATTTGGAAAACGCCATGGAGATTTGAATCGATCAACGTTGAGATTCTCATTCTTGAGCATGGAAAATTTATTTACTAAATTCTGATAGCTCTCTTTATGACCAAGATAGCCATCAACGTGCCAAGGAGCCCTCCAGCTATTCTTGTAAACTTGTTGCTGACCGAGCAGGCGCTGCAACTGGCATACAGGCAACGTACTCAAGCCCATCTCGCCCATGCAAGAACAGTTTCTGTACTAACTCACCACTCCTCTTGTCGCATGTCTGGAATTTAAAAGAGCGCTCCTCACCATGCTACTTCCCCACAACATCATTTGGAAAAACTAGCGCAAAGCAGGAGTTGCATGGTCATCATTACCACCAAGTCGCATTTTGTTTGGCTCCAAGGATTTGTGACCTGGCGACTCATAGGGTCGCGCGACTTCATCTTTGCGTGGGTCGCAATCTCAAAAGGGTCGCAGGTCGCACTTCATCTTTTCCACATCGACTTGCGACTCAGTGACTTGGACTGCACTTGCGACTCAATGGGGTCGCATAGTCGCATTCTTTGGCAGGTCGCACCTTGTTAGTTTCGGGCATGCTGCGACTCAGCGACCTGGGCTGAGCTGCGACCTCCCATGGTCGCGTAGTCGCACTTTGCCTAAGGCGCACAGATGCGTGGAAGGTTGGCCTGCGATCTGATGATCCGTAGCATTCAATGAATCGATCGTCTTCGCGATGGGCAGCACTGCAGAGATGCTGTGTATCATGGGCTAAAGTTTCTAGCATATATTAAAAATGGCGTTATAAGATATGCTCAAGACGCTTACTAACACGGTGGATCACATGCCTCTCTCCATTTTCGTGTAATCTGACAGGGAACAACCATTATGAATGCACGTAACGCTCATCCTGAATATCGTGGTTGCGTTAACGCAGGGATTAGAGCAGAGATGATTTTATCTAAATGGGCGCTAACAGGATTTACGCATATGCAGGCACTCGGCTGTGCAATGGCGCTTGGCCCGCTGACTCATCGTCTCCGGCGGTCAATATGATATACGGCAGCTGCAACTGCTGCATGAAAATCTCTCCGAGGACATGCGATAGTGTCAAAGGATGTTAATCGTTGTGAACCAGAAAATGTATGCATGGGAAAATAAAGAGCACATGCATTGTCAATCATCTTTTAAAGCGTGATTATAACAGTGTGATAGTCACCATAACATCCTCGCAGTAGACCTGTTATAAGGTTTGGTTCCATGCTTTAAACAAACTATGACCATTACGTATTTGCTCCACAGGTTGAACTTCGTCATCGACACACTAGCGTGCATTTGTAAGCACTATAGTGATTATATCATGCTATCAGAGGTTTGTTGATTTGTTATAAGAACGGGAGACCATCAGTGACCATCTTCTTAATAGATCTGCGGCGTATATGTAAGAGATTTGTGACAACACACCATCTCTATTGACCATACATGTGTCCCACAAATACATAGCCATCAGCGCAAAGGAAAACTTCCTTATCCTTGACTCCTTATACCGGGAGGAAGTTTCTCTCTATATGCCGAAAAGGGCTGGGCGTTCTAGCAGAAACTGGTTTTTTGTTCTTGCATGCGGGGAATATAAATGGAAAAAAAAAAGAAGACCCGACCTCCTCCGGCAACGCCGTCGCTCTGCATTATTTTAAACATGGCAATAAATATTCATATATCGCCCCGCAAGTATCATAACATTACCACTACGTGACTGTCATAATATCCCGCTCTATGTTAGCAACGTTGAAAAGTTGACCATTATGTATTTGTACAAACATTTACGTTGGGCTCCATGCAACGTAAACATGCCTTTCTGTGCCATGTTCCCAACGCAAAGTTGACCGTTGTATGTGTATATTGCTTCAAACATACCCCGTGAATGGAAAACGCCATCGAACCCTTTTGCTCGAATATCTTAATGTCGAAGAGATTTGTATTACTTTGCTGGCCACTCAATAAAACTCGCCATCAAAACCATTTGTGCTCACTTGTATAGTTTTGATTAATGTCTTAGTTGTAAAGCTGACCGCTGGTATTTACGTGTGGTTTCATGCCACGCATGCAACGTGTCTTCATAAAATTGTGATCCGCCATTTTAAACGTGAAGTCGACCACCCCCTTATATCTACCTCTCATGCTTTATCATAAATTTACCCGTGTCATCGGATGTTTGACATTTGATATGGTTTGAAAACCCCATGGGCTCGCGTTTTGGTTTTATAACATTTAAAATCATAACCCTAGTCCACCGGATGCGCACCTTATCTATAATGTTCTCCATAGTTTTGCTTCACGCTCTAAATATAACTTTGCAAATTCCATCATAAAATTATTCGTGCTCAATTGCAACGGCTTCAACAACATATGTTGGCGCCTTGTATTGGATATATAGATGCGCGCCCACTTACAAAGTTTCCCCATAGTTTTGGTTCCACGGTCTCTGGTGGTTTTGAAACCCATGTTTTCGAATCTGGTCTTAATTCGATCATTTGCTTTACCTCATAATATGACGGCTTCTTGTTTTGAAAGATCGAGAGTCAAAATATGCTACTCAAGCCACATTGATGGCCCTTTTAATATTGAGCCTTTCTGCCTTGTAGTCCTAGAGACTATTTGCGTATGCATCAATGCGCCTGGCTACCGAAAGGTGCATGCATTTAAGCAATCACCTTTTAGGTTCAGTTTGAAGTTTTCCATCCCTTATGGTTCCGCATAGACAAACTTTATGGATATGAAAGAACAAAGGAGACTAGGGTTTTAATTCCATTTCCTTGCTCCACGTTGTACTCCTTGCACCATAAATAATTTCACACCATGCCACTTAGGATTCATAAATGTTGCTTCTAAAGGGAGCGTTCACATATTTAAAACCCTGTTGTTGGCTTGCCACATACAACACGTATGACTACGCACTGCTACCTGGCACGAGAACGCCTTGAGTGAGACTGTCATTCCACAGGGAGATCTCCTAAGTTCGCCTTGTTCACCGGGCTATACTTCAGGCTATACTTGTCGAAATGGAGACATATGTTCCTTTGTGGATAGACATCGACACGGAGCTTACATTGTGCAGGATCTCCAAAAATTCTGGTGTGCACTAATGAAGAAAGCCTCTTGCATTGGTGACATAAAAGGTTCTTTCTCTGATCGACACGTATCACACTATCCTCCCTTTAACAGTACTGGTCACTTGCTCCTCCTCCTCCCCTGTTCCGCAACTTTGGCCTCGTCATTGAGCTCAATTTCATTTCCCTTGATGCCATGACACGACTGAGGAGTTTGTCACCCGTGGGGTCGACCTGCGTGGAACATACGACATCATAATTATTCTTTGATAATGGTGACCACAGATAAAACATATGAAACTAACAAGTTTAAGAAAAGTATTCGAACAACATGCTTAATGACCTACATCGGGAAGGCTTTTAATCGTCAATACACAAAAGGTTTTCGTTAAAACATATGCATGGAAATCTTATTACACATGGCGCCGCTGCGGTAAGAATGTTTGGGCATACGCTAGATGATCCTTCCCACATATGGCGTGATTGCAACAACAACATCTGATCATGATGGCGAGACAACTTATGAGGGGTTGGGGATAGGTCATTGGGATGTCACTGACTGCAGGTTCGGTGAAAGACCTTAACGACTAAGAAAGCATAAGGGGACCCGAAATTTTAAATATACCCAAAATTTTGGGTGGTGTTGTAGCGGCTACAACAAATGGCGAACCACTGGTAGAATCCAGCATCTCTGTCAATATCACCACAATAGTCTGAGTCTGGATAATGATGCAAGAGAATATTGAACAAGTTCCATGGGTACCCTTTGAATTACTTTGGCCCTTTACAGGTATGCTTAATCCTTGTGCCTCAACTAAGTCCCGCTAATCAGAAACATATCAAATAGAAAGCTCACAGACGCCAGTAGCTTGTTGATGATGTGAAGAGCAAGGCACTGGGTTTATTATTCTCAGGATTTTTGAAGTAAGCTTCTGGTGTTGCTCCGCTGCCAGCAGGCCTGGACAGTACCCCGGCAGAGTCACTTCAAGAAATCACAAACGTTGCTCCGCTGCCAGCGAGCCTGGTCAGTACCCCAGCGGAGTCGTTGCATTACCTCTCTGCGCAGGAAGCCTTTCTCGATCCTTTACCCTTATTTGTTTCATGTGCTTACAACACTCATTTTCACGTGCTCGTGGAACTTATTTTCATGTGCTCATGGCACTTATTTTTCATGGGCGGATGAGGGATCCCGACTTATTTTACGAGCAAGAGAGGTTGTTTCTCGTGTTACAGAAAATGAAAGATATCCTAATTTGGGTTTTCCCTCGTGCTAAACCTTCACATCCCATTCACCACAATAGGCGAAGCGTGAAAAACAGATCATTAGGACGTCCGAGACCATGCTGGGCACAAGGCTTAAGCTTACGGGCATGGGCCATTCAAACTCATTAGGTCTCCCAAAATCAACCGGCTCGTATCTCCCAGGCTAAATAATTTTAGACTCGTAGGCATCTTGTTGAGAATGCGACTTCATTAACTTGTCCTAAGAGAAGCTTCCTCTTGAGATAGCCACCACAACCTCACGCAAACAATGGGGTTACTGTTTCAGTAGTTAGGGCAAACAAGATCACGAGGTGATAGGGCTGCAATGAGGGCTCATGAAGTGGCAGATGATATGACAGAAATGATCTAAGGAAGAGAGCGTATGATGCAATGTAATAGGCGAGGCTCAAGATGCAATGCAACGCCATGTGTGAGAACGATCAATCCAGCAGTAAGTGCAATTACAAGCAGTGATTATTTATGCAACAAAAAGAAAACTAAAAAGAAATGAGTGCAAAACAATTGTAACATGATAATGCCTAGGATATTAGTCGTAAACAAGAATATTAAACACACTTTTAAACTATGAAGTAAAAAATTCGGCAAGTAAACCTAATTAACTTTGAACTAAATTTTTTTTTATTGCTGGTCCTAGCTAACCTACACCTAAACCCTAGTTTAACCAATGATGCGGTCGAGTTATGTAAAATCAGTTTTCCAATGAAGCCACCACATTAGTTCATGACCTGCAAGAGCAACAATGATCAGGATCAGAGCTAGTATCCAAAAAAGTGCAGCAACAACAACACTTACCTGAGGAGCAGGTGCAATGGCAAGACGATCATAGATACTTCCCACAGGACAAGCCAACATAGATTGTGCAAGTTGAATCCCACTCTCATCTTGATATGCAGCAATATGTTCTTGAAAATCAACATTTATAAATGACACACATTCATTCATGCACAATCCTAGATCTGATGGGCGCTTGGTAAGCCGCCACCTATTTTCAAGCACATCCACCGGATGGAGTTGGTCGAGTTGACCGGAAATTTCATCATGGTGTTGGGGACCATCAGTTTTATGGAATGGAAATAATAAGCAAGTGTCGGGAAAATTATAGATGCATGCGCATCCAAGCGTAGGAACCCTAGTTTTGAAAACCCTAGTCCGGGGTTGCTCCTGGGTTTGGTCAAGGGTATGGGGATCTGAATCCACGTTTAGTGGAGCCTGAAATTCCTCACCGCCTTGAAAAAAATCGGAACCTTCGAGTGGAGCGCTTCTCAACTTTGATGGTTGGGCGAGATCAACAGGCGAATGGATGTGATCATGCATTATGGTGAGTTGCAGAATGTCAGTGGGCTTTGTATCAATTTGGTCAAATGTTTGCGCGCTGACTGATTGATAGATCGATATATCAGACTCTTTGGATTCACCAAGGTAGGGTGGATTTACCACGGTTATGCTGGGAGGAGCGTGGTATTTGGGGATCGTCACCTCAGAAACGGTTGGCAGAAGCTGAAGCGCTTCGACTTTCTGATGGGTACTTGAAACTTCCCAAAGTGCATCGTCGACTGCTGGTGTCTCCATATGGTCGGAAAAAATATGTGAGTGACAATCCTCAGCGATATGATTGAATATGTTTTTAGATAAGGAGTGATCGCTACAACCATCGATGTGATTGAGTTGGGCACCTGGCATGTCAGGCTCCCCGAGAGTTACTGACTGGGATGGATCAATAAAGAGGACATCTTGAGGTTGCCCAATTAGATAATCGCTCCCATGGCTATCTAAAGATTCCGAGTAAGAAAGATTAGATCTAAAAGATTCATCGCTTTTGATCTGTGATGGTGGAACACCATCTGCGTGCTTATGATTGTCGCCAATATCAGTATAAGGAAATTTTGAATGTCTCGAAGAAATTACTAGTGTGCCGAGATCGGGAAACCAACCGGGGAGTAATGAATGAATAGATTGAGTCGCAGGGGCGTTAACCATACGAGGCTTTCCGACCCGCGCATCTGTGTCATCCAGAGAAAACGATGATCTGGCAGACCTTGTAAGGGAATCAACTTTATGCGGGGTAGGAGTCAATTCATAATCCGTATGTGAACCAGATTCATAGTCCGAATGTGAACCATATTCATCATCCGAATCTGAACTAGATTCGTAATCCAAATATGAACTAGATTCATTATCTGAATGTGAACCAGATTCATAATCCGAATGTGAACCATCATCCGAATGTGAATCTAATTCATAATTCGAGTGTGAACCAGATTTAGGACTAAGTCCAGGGAGACATCGAGTGGGCTCGGGGTAGGTTTCATGAGCCAAAAGAGATAATGAGCCACTGGGGTGTTCAGATTTGACATGGTACGTGAAAGACTCAAAGTCAGAACAACCGTTGACTTGCGGATTGTCATAGGGAACACTAGGCTCAGGTCGGGTTGCTAACTGAAATGGTTCAAGGGAAACGAGAATCGCATACGCGAACTGTTCTCTTAAAAACCTCCAATCGACATCCTTTTCAGGGAAATCAAAACAATAATGAATGAATCTGATAGAGAACTCATCTAAATATTCCTGAGGTTCCATTCCGATGTCATTTATCTTTAGTAAAACGTTATGAAAATCATACCTGTGAAAAGCTTGTTGTAATTCACTGGCGAGTTGTTCAAATGAATGGATGGAAGATTCCGGCAAAGTGCAGCACCATTGCTTAGCGCGACCTTTGAGGGTGAGGAAGAAAAGCAAACAAAACAAACCCTCATTGTCAATTTCATAGCACTCACCAAAGTCACAAAAATCTGAACAGTGTTGGGTTATGGACACCCCATTTTCACCATCAAATTTTAACTGGGACAAGTGATACATAAGTTCATTGGAGATGTAGTATCCAGGCTCATAAAACTCCGAAAAACATCTCGGGAGAAAGATTTGGGAACGAGCCATTACATATATGAGATTAACTGCAGGCTCTAAGGGCTCAGCTTGTCATCTGGCCCCCCCTTTTCGTTAACCAGATGGTCGGAGGTTCAGGCCCTCCTTCTAGCGCCAAATCTGTTGACGGGAAAATTTGTCCGGCCAACAGTAGGGGATCTCCCCGGTAAAAAGTCCCAATTAGACCTTAAACCGTTTGGAGTAGGGATCCCGTCCGGGGTGTGGTTCCGGCTACCGCTTAAGACGCCTTCCCTTCCGGTCTCAAAAGAACCTGATTGAACCTGCGGACACACACTTATTCACATGATACAAAATACATGATTGATGCATTGAATATGTCCACAACACTATGCGTAGCGAGAAAATAAATAAAACATATACGCCCGAAGAGATGCAGTTAGCGGCACGTCTTTGGGGTTATGCTTGTAAGGTATCTGACCACAAAGAAATAGTTCTTTATGGCGAGATCCCCCCTTTACTTCCTGAAGGATAAAACGGAATGCTAATAGACAAAGGTATTAAATTCCATTAAGAAAGCGATGAAAAACTGAACATCATTAACACAAGCATAGATAAACATGATGCATAAATGATGCTATTGAGAATGCAGTTTCATTAATCATAGGATGTTCTGAAAATGTACAAGGAATACACACAGTTCTGTCACAACAAAACACATCAACCGACAAAGGGGTTTTAACAAGTATTTCTATTCATATGCCTAAGAGTATAATCTTTCAATACAATGCTATGTAGCTCTTGAGTCTCCAAAAGAAAAAGCCCTGATTACAAGCTCCCGAAGGAGTATTTATAAAACAGAACCTGCCCTTTGGGCTTCTTTGACCTTTCATCTTCCTGACCATTGGGCTACCTTGCGACCCAGTATTTTCTGTGACCCGTGACTTGAGTCGTTGTTGCGACCTGCGACCTAGTCGCTAGGTCGCCGGGTCGTGCTGTCGGGCATTTACCAAGAGGTGCGACTTAGCGACCTGGGAACCTCTGCGACTTGTGACCTCGGTAGATTTGCGACCTGCGACCTCAGCAGATGTGTGACCTGCGACCTCCCTGGATCTGCGACCTGCGACCTGTTTTGAGAAGGTCCCCTTGTTTGCTAAGGAAAACTCTGGTTCTTTGTGTAGACTGAAAGGTTCTTCCTGCAATAAGATAACGTAGGTCATATATATCTATGATTGAAATAAAAATAATGCTAAAGGCATTTTAATTGATTTGCAAGAGCTAAAATAATAGCATTGACCCCTGTGTGGTCAAGTATTGTGCTACTGAGTCATCGGGAAAACGGCTTGTGCCATTTTCTTTTGAATAACTGTAATGTAGATTGGTGTCGTTGTGGAGCGGGTCTGGAATGAAGATCCAAATGTAAATTTACCAATTTCATATTATCCGCCAACCGTCCCACGAGTATATTTGGAAAACGCCATGGAGATTTGAATCGATCAACGCTGATATTCTCATTCTTGAGCATGGAAAATTTATTTACTAAATTATGATAGCTCTCTTTATGACCAAGATAGCCATCAACACGCCAAGGAGCCCTCCAGCTATTCTTGTAAACTTGTTTTTGACCGAGCAGGTGCTGCAACTGGCATAGAGGCAACGTAGTCAAGCCCATCTCGCCCATGCAAGAACAATTTCTGTACTAACTCACCACTCCTCTTGTCGCATGTCTGGAATTTAAAAGAGTGCTGCTCACCATGCTACTTCCCCACAACATCATTTGGAAAAACTTGCACAAAGCAGGAGTTGCATGGTCATCATTACCACCAAGTCGCATTTTGTTTGGCTCCAAGGATTTGCGACCTGGCGACTCATAGGGTCGCGTGACTTCATCTTTGCGTGGGTCGCAATCTCAAAAGGGTCGCAGGTCACACTTCGTCTTTTCCACATCGACTTGCGACTCAGCGACTTGGACTGCACTTGCGACTCAATGGGGTTGCATAGTCGCATTCTTTGGCAGGTCGCACCTTGTTAGTTTCGGGCATGCTGCGACTCAGCGACCTAGGCTAAGCTGCGACCTCCCATGGTCGCGTAGTCGCACTTTGCCTAAGGCGCACAGATGCGTGGAAGGTTGGCCTACGATTTGATGATCTGCAGCATTCAATGAATCGATCGTCTTCGCGATGGGAAACACTGCAGAGGTGCTGTGTATCATGGGCTAAAGTTTCCAGCGTATATTAAAAACAACGTTATAAGATATGCTCAAGACACTTACTAAGACGGCGGATCACATGCCTCTCTCCATTTTCGTGTAATATGATAGGGAACAACCATTATGAATGCACGTTACACTCATGCCGAATATCGTGGTTGCGTTAACGCAGGGATCAGAGCAGAGCTGATTTTATCTAAATGGGCGCTGACAGGATTTACGCATATGCAGGCACTCGGTTGTGCAATGGCGCTTGGCCCGCTGACTCATCATCTCCGGCGGTCAATATGATATACGGCAGCTGCAACTGCTGCATGGAAATCTCTCCAAGGACATGCGATATTGTCAAAGGATGTTAATCGTTGTGAACCAGAAAATGTATGCATGGGAAAAGAAAGAGCACATGCATTGTCAATCATCTTTTAAAGCGTGATTATAACAGCGCGATAGTCACCATAACATCCCCGCAGTAGACCTGTTATAAGGTTTGGTTCCGTGCTTTAAACAGACTATGACCATTACGTATTTGCTCCACCGGTTGAACTTCGTCATCGACACACTAGCGTGCATTTGTAAGCACTATAGTGATTATATCATGCTATTAGAGGTTTGTTGATTTGTTATAAGAATGGGAGACCATCAGTGACCATCCGTTTAATAGATCCGCGGCGTATACGTAAGAGATTGGTGACAACACACCATCTCTATTGACCATACATGTGTCCAGCAAATACATAGCCATCAGCGCAAAGGAAAACTTCCTTATCCTTGACTCTTTATACCGGGAGGAAGTTTCGCTCTATATGCCGAAAAGGGCTGGGCGTTCTAGCAGAAACTGGTTTTGTGTTCTTGCATGCAGGGAATATAAATGGAAAAAACAAAAAAAAGACCCGACCTCCTCCGGCAACGTCGTCGCTCTGCATTGTTTTAAACATGGCAATAAATATTCATATATCGCCCCGCAAGTATCATAACATTACCACTACGTGATTGTCATAATATCCCGCTCTCTGTTAGCAACGTTGAAAAGTTGACCGTTATGTATTTGTACAAACATTTACGTTGGGCTCCATGCAACGTAAACATGCCTTTCTGTGCCATGTTCCCAACGTAAAGTTGACCGCTGTATGTGTATATTGCTTCAAACATACCCCGTGAATGGAAAACGCCATCGAACCCTTTTGCTCGAATATCTTAATGCCGAGGAGATTTGTATTACTTCACTGGCCACTCAATAAAACTCGCCATCAAAACCTTTTGCGCTCACTTGTATAGTTTTGATTAATGTCTTAGTTGTAAAGATGACCGCTGGTATTTATGTGTGGTTTCATGCCACGCATGCAATGTGTCTTCATAAAATTGTGATCCGCCATTTTAAACGTGAAGTCGACCACCCCCTTATATCTGCCTCTCATGCTTTATCATAAATTTACCCGTGTCATTGGATGTTTGACATTTGATATGGTTTGAAAACCCCATGGGCTTGCACTTTGGTTTTATAACATTTAAAATCATAACCCTAGTCCACCGGATGCGCACCTTATCTATAATGTTCTCCATAGTTTTTCTTCACGCTCTAAATATAACTTTGCAAATTCCATCATAAAAATATTCGTGCTCAATTGCAACGGCTTCAACAACATATGTTGGCACCTTGTATTGGATATATAGATGCGCGCCCACTTACAAAGTTTCCCCATAGTTTTGGTTCCACGGTCTCTGGTGGTTTTGAAACCCATGTTTTCGAATCTGGTCTTAATTCAATCATTTGCTTTACCTCATAATATGAAGGCTTCTTGTTTTGAAAGATCGAGAGTCGAAATATGCTACTCAAGCCACATTGATGGCCCTTTTAATATTGAGCCTTTCTGCCTTGTAGTCCTAGAGACTATTTGCGTATGCATCAATGCGCCTGGCTACCAAAAGGTGCATGCGTTTAAGCAATCACCTTTTAGGTTCAGTTTGAAGTTTTCCATCCCTTATGGTTCCGCATAGACAAACTTTATGGATATGAAAGAACAAAGGAGACTAGGGTTTTAATGCCATTTCCTTGCTCCACGTTGTACTCCTTGCACCATAAATAATTTCACACCATGCCGCTTAGGATTCATAAATTTTACTTCTAAAGGGAGCGTTCAGATATTTAAAACCCTATCATTGGCTTGCCACAGACAACACGTATGACTACGCACTGCTACCTGGCACGAGAACGCCTTGAGTGAGACTGTCATTCCCCAGGGAGATCTCCTGAGTTCGCCTTGTTCACCGGGCTATACTTCAGGCTATACTTGTCGAAATGGCGACATATGTTCCTTTGTGGACAGACATCGACACGAAGCTGACATTGTGCAGGATCTCCAAAAATTCTGGTGTGCACTAATGAAGAAAGCCTCTTGCATTGGTGACATAAAAGGTTCTTTCTCTGATCGACACGTATCACACTATCCTCCCTTTAACAGTACTGGTCACTTGCTCCTCCTCCTCCCCTGTTCCGCAACTTTGGCCTCGTCATTGAGCTCAATTTCATTTCCCTTGATGTCGTGACATGACTGAGGAGTTTGTCACCCGTGGGGTCGACTTGCGTGGAACATACGACATCATAATTATTCTTTGATAATGGTGACCACAGATAAAACATATGAAACTAACAAGTTTAAGAAAAGTATTCGAACAACATGCTTAATGACCTACATCGGGAAGGCTTTTACTCGTCAATACACAAAAGGTTTTCGTTAAAACATATGCATGGCAATCTCATTACACATGGCGCGGCTGCGGTAAGAATGTTTGGGCGTACGCTAGATGATCCTTCCCACATATGGCGTGATTGCAACAACAACATATGATCATGATGGCAAGACAACTTTTGAGGGGTTGGGGATAGGTCGTTGGGATGTCACTAACTGCAGGTTCGGTGACAGACCTTAACGACTAAGTGAGCATAAGGGGACCCGAAATTTTAAATATACCCAAAATTTTGGGTGGTGTTGTAGCGGCTACAACAAAGTGGAAACCCATAAAGGGAGAAAACCACATCTTATTATTGTTTTGATGCAAAGGCAAGCTCCAACTCCCTCTCACCACTGTTTTTCTGCAGGCACCAACCTACAGGAGGCTCCAACCTCAATTCTGCAAGCTACAACTTGCAAGGAAGCTCAAACTCCCTTCAATTTTTCTGCAAGCACCAACCTACAGAAGGCTCTAACCTCAGTCAGCTACAACTAACAGCTATCAAGCTTCAACTTGATAGGGAAGCTCCAACTTCCTCAATTTATCACAAGAAGTGTTTGCTGATTTACCTCAGATATCAGCTCTGTTTTGTAGCATCTCTTTCTGCTACTCTCTTCCTTATCTTCTCTGCCTTAATATTCTATACTTTTCATTCTCTATTCTTACTCTCTCTAACCTATCTATGCATATCAAGATGATATTACTTATAGAGAATTCCTGATGACTATTTGTATTCCTCTAGGAATTCGAAATGGATAGTCATACCTCTTGGTCTTTAGCCTTCTCATTTCTTTTCAGCTCACTCAGAAAAATGTAACTGTAGGTGCTTATTTTAATATTACAGTGGGATATTTTCTCTCTTCCGGAGACTTGCCAATGCATCACAACAATATAAATCAATTAAAAACATTTACATTCAATTACAATGAAAACTCCAGCTTAACTCATTCAGCCTTCAGGATCGCTGCGCATTTGTCTTTTCTTTGACTGTGTTTGTCCCTTTCTCTCCTCTGTATGCCTTTCTATTTATAGCTGCTGCGTAACTCCTGTATTTATGTAACTGCACTTTTTATATCATGCAAATCTGTAACAACGCCTTTCATATATATAACAGTGCATTTTATATATATAACCCAATTTCATTTCTCAGCATAATTATACAGATTTTAATCATACGAACTTCCTTTTAATACAACTTAAATCAACTCTCGGCGTAATAATAAAAGCATGTTTAACATATAAAATGCCCTTTCGGGCCCACCATCCGAACTTTGTTTTGTGCTCCGATGCGATGAGTTTCCTCCAGATATTTCTGATTGCGATTGATCGCAATCGCAAACTTCATTTACCAGTTCCGCTGTGCTGCCTTAACTCCGATGCGATTGACCACTGTTCATTTATTTTGCCGATGCGATGGGTCCGATGTGATTAATCACAATCACAAATTCCATTTGCATGTTCCGATGCCCTGCATTAACTCCAATGCAATGTAACATTGTTCTATCGAAATTCAAACATATATTAACCACCATTTATATGCCCATCAGGTTCGGGCTTCAATCGCAATCGCATGTTTTGGTTGGATGTTCCGATAGGCCCATACTGCGATGCTCCGATGTGATTAGGCCGGAATTCAAATATATATTAACCACCGTTTATACGCCCATCGGGTCCAGGCTTCAATCACAATCGCAAGTTTTGGTTGGATGTTCCGATATGCCCATACTGTGATGCTCCGATGCGATTAGGCCGGAATTCAAATACATATCGATTATGGTTGTTAGGTCCCTATATTACTAGTATAGTCCCTTATTGTTGTTAGTGTAACCCCCTTATTGTTATTATTGTACCCTTGTAACCCCCATTTTGTTATTATTGTGCCCTTAAATTATTATTTTTAGGTCGGCTAGGATTACATCGTGGCCCACTAGGATTACATTATGGCCCCATGGACTCCTATATATAGAAAGGAGGTTTTGTAAATTGTATCATCCAAGAATTGTTCATTTATGTAATGTATTGGAGGTTTCCCCTCGAAGTGGCTCATTTATAAGGCGTTGATATCTCTTTTCTTCTCTTTTTGGAGCTGGTTACACAACATTTGGTATCAGAGCTTTGGATTCTAGGGTTTCGCTGCTCCAAACAGGTCATCGTGGCATTTTCGCTATAACTTTTTTTCTACGAAGTTTCAGAAGTTGAAATTTTTAGGGTGCGAAGCCGAAATCCTGAGGAAGATTGTCTAAAAATTTCAGAGCTTGGTTCGCAATATTTTCGGAGATATGATCTGTGGAAGTTAGGTCTTTTTTCAGGCTCCTAAACAGGTCATCGTGGAATTTGCACTATACCTTTGTTTCTACGATGCTTCAGAATCTGAAATTCCTATGGTGCGAAGTTGAAATCCTGATGAAATTCGTCAAAAATTTTCCGATCTTGGTTCGCAATATTTTTGGAGATATGATCTGTGGAAGGTAGTGCTTTTTCAAGCTCCTGAATTTCATCTCAAAGAGGTGATCGTGGGAAAATTTCAATAACTCGCTCTCTGGTCATCGGATTGGAGTGCCGTAAAACTGGTTGCAATTACACAGACTTTATTTTCTTTTCTATCAATTTCAGAGACGAAGGATGAAACAGTGACACGTGGCAAGTTGTACAAGTTCGCTCTACCGAACCAGTCCATAATTAGGTCATTGTGGGAGATTGGACACAACTTTGTCTTGGAGAATCCAAATCAGGTCAGACCTATGGAATTCGAAAGATAATTCAGAGGGATACGTTGGTACCAAAAATCAAATATTGAAGTTATGCAATCATAAATATAATCCAATTTCAATATCGAGCTCCTCAAAAGCAAGAAAAAGGTGTGTATTTTTTTTTTCCGAATTGCATAAGTCTTGTTTAAAGAATCAATTTGAATTGATTCCAAGGGCATATTGTAGAATAGATATTAGTATTGGGTTATAAAATATGCCCCGTAAAAATAATTCAACACCCATTAAGCCTTCAGAAGGCTCTACTATGACTCATGAAGATGAAGAATTGCAACATGATCTATCAAAATTACAAGAGCAAGTGCAACAAATTTCACTCTCGCAAAGAGCAACAAAAAATGAAATGGAAGTTTTAAAGAAAGGCGTGGAAGCGAAGATGGATGGTTTGAAGAAAGGCGTGGAAGCTAAGATGGATGGCATGGAAGCTGGCATGGAAGCTAAGATGGATGACATGAAAGACAACATGGAAAACATGAAGAATGATCTAAAACCAGACATCGAAGGTTTGACAAAGTTGATACAAGAAATGTTTCCTAATGGTGAAAAGATAGTAGAAGAACCTCATGATGAGAACAAAATAAATGTTAATCGTGATTTCATAAACTCTAATGTTGGCGGGAAGAACCACTATATTCCAAAAATGGATATGAGGAAGTTTGATGGAAAGGATCCTGTAACATGGATACTACAGATGGAGCAATATTTTGATCTCCATAACGTGCAAAACACACAAAAGGTACACATTGCAACTTTACATTTAGAACAAAATACATTTGTATGGTATCGATGGCTTTGCTCCCGTAAAAAAATTGTCACTTGGTCTATTTTTACGAAAGAAATGATAGCACATTATGAGGATACAAAGAGCAACACCTTCTTTAGCCAATTGATAAATCTCAAACACAAGGGTTTAGTGGGGCAGCACATTGAGGAATTCCAAAAATTGAATATAAGGGTAACTGATATTCCAGAGGAACACAGGATCGATCTCTTCATAGGCACTTTAAAGGATAATATCCAACATGAAGTTCGTGTTTTGAAACCAGATTCATTGGAGAAGGCATTCAGGTTGGCAAGAAAAGTTGAATGTAAAATAATGGCGACAAGGAAGCCTACCACTCAATTCTATAAAGAAGGAAGTGTTGCAACGCCTAGATTTCCACAACCTACAAGGTTGACACCACAAAAATGGGAAGAAAAAAGAGCAAAAGGGCTTTGCTACAGTTGTGATAGAAAATACACTAAAGGTCATAAGTGTGCTGATAAGAAATTATTTTACATAGATTGTGAAGAGGAAGAAGAAAATGAACAAGAAGAGGATATACACCAGGAACCAGCCCTAGAAGAGGAAGAAATGAACCCGACGATATTGTGTAATGCACTGGCAGGAATTACCACTCCTCAAACTCTCAAGATAGAAGGACATATCAAGAAGAAAAGGGTAATAGTGTTGATTGATTCAGGTAGCACCCATAATTTTATTCATTGTAAGGTAGCCAAGGAATTAAATTGTTTCCTATACCCAGCACCAGAATGTCAAATGATGGTTGCAAATGGAGGAACTATAAATTGCTCTGGAAAATGCCATAATATCAAGCTAACCATGGGGGAATATGTGTTGACTAGTCCAATGCTTTCCATTCCTATGGGAGGTGATGATGTTGTATTAGGAGTACAATGGTTACAATCTTTGGGGATGGTAGCTTTTAATTTTCAAGAACTTTTCTTGAAATTTTTTTCAGAAGGAAAGGAAGTCGAATTATGGGGTATTGAAGGGAATCCGGGAAGGATAATAAGCTCTAATGTCATGACAAAGCTTCTAAAGAAAGAACAACGAGGCGTAATTGCACAATTATGCTCACTAGAAGTTCCGACATCAAAATCATCTATTTCTGCAGATCTCCAACAAGTCTTGGACAATCATTCCAAGGTGTTTGAAACTCCCCAAGGACTCCCACCTATTCGTGATCATGATCATGCTATTCATTTGATTCCAGGAAGTGTTCCTCCAAACATCAGGCCTTATAGATATCCTTACTTCCAAAGAGCGAAATTGAACGTATGATTGCAGAAATGTTAGAGGCGGGTATAATTCAACCTAGTCAAAGTTCTTTCTCTGCTCCTGTAGTATTGGTACACAAGAAGGATGGATCATGGCAAATGTGTCCGAATTATAGGGAGCTCAATAAGCTCACCATTAAAGACAAATTTCCCATTCCTGTGATTGATGAATTATTGGATGAATTACATGGAGCAAATTATTTTACCAAGTTGGATCTTCGTTCAGGATATCATCAAATTAGAATGAAGACTGAAGATATTCCAAAAATAGCATTTTGAACTCATGAGGGTCATTATGAATTTTTGGTCATGCCTTTTGGCCTTACCAATGCACCTTCTACATTTCAAGGGTTGATGAATTCCATTTCAAACCCTTCCTTAGAAAATTTGTGCTAGTATTTTTTGATGATATACTAATCTACAGCAGGTCTTGGAAGGATCATGTTGAACATGTTGACAGGGTGCTCAAACTATTGCAGGAGAAACAATTATATGCAAAAACATCCAAGTGTTTCTTTGGAGTACAAGAGGTGGAATATCTGGGTCATATTGTATCTCACGAGGGTGTTAAAGTAGACCCTAACAAAATTAAAGCCATTAAGGAATGGAAAGTCCCCACAACCATAAAGCAGTTGCGAGGATTTCTTGGGTTAAACAGGTATTATCGCAAGTTTGTTAAGAATTATGGGAGAATAGCAGCACCTATAACAACATTATTGAAGAAAGATGCATTTTCATGGACTCCTGAAGCAACTAATGCCTTTGAACATCTTAAAGAGGCAATGTGCCTAGCACCGGTCTTAGCTATGCCAGACTTCACAAAAACCTTTATTGTGGAATGTGATGCCTCAGGAAATGGAATTGGTGTTGTTTTAATGCAAGAAGGAAGAACCATTGCTTTTGAAAGTTGTCCAATTAAAGGAAAGTTTTTACAGAAAACTCTATAGCTCTAAACACTTTTTGGAACAAAGACTATCTTCGGAAGAGTAGAAAAAATGGGTCACAAAGATGTTGGGTTATGACTTTTAAATAATCTACAAAAAAGGGAAGCTAAATGTTGTTGCAGATGCACTCTCAAGAAATAATGAAGAGGTGGAAGCATTGTTTTGTGCCATTTCTATTATCCAACCAGATTGGATAACCGAAGCAAGAGATGAATGGAAGAAGGACAAAGATGTATGGACACTCATTCAAAAGTTGCAGCAAGATCCTAGTACATCCGATACATTTAGTTGGAAAAATGATTCCTTATGGTACAAAGATCGCTTATATCTTTGTAAGAATTCCCAACTAAAACAAAAGATTCTTCTGGAATTGTACACTTCTCCTTTAGGAGGACACTCAGGATTTTTAAAAACTTACCACAGGGTGAAGAAAGATTTTTTTTGGGATGGCCTTAAATCTGATATTCAAAAGTTTGTGGCGGAATGTTTGGTTTGCCAGCAGAATAAAGTGGAGACAATTAAGACCCCTGGACTTCTACAACCTTTATCCATTCCAAGTCAACGTTGGGAGGAGATTTCAATGGATTTTATCACAGGTTTACCGAAGTCCGAAGGCAAGAATGTCATCATGGTGGTAGTTGATAGATTTACCAAGTATGCACACTTTTGTGCATTATCTCATCCATTTAAAGCAAGTACAGTTGCTACTACATTTGTGGACAGGATTCAAAAGCTACATGGAAGCCCAAGGATTATTGTGAGCGACGGGGAGATCCCATTTTTTTTCTTGAAAATTTTTTGGACGGAGTTATTTTCTTGTTTGGGTACTCAATTAGCTCATAGCTCATATTATCATCCTCAATGCGATGGTGGGAGGCGAGATAGTAAACAAATGTTTGGAAGGATATCTTCGTTGTTTTGTATACGGTAAACAAACACAATGGGTCAAGTGGTTACCTCTCATTTCGAATGGTGGTAGAACACTTCCTTCCATGCTGCGGCAAAATGACCCCATTTATGGCACTTTATGGATATCATCCACCATCCATCACATCATATTTAAGAGAAAATTCGAAGGTTCAAGTAGTGGAAGATCACATTGAGCATCAACAAGAAGTTCTCCAACTCTTAAAGGATAACCTGAATTTGTCACAAAATCGAATGAAACAACGAGCAGGTCGACATAGCAGCGAGAGAAGTTTTTATGTAGGAGACTGGGTATTTTTATGGTTACAACCATAGAAACAAATGTCCCTCAAGCAATAAAAGAAGGATAAGAAATTATCGCCAAAGTATTATGGTCCTTACAAGGTGTTGTAAAAGATTGGTACTATGGCATACAAATTGGAGCTTCCTGCTTCTTCATGAGTGCATCTAGTTTTCCATGTTTCATGCTTAAAGAAGGTTATAGGTGATAGACTTCCATTTCAAACTATATTGGTAGAACTTGAAAAGGAAGGAAAAATCATGTTGGAACTTGAAACAGTAATGGAAACAAGAACTCGACAGCTGCGAAATCGATAAATTTTGGAGTATCTCATCAAGTGGAAGAACTTATCGACTAAATATTCTACATGGGATGATGAGAATTTTATACAGAAGCATCCAAAGCTACTCAAGCATTGAGGACAACACTTTTTTGAAGGAGAGAGTCATGTTAGGTCCCTATATCACTAATATAGTCCCTTATTATTAGTCTAAACCCCTTATTGTTATTATTGTACCCTTGTAACCCCCATTTTGTTATTATTGTGCCCTTAAATTATTATTGTTAGGTCGGCTAGGATTACATTGTAGCCCACTAGGATTAGATTATGGCCCCATGGACTCCTATATATAGAAAGGAGGTTTTGTGAATTGTATCATCCAAGTTTTGTTCATTTATGTAATGTATTGGAGGTTGCCCCCTCGAAGTGGCTTATTTCTAAGGCGTTGATATCTCTTTTCTTCTATTTTTGGAGCTAGTTACACAACAATGGTTCATTGATCCATCGGGTCTGGACTTTCATTGCAATCGCAACTCTTTGTTTACATGTTCTGCTTTGCAGTTTTTCTTCAATGCGATTGGGAAAGGGTCCCACCATATAAGGCTTTGTTACCTTTGGTTCTTTTGATCTCGGGCTCAATAATATGATACATATACTTTGTATTGTAGTCCTAGTCCTTTGTGTATAAACCACTCCATATATATATATATATATATATATATATATATATATATATATATATATATATATACACCTTGTATTTTAACCATTAGCATGAGATATTATGATGTATTCAATTCACAGGCCCACATATATTTGATAGACTTCACACCTTTATTTCATTTAAATGCCCGAGCCCTTTGAACATATAAACCCGCATACAGATGCATTATATAAGATTTGATCTTTATATATATATATGTCAATATATTATAGACCAACACACACACACACACATATATATATATACTCCGCATATATCAAAAGTCAGGCCATGTATTGAACAAAGGTGCTACCCTTTGTTTGATATGTATGTATACTTTGCCAATGGTTTAAGACTAACATTTCTCATCGGGCCCACGATGCATTGTACCCTGCCTTTATATATTGCGCACCATATAAATATCTATGGTTTGGACCTTTGCATATAAGGCGCAACATAAATGAGGCGCTGCATATATATAAGCTTTATGTTTCCGCTTTAATGTATCCTCCAGCTGGGTAATGATTCTCAGAATAATATATATCCACCCGCTTGGGTTACGATTCTCAGAATAAGGTTTATATATATATATGTTTATATATATACTTTGCCGCTTGGGTTAAGGTTCCCGGAATATTATGTATCCTCCGGTTGGGGTAATGATTCTCAGAATAACGACTCTATCTCTACCTCTGCCTTTCTATGATAACGGCTCTGCCTCTACCTCTGCCTTTTTCATTCTGCTTCTGCCTTCGATGCTTCTGCTTCTGCTTTCGTTGTACCTCTATTGCTCGACCTCTGCCTCTACCTTCGCTGTAAATTTTACCTGCTGTCTTCTTTTGATGTTCTTTGCCTATCTTTGCATCTGTTGCTTTCTTTGTCTGTCTCTGTCTTTTCTTCCTATATTGCCATCAATGACAACATTTCCAACAAAGGATACAAAAAGAAGAGGAAATACAAAACAAAGGGACGAGGAAAAATCTAGAGACAAAAGAAGAACACCCAGGGGGGCAAATCACCTAGAGAGGGTTGGAATCCAACTCTTACTTAATTTCCACCCATCATCTCTATTGAGATTTTTAGGGTGTCTCTCAATTTCAAAAGCCTCCCTCAACTTTCTATGATGGAAGTGATCCACCCTAGCAATGACTTTCGAATCTTCAATGCAAACATGGTGACACGATTTCTCAACATGCTCTGCAAGAGCAGAAGTGCAGGATCTACTATACCTAATGTTTGCATTGTGCTCAAGGATTCTCTGTCTAATGGATGAACCAGTTTCCCCAATATAGGGAGTACCACAGGAGAAAGGTACTAAGTACACGCCTTTCATGTCCTTTGGGTCTATAGGGTACTTAACCGATCCGAGAGAATTCTTGATAGTACAGAGAGGTCTGAAAGAAGAGGCAACATTATTTCTCTTAAGGACATGGGAAATCCTATTGGGGAAACTAGTCGATCCATTAGACAGAGAATCCTTGAGCATGTTGCAGACATTAGGCACAGTAGATCCCGCACTTCTGCTCTTGTGGAGCATGCTGGGAAATCGTGTCACCATGTTTGCATTGAAGATTCCAAAGTCATTGCCAGGGGGGATCACTTCCATCATAGAAAGCTGAGGGAGGCTATTGAAATTGAGAGACACCCTAAAAATCTCAATAGAGATGATGGGTGGAAACTAAGTAAGAGTTGGATTCCAGCCCTCTCTAGGTGATTCAGCCCCCTGGGTGTTGTTCTTTTGTCTCTAAATTTTTCCTTGTCCCTTTGTTTTGTTTTTCCTCTTTTGTTTGTATCCTTTTCTCTGGTTTATGTTTTTTATGCCATTTCCTCTTATTTAGATGTTTTATGCCATTTATTTATTTATTATTTATTATATATATATATATATATATATATATATATATATATATATATATATATATATATATATATATATATATATATATATATATATATATATATATATATATATATATATATATAGATAGATAGATAGATATTTGATGTGATAAAAAAATTTCCCCCTTTCCGCTCATTTAAAAAATTTTCCCCGCCCCCCCGCCTTTTTTATTATTATATATTTTATATTTTTATATTTTTCATTTACCCCATCACCCTTATTTTAATATTATTTCCTTAATATTATATTTTTATAATTTAATCTATCCGTTCCCCTTATTTTAATATTATTCCCTTTATTAAGGTTAATTCTATAATTTATTCATTTTACTAAATTATTTTAATAATTGTTGACCCTTCTAAATATTTTTTTTAATAATTAAAATTTTTAAATTCTCTAACTAATTAACAAATTCGGCTAGTTTTAACAGCTACCACTTGGAAATGATACATCCTCATATTTATTCAACGAGGTCAATCTCCTTCTTCACCTTGTCCTGAGGATGAACCACATTAGTTGGTTCGAACGTCGACCAAATCCTTATTATGTGATTAATCCGAAAGACATTATTCTACTTTACAACTCTCATAACTATACTTCCAACTCTCTTACAACTAGAATCACTCTTTTACAACTCAAGTCACCTGCATGTCCCACCAACCAACCTCTTAACTTGAAATTCACTTAGCTAACTGATTTTCCACTTCAGTTAACTATTTCCAAGTGCTCGTTGAGAATAGATTATTGTTTATTGTCCAACTAATATTAAGGGATAATAATAGTCAAAATGCATCTATAAATAGACACACAGTCTATAAATAAAAGTTGCACATACATCTATAGACCTCATCTATAAATAGAATTTTCTCATGCATCTATAAATAGACATCCACCTAAAAATAGCTTGTGTGGGCCCCACCTAATGTAGGTGCTTAATTTTCACTAGGAGCAAGGATGTTGTTTCCGGATGCCAATTTCACTGTTTCTTGTTGCAAACTTCAACACTCCCTCTCAACAAGAAAGGAATGTATTTGCATGTGACATGAAACTCCATGCATGTGCCCTACAACCTTTGCATGCAAAATTTTCAAAACTGAATAGCCTCCAAACAATTGAATTAGTATAATTCATCTGTCATCAAAGTCTTCTGACTTCTGTTGGTACCAACTGAACATGTCTTCTGGATCCACCGTATTTTTGACCTCTACATCCATGCACTCTGCACTTGCTATCAACTCTGATCCGTGCTCCAGTATCTGACACTATCACTTTGATTTCATGCCCTCGCGACATCTGACTGCATCAATCCAAGTGATCATGTTACTGTTGTACTTTGGGCTCCTCATAGTCAGGTTTGATTCATGAGATCCACACCATCTCAATGATTCCTGCCCAAAAATTTCTTCTTGGGATTATCCATGCATTTCGCCCCACCTCTCACATGGTGGTATAGCTGCATCCACTCCCTCTGCCCATCTGGCATGAACTTTCTCTGCATGAGTGGTTGCTCCCACTCCATGATCCTCATCTTGTGGTTGCTCCACATCTTGATGTTCACTCTTACCCGCATGCAAATCTAACTCCCTCTCAAGGGTCAATTGCATGGATTTCACACACTTCCCAGCAGTAGGAAGCTCTATATAAATCCTATCTACATCAAGTATATAGAGATTCTTAACTTGAATCCCAACCTTCTTGGTTTGCCCTATTGCTTTGTGTCAGAGGAAAACTTTTCCTTCACTAAAGACAAAATCATAGCCTCTATCCTCTAACATTGCGACTAAGGCTATATTTTTCTTCAAACCTAGTACATGCATTACATATTTTAAATGAAAGAGTTTACCTAACGCCCTCTGAAAGGTAGTGGTACCAATTCCAGTCACACTGTATCTTCCATCTTCACCAAACTCAATATGAATACGGAGATCTTTCTCCTCCAAGTCACTGAAAATTTTCTGATCTCCCGTCATGTGAAAGGAAAAAACACTATCCAATTACCACCCCGATCCCAATGCCCTTGAAACCATGCATGCGATCAATGAGAATTCAAGCTCAAATTGCGAGGCAAGGGCCACACCAGCTACAACTCCAACAACCATCTTGTTCTTCTTATTTTGTGGAAAATTTGTGGCAATATGTCCATGCTCATGACAGTGAAAACACTTCATTTTAGACATGTTGTGCTCCTTTCCATCTTCACCGGACTCAGATTTAGAATGTAATTTCATCCCATTCCCCTTATTCACCTTGGAAGCCAAAGAACAATCATATTCATCATCATGATTTGATGAAGAGCCATCTCTGGTGTTCTGCCTGAACTCCTTCTGCAACAGATTCAACCACAATCGTTCCCAATTCAACAATTTTTCCCGTTTGTTGACAGAATCTTCATAACTATGCCAACTCTTAGGAAGTCCCAAGAGAGCCGAACCCACCAAATCATCATCAGCAACACTTAGTCCTACACTCCCAAGCTCATCCCGACATTGTACAAACTTTGTTAAGTATACCAGAGTAGTGTCGTTCTTTTCCATCTTGATCTTCTTGAGTTTATATTTGAGCACCAATTTCTTATGGTCGTTGTTGCTTTGAAAAAGATCCATCAAAGCCTTCCACATAGCATATGGTGTGGCTTTCCCATGGAGGCTTGACACAATGTGGTCTCGTACTCCCTCCAATAGGATCTTCCTCGCCCTTGCCACTTTATTTCACCATACATCAAGATTTGCAGCATCTGCAACATCTGGCTTAAGAACATCTTTTTCAATGAATTCTTTCAAGCCATTGTCTTCGAGTACTTCCTCCATATTGTCCTTCCAAAGAATATAGTTCGAGCTGCCCTCAAGTGCATACTCTAACCTCAAGCCATTGAAATCCATTTCGATATTGAATCAGTTGTAGCACCAAGAAAGTCTTTCTGCAAATTCGAATTCTTTCCACCAACAAACCTAGCTCCTACCTCAAAATTGCAATCTCCTGTGCTCTGATACCATGTAGAAATTTTAATACAAAATATGTATTGCTTGGATTCACCCGATCTAACAATTATATGCCACTATTAAATACAAAATATATTTTACAAAAATCTTTGCAGAATTTAAAACACAATCGCCAATTGAAATATCATGAAGAAAGATCAATCACACATAACACAGATGTTTTTACCGGGAAAGAATAAAGCTAAAAACCCCACTATCATATATTATGTATATATCATGGATCATGAAACAATCTCATACAAAACTCTAATCCAATATCTCTTAGTAGAATATACAATCGTCTCACGCTGTCATACAAAAATTGGCAAGTTCCTTAGCAAAGTTACTGCCTCCAGACAACCTGCCTCCACTGCACAATCCCTAATGGCCAAGAACCTCTAAATGAATGATACTTTCCTGCCTTGAATACGAAAGCCACATGGAAAATTCCAATGTGTGTGTGGTTGCATGTGTGCACCCACTAATGTCACAACTGATAGTCAAACTGTCCCTTTCACCTACAATTGGGTCTCCACTGGATCTGACATGCATGTAGTTAGTAGTAGTAAAACTTCAATTGCATGTGAGGCCACTAATTGTGAATTAATTAATAGTTAATTAACTTGATCTCTCACTAGTGTACCTTCAGTTACAAATAGCACAGCTGATTTTATCTCACTTAACTGAGTTAAACTACTTTACAACTCTCATAACAACACTTCCAGCTCTGTTACAACTAGAATCACTCTGTTACAACTCAAGTCAACCTACATTTCCCACCAACCAACCTCTTAACTCGAAATGAACTTAACTAAATTATTTTCCACTTCATTTAACTATTTCCAAGTGCACATTGCGAATAGATTATTGTTTATTTTCCACCTAATATTAAGGGATAATAATAGTCGACATTCACATGCATCTATAAATAGAAATGCAATATATAAATAGAACTTGCACATACATCTATAAATATACTTTTCTCATGCATCTATAAATAGACATCATCTATAAATACAATTTTCTCATGCATCTATAAATAGACATCCACCTGAAAATAACCCGTGTGGGCCCCACCTAGTGTAGGTGCTTAATTTTCACTAGAATCAAGGATGATGTTTTCGGGTGCCAATTTCATTGTTTCTTGTTGCAAACTTCAACAGGTTCCCCCAGCCTGTATTCATGATGGGCGTTGTTGATTGCTAACCCCTATCCAGGATCTCACTTTGGTTTTCTATTTGGTTTTTTCTTAGAAACATTAGGGGATTTTTTGTATTCCCCTAGTCAAATGACAATAATTTTTGAGCCTATGAGGGTTGTGTTATTGCCTAAATCTACCTCAGGCTGAAAGAAGGCAAAGTTCAGGGTAACATCAAACCATGCTCAGTCTGGTAGCTAGCCCTATTAGAACAGGATAGGGCTCTCTCCGGGTCAACCTCAGCAAAAATAACCAATAGGGCTTGAGATGACTTGAAATAAAGGCTAATTTTAGGCTAGGTATATAAGTAAAGGAGTTTGATTTTGATTTTGGGGGTTTTTGTTGGATCAAAGGGAAAGGCAGTTTTGGGTGCGGGGATTAGGCCTAGTTTTTGCAGAGTTCGGATTGGGGCAAGGAAGGCAATTGTTTTGATGCTTTATATTGAATGAATGGATGGTTCAGATCGGTGAGGAGCTAAAGAGGGCAAGAAGGTTTCAAGAATTCTCTTCAAACAGATGAAAACATGGAAAATTAAACAAAACTGAAGGTAGAGCAAAAAAATCTATGAATTCCACCTTTATAACTTGTTTGCTCAATTTAAGAAGAAAGGAGAAGGAAAATGGTACACATAAACATCAGTGAAATTAAAATTACATAGAGAAAAACACCATCAAAACATAAAGCCACATGGATCCTAAAGAGTGCTTCAAACCCTGGTCTATTCCTTTGCCAAAAATGCAGAGATGAAATGTACAATGAAGTGCCAAGCAATCCCAAGTGTCCAACTCGAAAATGACGGAGAAAATACATCATATAGACAAGCCTAACTCCTCCCCATGCCTCTAGGGGTCGAGATCATCATTCTAGGATCTGTTTCAACCATATCTAAACTAGGAACTAGAAAATAGGCAATGAAACAACTTGCCTCTATATGCTAGGAAATTGATTCATTCACTTACATTTCACCTTTTGGTGAATGAATATACTAGAATGAGTAAAAATGTGCCGAAATTACATCATGGTCATGAAATTACATCAAGGTACATCAAGATTTACATGAAAAAGTCAAACTGGCCAAAACTAGGCAAAATTCTGAGTTGCTGAGTGAAAAATAGGCCAAATTCCTCTATGCGCCGTGCCTGGAATCTCTATGCGTAGCACAAGTTTGGAGCTGATTTTGAAGGCCATCCCGAAGTCAAAATTGAGCACAGGATAGCTCGTTGGAAAGCCCTTCCTGTCTAATTTTCAACCCAAGTATAATTTATGGATTTAGTTGCCATTTTCCCCAACAAAAGTTCAATCTCCCAACACTGCTTCCTGTGTGTGCAAAAAGTGGCAGAAAGGTCGTTTTTAGGGTGTTTTTGACCCTTTAGGCAACCCAGAACTTGATGAAATCCTTAGGTAATCCATAAGCATGCATAAATTTTGATGAAAAATCTAGAAATACAAAGTTCTCCTCCTGAAGAGCTGCCAATTATAAGCGCGTGCCAATTGGTGCTACGCGTCGGGCAGGAAAATCTGTTTTTAGGCACAAAAATTCAAAATTGATTTTTTTTTTCCAAAATTTCTTGAAATTTGGGCTGAATGTCCCTCATCAAGCACTATTCTAGGCCAAAGAAGCTTCATTCAAAATTTGGAGCCTATCATGCCTTTTGCGACGCTTTAGTGCCCTTCTTAGCCTTACCTTCAGGATTTTGATCCTCGCTTTGCAAACATGATTGCGTGCCCAATAATGGTTCTTCATGTGTCTGAGCATGTTCTTATCCTTGTTTTCATTCTCCAAAAACTTCTCAAGATGAATTTTGACCCTCTCAAGCCAAGTCTCTCTATCAGCCTCAATCTCCCGCTCAATGGGTGTCATCTCTATTGGGCTTCTTCGGGCAGCCTGCCTATTCTCACAGATGTTTTGCAACTCCATGATCATCTACTGATACTCCAACTATTTGTTCCACTGCTCCAGATAGTTTATGATCCATTGAGCTCTCTGCAACTTGTCGATCAATGTGTCTATCTCAGCCTTCTACTCCTAAATGATCTCTCTCAATTTTGAGCTTGGAGAGCTCAAATCCTCATCAATCAATATGAAATCAGTATCCTGACCTCCTGAAGGGCCCTCATCCTGCATAGGCCTCTTTCCTCTGTCCTGTATCTATACCTGTGCCGTTGATGACAGCAACGATACCCCTTCCACCCCGGGTGGAGATAGTACTCATCGGGCTGCTGCAAATAATCCTCTCGTGCCTCTCTGATAAGTAACAAACACTGGCACAATGATAGGCTCTATCTCGGGACCTTCAGGCTGATGTGAAGGCTCACCTGCATCTTGGAAAACCTCCGGAGGAACCTGAGGAGCTATGAAAAATTCATGGGAAATGAAATTCTCCCATGCAATACCCTGCAATCCAAGCTGATGTACAACAATGATCTTGATGAGTGCATTGTGATAAATACTGTTGTACTACTACTCGGGAGTCTTCTTCTGCACAAGAGTGGTCATTCAATCGATGTTGCGGCACATGAAATATGGTATGTTCATCATCCTCACTCTAGTGAAATGCATCAATAACCTGATGTGGTAGGCATAGAGGTGTGAGAACCGGCCCTCACAACTGAAGTATCTGATAATGAGTCTCATCAAAGGCGCATAGGATTCCTTTAGGAACCAGAATGGGAATACCCTGTTGAGCTATCTCACATAGCTAGGCCTGATGTAAGGATCATAATGCACTCTGTCCACCTATTTTCTTTTGTTCCACTGTTCACCCACATTCGGTATTCCTGTTGCTTGAGAAATGGTTTCCGGTGTCAAGGTGAAATTCACACCAGCAAGAGTTACCTGACCATCATGCAAATGTAAAACAAACAAACGAGCCAACTCCTGATGATGCTGAATCCAAGCAATCATCTCACAATACTAATAGCATGACTGCTCTCGAAAACATGCCATGGCATGTGGGCAGGCCTACAATTGGTTCAATGAGGTGGGCTCTTCTCTCACATGTTTGCCACCTTTATGAGGCCTTCTCGGTGCATGTAGCTCAGTGGTTGAATCACTATCTCTGTCATAGGAAGTTTCAGTTTCTGTCTCCATAATGTCCATGCAAGGTGTATGTTTAGCTTGTTGAAAATGGGAAATGAGAATTTGGTTGTTTTTTTGTTTCAATGCCAAATATGCGTCAGTTAGGAAGGGACTGTGGGAAATAAGGCAGTGAGAATGATGGAGTTTTGTCAAGTGAATTTAAAGTGTAATAACAGTCACTTGACTGTGTTTGGGAATTTGGGATTTAGGAATTTTTGCAAATGATATGGGGAAAGGGATAATGATAGGGAATGAAAGGATTGAGGGATAGAGATAAATGGGAATAAGTGATATGACTAGTTTTGGGATATAAGGGAATAGGGGATTGAAAATGATGATAGGACTACAGTGATGGGAAAGGAACCATAGGTGGGGAATGGGCTTTGAAGTACTTGGCACCAAAATCAAATTTTAAAACTCAAATTCAAACCCTAAGAAGCAGTTTTTGACCAAATGAGAGGGTTTATAATTTGACATTACAAATTCTCATATTCCTTCTTTCAAGCAACACCAAACACAAGCTAATAGAAATTCAAAGTCTCACAAAGTTACTCGGAGCATAGGAGGTTGAGTCGATTTGAAATTTGTGGAGCAGTGGTAAAATTTTTGTTTGTCGGTCCTATGCGCCGCGCGCACAACCCAGTGGGCTACACCTAGTATATACGCCGCGCACGTTCAAAATAGCACGGTGATGGGCGGATCTATGTGCCGCGACTGCTATGTGCACTGCGACCTTCTCCCAACGCGCCGCGACTGTAACCTCACTAACACTTCCGGCCTTCAAACCTTGTTTTGATATTCCACGACTTAACTCGGCTTCTTTGAGGATTTTGTTTGCAAATGAATTGTTGAGTGGTGAAAATATCCTATATATACAAAAGGATTTTGATTTTTCATTTAGTAAACCCACTTTTGTAATGTTGCATACTTTGTCACTTTCACATTTTAAAATAAACTCTGTTTTTGCTTCCACTTTGATTTTTTAGCTGAATGACGAAATTCTTGTCTATTTTTTGCAGGGATGGCTGGCATGTAATTTGGCAAAGGTGACCAAGGCTGCACCTGAAGAACTTCACAACTGAGAAAACTTTGAAAATTACATTACATTTATTACAAAAGACAAAATGGACAATTTTTCTTCAAAACAGAGTTTTGAAGAAAAGTCATGATCAATCATTATGACAATGAAATTTTTGCCATGAAAACTTATTTCGAGCCTCCCTCATGTGCCTGCTGGCATTATTAGACATTTTTAAGATGAAACCCTAGACCTAATGAGGTTTAAAACCCTAAAATGACTCTTTGCTGACCAAGAGACCAAACAGGACTGTAAATGACTGTAAAATTGATTTTGATGAATAGACACAGACCAGCAGGTACATGAAATGAGGTATATGGGTGAAAAGACCCTTCCGTCAGATGATCCTAATGGAATGAAAATGACTGAAACTGAATGAGACACCTAAAATGAAATGCAACAAAAGAGATTTGGATCTCTGACGGAGGGATGAAGATACCGACTCTAACATGTTGCACTAAATTAATCTCTGCATTATTTTGCACTAGTGGGATATTTTGTTGTTGTACGGGGAAAGAAAAGTACTGGTTTCCTTATCCCTGATTGGCATACACATTCTAGGATGAGGATATTATGCTTGTGTTCCTAGATGAGTAATGGTTCCCTTGAGGGGGAGGGTATGGTCCTCCCTGTGGTGGATGATATTAGTTAACCCTGCTAACTGCATTTTTCAATGGTGCAAGCTAACTGGGGCAGTATCTTGTATGTGGTGCATTTTGCGTAGTATCGAATGATTGAATAATAAATGAATAACCAGGATATTGGTCAGTTTTGTTGTGTTGAGTTTGGGTTAAGGACCCTACCAATCCATCAACAACATAAAATGATTTTTTTATCTCTTTATAAGTTTGCAGGCGTGGGGCGTTTGGAAGAACATGATAGATATATCCAAACTAGGTGTATATAAGATCTAGCTATTGAGGTTTTCTAATGTCTTCTTCCTCATTGCGTGAGGATTAATTTTCCAAATATTTTGAAATTTCAGATGTGAGAGATCTAAAAAATAAGTCCAAGAGCACTCTATCTTGAAAATGGTCTTTACACAAGCTACGACGTTTCCGCCATTCATGGATGTGGTCTGAGATGTGTATGGCACATGTTTTTTTGAAGTTGGTGAAAAGTTGCAGTCTCAAGTCATGATGAATAAGGAGTTGGAAGAATGTGAGGAATTATATAGCTAGGGAACTAAAGCTTCCATGTGATGCAAAAGGCTAGTCAATGTACCATTTTGTTGCATGCCCTATAAGGGTGCCTTGAAATAGTCGTAGCTTGATAGTATCATCTATAATACTATTTGATGAACACCACAGGTGAAAATTCATGACATGGTTTCTTGGGTCTTCCCCTTGGTTTCCATCAAAAATTTCAATGTCTAAAGGGAGCTTGGTGGGCATAGCTGGTCACTTAAGGCCATGCGTAATTGGGTCATTCGTTAGCTTACATAAATATGGTAGATTTAAAGATGATAAGAAAGGTATTTACGAGTCATATATCATCACAAAAATATTTTCAAGAGTTATATGCAAAAGAGTCCTCTGTGGGGAGACCGGAGAAAGACTACCCTGTTGGGTGCTCCTAGGGCTATCCAGAGGAGTGGTATGTCGGCTCCCCAAAGGGGTATTGATTCATGACCCTTGAAGAGTCATGAAAGGTTTATTTTGTCGAGAAGGGGTCTTGAGTAAATTTTCCCTGATAAAGGAAGATCCTATAAGGACAACAACATGACATCCTCTATGCATAAATGGCAAGAGGCCTAACAAACCTCCTGGTAATGGGAGGAGGTTTAAGAAATTGCTAAATCGACAGGGCGTCGTGGGGTCCCCTATGGTGTTGATTAGTTTGTAAATTAATTTGAATTTTTTGAGGGTGGAAGATCTATATCAATGAAATTTAATCACATCCATAAAAGAAAGAGAAAATGGAAAGATAATTTTCCTTTAGATTAAGCTATGTGATCAATCAAGAAAAAATGGTTTTTGTTTGTTTGCATATGATAAAAAAATACTATGTTGACATGACCATCCTTGCCACTCTCAAAGTAACTGGGCCTTGAGGAGATATCTTCTAATGGGTCCTGGGGCAACATTCCGAAAGAACTAGCTACATCTTCCAACAACTGAAGAATCAACCAAGGTAATGGAAATAAGGATTAAGTGTTTCTCACACTGTCACCTATATGAAAATGATACCCTATATTTTGGCCACAAAATTACCTTCATCCAATGTGAGGATTCGAGTCTTTAGCTTCTTGGTAGTAATTTACCAATACAAAGCACTAGATGGGTTGGGTAGCCCCAAAGAGTACCACATGCATTGGACCTTAGCTAAACCCCCTCTGGATTAGGTCTCTGTTATGCTCGGGTATTCTTTTCTGTGGGATGATTGAAGGATTTTAAGTGCCCTATAAGTTAACTTCTATGTTCCATAGATGTAAAATGACCATGGTGGTTTATGGGATGTCTACCCCCAATTGGCCTAACCTGAACTATTAATTCTTTTATGACCCCAGTGGGGAGAGTTAGTTGGTTCAAGTTATGGTTGTTTTTAATTGTCTTGAATTTTCTTAGGGTGTGAAAAGGTACTCGAAGGTAAGTTAAGTGAAAAAATCTCTGAGCACTGGATGTATTCTTGTACAAAGCTTACAAATGCTTAGTGTGTGGAAAAGTGAACATACAAAGTGTGATAAGATGTGGATATGTAATGATCCTTTACTATATCCTTCTAATTACAATAAGTGTTGGTTGTTCCTTGCATAAAAAGAGAATTTATGTGCAGCTAATGTGCCACTTACACTCCTTCCTATTACATTATGTGGAACTAAAGGGAGATGGGGAGTCCAAATGCTTTGAGAAAGCATTCATATGCAAACCCAGGTTCGCTTCAAAGGCACAAGGGAAGCAGGGATTACTTTCTTTATGTACTACTACTTGGCCCTAGTCACAAAACTAATGAAAATAAAAATAGCTTTTTTAGTAGCAAGTTTTGTGGATGATGGGCCACTTACTCCTTTACTAATTTAAACTATGTGATTTGCAGAAAATTTAGAAAAATTGTTTGAAACACGTGTGGAATTTGGCCATTTAATCTTCTCCCTAATTAAGCTATGTGTGTTCTTCAAAATATAAAAAAATTATAAAACACTCTAATTTCTCCACTAATTATGGTTAACGCACCAATTAGGAAAATTGAACAGAGAATAACACAGTGCAGAGGTGAAGGCAATTCACTAAAGGCTACCGATCACCTGAAAAAATGAAAACACAAGTTTTTTTTTTCTTTCTCATAACCACATGTGTTTTTCCAACATAGACATGTTGTGTCGCGACGCGCCTGTCAGAGAAAAAGTCTCGCAGATGAGAACAAAGAATGAAAAATTGATTTTTGAGGCTCAAAACAAGTTCCAGGGGTCCTGCAAAAATTCCAGAGGTACTGAATACTTGGAGTGTGGTTATGCAGAGACAATGTCTTGAAAAATAACTGTTAGAATAAATAAAAGAGACCAGTTGAGTCACCAATTACGTGAGAGTGTTTTTGTGGTAATGGAGTACCAAATAACACCTCCTTAATAGTTGGTTTTTCCCTCCTGTTAGCATCCTATGATTTAGTAGATTGGCATACTAAATGACAAGGCAACACATAAACTAGTCTTTAGAGCTTTAGGATCTAGCCCTCCTAGTCTTAGAGAGGGATCTCTCAATTGTTTGCAAATATATGACTTGTTTGCTTGTAAAAGGTTGATTTTAGGCTAGTTATTAAGCATGAGTTTGTTTATTGGTTTTGGTGGGACATGATGATCTAGGCAACATAGATAGGAAAGGGAAATCTCTAAGTCATTGGCCAATGAAGTCAAGTGGAAGTTTGTAACAAGTTTGTAGATGAATCAGGGGTATCAAAGGGCAAATCTAACTTGGCTATTGGATCTACAAAGTTTTCAGGTGAAATGAAATGAACATTAAGGGTTTACAATGAAAAGTAGAGCTAAGGGAAATTAAGAATCCTTAATTATATGTACTTCTCAACAAAGGGACTTAAAACATCATTTGAACACGAAGAAATATTTCATAGACAGGGCTAACCATGAATTCTACAAATCACACTTCAGCAAATAACAATTTCAAGACAAACTTATCAAATGAAATCTAGGAGTCAAGGAACACTCTATTTGATCAAAATATTTCACTTAAAGGATAAGAAAACATTCAAGATTCACAAATAACTGCATTCATAGAAGAGGGAACTCTTAGACATCTCTGATTACAGTTATAAAGACCTTCAAAACAATTATTTAAGCAAGAACAAACGGTATGATCAAAACAGGCCTCTTTGGCAGACTGTAAACAATGGTACTTTAAAGGGAGACTTCAAAAACAGTTTTCAAGTGGCAGCAAGTAAGCAAGGAAAACCATAAATCATTCTTGAGGCCAACTATTTGAACTATTCTTGAAATAAACAAGCTTAAGGGTTGAAAAAGAAGTCAAACTACTCAATATAACCTTCAACAAACGAAAACATAAAGACAGTGAAGAGTAAACAGGTTTAAGGTGCTTCTAGGAGACATTTCTTAGCCTAAACTTTTTACTCTATTGCAAGCAAGAAATGATGAAAACATAATGGAAAACAGGAAAAACATTAAAAAATTTAGAATACTTCACCAACAGCCAAGCTCAGGTATCCAATGACAGAGCTTTCTCCATTAACAAATAGGTCAAAACATCCACAGGTTCCGGAACATCAAATTTCTTTCAACTTCAGCAGAGCTATGTATTAATTCAAAAGAGTCATCAAATGCTCACATTTAAAATGAGTTTCAGTGCAGTATTTATACTGAAAATGAGGAGGAGGAACTATCTAGGGTTCAAAAAATGTTATTAATGACATAGTAAATGCATTCCTATCCTTAAAAACCATGCAGGGCATAAGGTAGGAATGTCTCTCAACTACTTCTCTGTGTAATAGATCTGTCTTTAATTCCCGAGGATGAAATAGTTGAAAAGATTGACTTTGAGGCCTTTTTCTATGTTTACATTAACTGTTCTGACAGATTATAGTATCTTCTTTAGTGTAATAACTATCAATTTTCCTTTTGAGACACGAATTAAACTACAGGTGGCAATTAGATTTATTAATGGAATAACTACTTTTGTTGATGTATTCGAGGCCTTTTAGGCCTATCTTGCCTTAGTTTAATTATTAAAAGTGTGTCTGGGCCTGATCTGTTTAGCCTTGGTTTTCCTTTTTAATTGATCATCATTGTTCCTTTCCCTTAATTCACTACCTTCGACCTTTGTTTATTTGTCTTTATCCTTTGACCTTCAGCCTTTATAATTATCCTTCGTTGACCTTTTAATACTTCTCAAACTTCTTTTAAAACCTCTTTTCCTCTATCTTTAACTCTTTTTTTCTCTTTCAGTCCGTCTTTTTCTATTTCTACTTCTTCATAACTGCTTTAACTCTTTATCTTTATCCTTGACTGCGTGTTTTCGTTTGTGTGTAGGGGTTTCTTTATGCGCTGGAATTTTTCATAACCCGCCGAGGGTTTTGAACCTTTATATAACCCCTTTGGCTCTTTAATGTAGCCTTTTCCTTATGGATAGTCATTCTTTGGCCTCTGCTATTGAAAAATAGCTATGGGAGGGCCTTTTAATACCTTAGCCGCCATTAAAAAAAACCTGTAACTAAAACATAAAAATATTAATAAAACCTGCTTTTTACGGGAAAAACTACTTTCGGAGGTTTATGAGGGCATAAGGAGCATAGAGGAGGAAGGGGGAGTGCAGGGGAGAGGTTCCGAAGGCAAAACCACGAAAATAGATTTGAAATTCGCATTTTGGCGCATAATGGAGGAAAAGTGGTTTCATGAAAACCACCGACGGTTTTCATGTTGCAGATGAGTGGTTAGTAGTTTTTACCCAACCGAACACTATTCCATTCAGTTTTGGACACGTGTCCTGGGAAAAACCACCCATTTCACGCAGAAAAGGGGCATTAAACCCCGGGAGGCAAATGCGTGCAATATTGTATGTGAACCGTTGGATCTGGGGCTGTAGATCCAATGGCGGAGAGGGCGGAGAGGGCACGTGATGGGGAAAGGTGCATGGTAGCGGGAGATAGTGGAGGACAGTTGGTGGAGGAGGATTGGATGAGTGGTAGAGCGGTGGGTGGTGGGTCCGGAGGTGACGTGGGCAAGCCTGTCAGGAAGTCGAAAGGCCGTTGGATCGTCAGGTTTGACGGTGGAGATCGCTCAAGGAATAACACAGGCGTGGGGAAAAGAAAAAGGAAGGGGGGCTTAAGGAAAGGCACTGGGGCATGGTCCCGTGGAGAGATAAGGTGATCGGGAGCCAAAAAAAGGGGCCAAGCGCTAGCGTGGAGAGTTTAAGCGCTTGGTCTCGAAATTCGAACACATGGAAAAAAGGAGCGAGAGGCCTAAGCCTTCAGGGGCTTAAAGCCTATATACAAAAAAGGTCAAGAAAGGTAAAAAACAAAGGTTTTTTAAGCCTTTTTGGATGTTCCAATAGGGTAAAATAAGCATTTTAAAACCAAATAAAAGGGTTCTATTGGTTTAAAAAGGGTTTTTTAAGAGGAAATGAAGGTTAAATGAGAAGGGAAAAGAGGGGATTTTCAGAGGAAATGGAGTTTTTATGAAGGAAAGAGGTCCTTTTGAAGGGGAAAATGACTGTTGGGATAGGAGCAAATGAGTGAAATTTTATGAGAAAATGGATAACTTAGGGATAATTTACACAGTGAGATTTCCAACATTCAACAATTTTCATGAAAATTTTTCTTTCGAAATTCATGGACTGATTTAGCCATCATCAGATATAACATAATTTATAGATGGCTAACAGTGACTCCACTTGGGGAGGACAACTTGCTTTTTAAGGTGTCTAGAAACTCAGTTATCAATCTTCTGGCTTTCAGTAGACCAGTGCCTTATCCATTGGGCATAATTTATTTGTTTTCTTGTTGATTTTCTTTATGTTTTGACAATTATTCAATGACCTGCAGCATGAAAAACTCTTTAAGACAACACCTCTACCTACCCACAACTATTTGTCCTAGCATTTTTTTCTTCTTTTTTGAGTGCATTTGAACTAGCAAACTATTTGACCTTTTATTTTTGAAAACAAAAATAAACTATCTAATCCTACCCTTATTTCTTCCAAGAGTCCAGATTAAACTGTTGAACTCTTTATTTTTCTACCTAAGCAACTATCTGTCAAGATTAAGTTGTTTGACAGATTTTATTCTCTATTTCTAAAACAAGAATTTAAACACAGTTAAATCAGGATTAGACTGTCTGATTTTCTATGGGGTCTATGGTTGTATGTACAAGCTGCACATAGAATTTATTTGTAGAAAAATAAAACAAAATTTTGAAGGCTTAAGATCTGAAAATTTTAAACATCCTTCTATTCTTTTTCCAGCCCTGGTTTTGATCTATTTAGAGCTTTCTTTCTCCTTTTCTTGGTTCAGATTTTGAGGTTGTTAGAACCATTTCTTTTCTATCCTAATCTTTTCTACTGATAAGCCAAGTCTGAGAAAATCCTATCAATCTGTGCTTCTACTAACTTATCAACATAAATTTAAAGTATGTTCATCCATGATTAGGCTAGATGACTGAACAATATATCATTTTTGAATCAGCAGTGGCACTTAGATTTGCTCACTTTTAGAAAAATTCTCTTTTTGGGTATGGGGCTTGTTAGCCACCTATAATATTTGTTATAGCAAAAGGTGGCTAAGACTTTTTGAGCCTTCAAGGAACAAATTTCATTGCTAAAAATTGTTGGCTCTTGAAGACTCTTGAAGGCCTCATGCCTTTGTCTCAAAATCTTCACTACTGTGCCTTTCCCCCCTTCAGAAATCCTGTTGATTCCCAAGGAAGAATACTACTGCAAGCACCTTTTTCCCCCTTCCCTTCTTCCAAAACTAACCTCATTTTAACCCTTTCATCTCCCATGAAAAATCCCTCATTTTCATGATTTTTCCCTTTCCCCTTCATCAAAACCCGTTGATAAGGTTTAAAGACTCCTTCTTTGCCTTATCGGAACCCCTCTAAACCATTGAAATGCATGTTTTATATGTATTTTAGCCTTTAGCCCCTCCTTTTTTAACCCCAGTTGTATTACCCTTCATATAACTCTCGGCCCCGCAGTCGGGCGCTAAGCCGCATTATAAATATATATAAAACCTTTGGTTATATGAATTTTTCGATTTTTATTATGTTATAAACTTTTCTGCCGGTTAAAAAACCCCAGTCAATCTCCACCGTCGATCTGATCTGCAGCTCGATGGCATGGAGCCTGTCACCCCAGTGGTCCCCGCCATCCACTAACCCATTCCAAAAACTGTGTGGTATCTATCGCACCGCCTTTGGGACGAGGGTGGTTTTTTCCAATCGGCAACGATTCCATATGCTGGCCGACACGCGTCCTAGGCACTGTTCATAAAACCACCGTCCATCGCGCGTTAACGTTCGGACGTGGACCCCGTGTGATATTGGTATCCACCGTCCGATCTGGGGCGGGCCATCCAATGGCTATCGCTCACCGAAGATGCCCGATAGTTAACCGGGCTATGGCGTAGCCTCCAATTAATTTCCGTCGTCGATCTGATCTGCAGATTGACGGTTCATATTTCATCGCCCACTTCCATCGCCCAGTCAAACATTTCCCGTTTTGACTTTCCATTTTCCACTCCCGACTGTCGATCTCTACATGATTAACGTCCCTAATTCAAAATTTTCTTCCGCCTTCACTACGCCTTCTCCCGATCAATCCTGACTGTTGGATGATGCCATCACTAGGCCCCGATTCAAAATTTTCTTCTGCCTTCACTACGCCTTCTCCCGATCAATCATGACTACGCTTCCTCCACATGTCCTCAGCAGCAATAAACCTATATATGCAGGATTTTCTAATATTTTTTTTATTGTGCAGGGTTTCTATGGTTTTTTTGCCATAACTCAGGAAATTTCAAAGGCGGAGGGTGACGATCCTCCCTCCCCCAATTCAGTAAAGAAAATCCTTCGCAGGATCGAGATTCACGTTTCATCAGTTTTTCTTTAGGCATTGATGCCATATCGCCCCTGCGTAGCCCTGTACATCAGCAAAAACCATGAATCGGGTGCAGTCAGAGAGTATCAGTGACGAATACCAAAATTTATCAGGACAGAGAATTAAAGACAGATTTCGCAGGGATCACGGCTAAGAATGTTTATCAAAAGCTTAATCCCCGATTTAAAACACAGTTTAAAGAAAATCTGAAGTGTTTTATCGACAAGAAAACCTCCACTGCCACAATTGAGGAAAATTGATCCCTCTAGCTACCACAATGCCACCTGTACCTCAAATTATTCAATCAGAGGCCGAATTTATTGATCGGGACCAGATATCTGCCTCACAACACAGCCAAAAGATAAATTCTGCACACAAATTAATGCAAACATCTGCAGAGTTACTTCGGTGCCACACAGAGCCTCAAAGGTCAACAAAATCTCCCACCGAGCTTAAATCTTTATGTAAAACATTTAATACAGAGTGCACCCATGTAAGTTTCTTCATTGAGCCCCTCAAAGGCCAAGAAGCCATCAAGTCTGTATTAATTGTAATTGGAGATCTTTTATCAGATCTCACCTCCTCATTCTTCTATATATACTACTGCAGAAGATGAGTGAGGGGTTGGTTGCAGAACTTTGATATACACTTGAGCTTAATTTTCTGATTGTAAATAGTGTTCACTGGCTCTTGGAGCTCTGCTTGTGATAGATAGGTTAGGCTAAGATGTGTAGATGGTTGCTAAACTAAAGCACTGGACTTAAAGCTATAACTGGTTTGGAGCATCAATACAAGTTGATTTATGGGATCCTGGTCTATGTAGACGGTGATGTTTTCCTCATTGTAACTTGTCATTTTGTTTCTGTTTTCATTGTGTTCCATTTTCTCTTATAAATAACAGCATGCATAGAGTTAGGAGCTACTGTACATCAGTAACCTTCTCTGACTGAAAATCTTTATCGGAATGTTTTCTTCTAAACTGTGTTATTTAGGAATGATTTAATTCTATTCAAGCATAGGAATGTTGGCGTTCCCTCGTCTTATTGTCTTAGCTGAATGATTATTCTTAAATTTTATTTTCAGTATATGTTTAGTGAAGATGAACTGAGGAAGATATGGTGAGCCCTGGTCCCGGTTTTATCTCCACAACTATCTGAATGTTTCCCTTGGAATGTGTTAAAAGCTGGATAGTTTAGAAGTACTTACCAGATCTTAGGCCATTCTGTGTTACCTTTGTGTTGGCCTTTAAAGTAACTAAGTAAAGTAGAGCTAGGAGAGGATTTGTGGTGAGCCCGGCCCGCTAGTTTCTACTCCAACAGTTGCCTTCAAGTTTCCCTTTGTTTTTAAAATGTTTTCTATTGAAAGTGTATCAAAGGCTGGCTAGTTTAAAAGTAATTACCAAATCCTAGTTTACTTTTATGTTTTTCTTGAGTCTATGTCAAAGGCTAGCTAGTTTAGATGTAATTACCAGATCCTAGGCTGCTCTTTGTTCTGCATCTATTTATTTCTCCTTCTTATTGTATCATTTCATTCCATAAATCAAACTTCAAAGAGATCCTTAGACATAGATGACTTGCCCCATGGACCACTCTTGCCTCTTTTTGTTCCAATTAAACCCTATTATAACTCCATAGCCCAATGGACTAAAACTTGCAATTATCTATCTTTTTGGCCGAAGCTTACTCTCATTGCTTGAAACTTCTCACCTTTGAAAATCTTTGCATTTAGGACTTTCTACCTCAAACAGTAATCATGCTCAAGCATCCAAAAACAAAACAAACCCTTGGCCTTCATAACTAGCCTAATATCATAACCCCAAACTTCAAAGACAAATCCATCTTTGCACCTATTGGAGAGATCCCTCTCCGGATTCAGGAGGGCTAGATCCTAGAATCCCAAAGTGATTGAAATAATGTTGCTTCTGTAGTTTTAGTCTCACCAATCTGCTAAAATTACAGATTCCTAACATTTCTGGTGACTCCGCTGGGGACTCAGTTGAATTTTATGGTTAGGTTCCCTTAAACACTCCATAAAACTTTGTGAGTAGAAAGCAGCCTTTTCAAGCACTACCTAAGAGTGGTAATCATGGTAAAACTTGTTTGAATCAGTGACAAACTAGGTAAACCTTAGGATTCTCTTAAGCCTTTATCTAACCTTGAAAAATCAGCTGGCTTAGCCATAAGAGTATACTGTCTTTGTCTCTTAACCGTAGCAAAGTTTTGAACAAAGTTAGGATATTCTTAGAAACCACACAATTGAAAAAGAACTCAGAAAACCTAAAAATATTTCAGATTGGTATTCAATAAACATGGTGGTGGACCATAAAACCTTTTACCTCCTTAGGAGCTAAAAATATTCCACCTGGCGACTCCAAACTCTGAAACTCCTAGAAGACCAAATGACTCCACTGGTAGAAGACCCTGAACTGATTGAACAGACACAGTGACCTCTTTCTTGATTTACAAACATGATTCCAAGAATACAACGAAGATATGCCCCAATGAGAAGAGATCATATCCTTGGGTTTCCACATAAGATGCCCCAGGTGAATTGGGATGACAACCTGCCTGTTTTTCAAGGTGAAAAGTTTGATGACCCTCTATTACATCTCATCAAATTTCATATACATGTATGGAGGTTGAAAGTTGAATGGCATGAAGACTTCCTAATGAAAATGTTCATGTTAACATTAGAAGGAAAATCTAGGGATTGGTATGAATAATTAATATCTAGTAGTTTGTTTTCTTTAAGAGACCTTGAATATGTGTTCTATGAGAACTATAAAGAAAACACTACATCATTATCATTGGGTGCGATATATTATGATCCATCACAAAAAATCACCCAACACATTATAGATAATGAGGAAGCTTTGAAAGAGATGCATCCTGAAGATCTTTTAACAACCATTCATGAGTTTAATCTCCTATTGAAAAATTTTAAGAACATAGATGAATCAATTGAGGAAGAGATGATCCAAGAAATAAACAACATCCCTCAAGTTATCCCTGGAAACTCAGATATTGATTCATCATCCCTTATAGCTGAGGCTCAAAATGACATTCAGCCTCAAAATCAATCTTCACAAGAGACAGAGAACTGCTGTACTTCTGTTCAAAGGTACATGGAAACATCTTCCCCTTTGACAGAGAAGGAAATAGATCAGACTATTTATAAACAATCAGTCTCTGAAACTTTTTTCAAAACAAACATTCTTGCCCATTCACATAGAGAACTTTGTTGTACAGATTTAGAAAGTTCTTTTGTAGATCAGAATGAAGAAGGACATACTGATATCCCAATATGTTTGACTGATGAAAATGTTTATTGTAATAAACTTTCAAATTTCAATCAGTCTTATGATGATGATGATTTCCAAGCAGAAACTAATCATGCAGGATAACCAGCATTTGATTGGTGTTATGAGTTTCACCATCATCAACTTGAAAGTCACAATCATCCTTTTTAATCCATCATAAAAAGCTTTCACTTTATTGGGAATCAGCAGTCTTTCAACTCAGAAGGTGAAGAGAAGAGTAATGAAGAAATTTTTGAGCAAGAGGAAAACATTGAATACACCCCCACTCAAGAATATAATAACCTCTTCACAGAGTTCAGCCCACTGAATCCAAGCATACCAGGGCTACAAGAGGACAACACTACCAAATATGATGAGTCCTCCAGTTCAGATGATGATGAATAAGAGGGAGAGAAACAAATACAAGACTATCTTGTTGTGGATGTACCATCTTCCCAAGAAGAGACTTCTCCCTTCATTAATGTCAAACTGTCATCCAAAGAACCTGAATGTATATTTGAAGCAGCTCATGCATAATTTTTCTTGCATCAATCTCAAGAAAACATTTAAGCAATATTCCAACAACATTCTTCCAATATAAAACCCCATATAATATGCAATAATTTAAAGCATTCTGCTTCAAAAATCTAGCTTTAGTTTTAGATAGAGAAGGGGGGGTATTTAGATAAAGCAACACATATATGATATCAGCATACCAAGGTGAATTGAGAAAATTTTCTTCAATAAATGGAGCTGTGAATTCTTATGTTTCTTCCAAAACATCAACCATATTCATATCTAGTGCTTGGAAGTTTGATTCAGCCATGATTGTTGCTAATCCCTGCCCTTTGATTAGTTTGGTGGGACGGATTTCTAAGTCATATTCTAGAATAATAGCAATCCATTTTTCCCCTTTTACCATCACGGTCTTGACTTAGAATGTCCTTGACAACAGTATGTGGGACAAAAGCAATGATGTGAGAATGTAAAATGTAGACTCTGAAGTCTTTCAATGCTTTTACTAAGGCTAAGGCTTGCTTTTCCATGATGTTATACTTGAGTGGAGCATCTCTCAATGCCTTACTAAAAAAGGATATTGGTTGTTCTTGACCCATGTCATTCTTTTGTAGTAATACTGCAGCTATTGTATGTTCTGATGCAAAAGAAAAGATATAGAAATCTTTGGTGAAATCTAGACTGATAAGAACAGGTGTTTGGGTTAGAGCTTGTTTTACCAGTTCAAATGATGTTTTAGCTTGTGTTGTCCATTTAACACCTATCTCTTTTTTTATCATATTTGTGATATTTCTTAATAGTTCAGCAAGGTTGGGGATGAATCTCCTTAAAAAATTTATCTTCCTAATGAAAGATTGTAATTCTTTGAGGTTTCTAGGATGGTTTATTTGCAATATGCCATCAATCCTTTTAGGGTCTACTTTTAATTCCCTCTTCAGAAATTATGTTTCCAAGAAGCTTTCCTTCTTGGAGACCAAAGAGTGTCTTTTTGGGACTCAAAGATAAGCCATATTTCCTACATTTCTCAAAAACTTTCTTTAAATGAATCAAATGTTCCTCATCAGTTTTGGAGAAAAAAATAATGTCATCAAGGTAAATGATTATAAAATAGCCTATGTCTTCCGAAAAGGCTATATCCATGGGCCTTTGGAAGGTGGCTCCTGCATTCATTAAACCAAATGGAATTTTGACGTAAATGAATGTACCCCAAGGTGTAGTAAAAGCAGTTTTATGTTGATCACTTGGGAGTACTAATACCTGATTGTAACCTGAGAACCCATCCAATAGTGAAATTATTTTAGACCCAACCACCCTTTGAAGTATATGATCCATTTTTGTCAAGGGTTGGTTATCTTTAAGGGAGGCTCTATTTATATTCCTGAAGTCAATGCAGAGCCTAATTTCCCTAGTCTTTTTTCTAATAGATACTAAGTTGTAAACCCATTCTGAATACCTGAGGGGAACTATGATCCCAGCATCATACAATTTCTTAATCTATTTCTCAACTAAAGGCAATAAAACAAGGTTTATTATTCTGAGTTTTTGTTTGAAAGGTTTCGAATTTTCCTTAAAAGGAATTTTGTGTTGAATGATGCTGGTATCATATGATTTTAGATCCTTGTATCCCCATGCAAACACATCTTTAGATTCTTTGAAAAGTTCTATGTATTGATGTTTGATATGAGTTGGGAGAGTGTTGGATAGCTTGATCATTTTGGGTTCTACTAGGCTGCCTATGTTATGTTCTTCTATGTTTGTTTCTATAGGCTCCATTCTTGGTTCTTTGGCCACATCATTGAAGTCAAACAGTTTTTCTAATGGTGCAAGACCTCTTGGAATTGTATCATTTTTACATTGTAAAATTTCCAGGTCTTTTTTGTCTGTATTGTCAACTATTTCTGCTCTAAAAGGATGTTCAAAATGGCTTATATCAGCATAAAAGAAAAGCTTTGTTTCAGAGATTTGTTCTTCATTTAAACAATTTTCTTCAAGGCTTGAAGTAGATGTTGATATGGCAAAGTCATTATTTGATTGCAGAAAATCATCTATGTGTTTGTCTCCTTCAAACACTTGCCAATAATCTTCATTGTCAGGTATTGCAGGCCTGCTTTTCACCTTTATATCAAATTGTTCATTTGTTTGTGGTATTTGGCAATTACTAGCAGCAAAGGCAAGTTCATTTGCTAGATGATTTTGAGCTCTTGGGATGAAAATGAGTTCATATTTTTCAAAGGTTTTTAGGAGATCAAGGGCAGCATTTCTATATTCTCTGAGTTTTGGGTTTTTGGTTGAATACTCCCCTTTAACCTGTCTGATAATTATCTTAGAATCCCCTTGGACTGATATTCTTTTAGATCCTAAATCTTTGAGTAAGTGTAGGCCAATAAGGAGGGCTTCATATTGAGATATATTATTTGTGCATGGAAAATCCAGTTTATAGGAAAATCCTTTGTTTGTGTTTTGTATCCATACACCAGCCCCTGCACTTAACTTGCTACAAGAGCCATCAAAGTTTATTTTCCAAGGTATTTCAATCTAATTTTATTTTTCTTTCTGCTGTTCAAGGTTGCTAAAGTCTGAACTATTCTTTTCTTGAGTTGATGTCAGTTTTGACTGTTCTGGTAGACTAAATTCTCCTTTGTTTTCCTTTTCTTGTTGGCTGATTTCATCTTCATTATATAAGATAAAGGAATCCAAATTTGAATGGATGGAGTAGATAGGAGAATTGCTTGGTCTATCTATGTTTCTCACCATGTATTTCATGTGGGATTCCCTGTATAGTCTTCTAGTTTGGTTAAATACTGGGATGGTGGCATAAGACATATCCATTTGAAGGCTCCCTTGAAGTTTGGCTCCCCATGATCTAGATAAAAGCATGCCATACTTAGGGGGAATGTCAGCTACTACTATGTTCATTACTAGACTCTTAGTAGGAATTTGTGCTAAGTTGACACACAAATCTTTGATTAGGCCTAAGCATTTGACCCTGATTGAATAAAAGGAATACAGATCTTTATATGGTTTAGTAATTTCCAAGCCTAAGCTTTCCATTACTACTTTGGGAATAAGGTTATGTGAAGATCCAAAGTCTAACATGGCATTGTGTAAGATTTTATCATGTATATTAAGGCTGACATAGAAGGGAGGGACAACCCCTTCTTGGTATTTCCCTTCAACTTCAGGACCAAACAATAATTTTGGTTTGTCATCTGTCAAGTTTAAAGTATCAGTGTCACTGCCTATATTCAAAGCTCTCAAAACTTGATTTTTATATACATCCTGAGTTACTATTTCAGCTAAGGGTATGGTAATTTTAATCTTGGAAATTTCCCCTTCAAGGCTGAAAGGAACTATTGTTTTTGACATATTTACGTTTGTTTTGTCATTTACAATCCTTTCAGCAATTTTGGTTTGTTGAACTTTGTTTGGACTGTTATTTGGGACAGATTTGTTAGGGCCACTAGCTAAAGTACTAGGGCAGCTTTGTTCAACAATTTACTGGCTGTTTTTGTCTTTATTTGGATCAAATTTCTTGGCCACAGTGTTGGTGTTACTGGCTGTCTTTTTAGGCTGATTTTCTGAAGTTTTCTTAACAAAAATACTAGTGTTTTTGTCATTAGAAATCTCTGGGCTCCCTTTGCTTCTAAGACTATATTGTTTGTGTACCTCCATGATTGCATTTTCAAACCCCAATCGATAATATTCAGAATCTTCATGGTTGTTTTCAATTTTTTCTAAGGAGAAGAATCCTTGCTCTTCTTCAGTGAGAAAAACATCTGTCTCACTGTCAGATCCTATCAAGTTTACATGATTTTCCTCCAACCTTTCAACTTCCCTTTCTTCTTCTTGATCAACATAGTTTTGTTGAAAGGGAGGCCTAATTTGTTGGTCATTGTCTCTTTGCCTATCTTGATTAGGGTCTCTTCTAAGATTTGGGTTTCTATTTATGTTTTGGAGGTTGTTTTGGTTTTCTCTAAGAGGCACTCTATCATTCAGATTTATCTTTTCAAGCATCCTCTCCATTACTTTCACTAAGTTATCAATTTTAGTATCTGATGATGAGGTTGGTGCTATTGTATCCTCCCTGTATGTAACTCTTTTCTCTTCTTTTAGCCTAGTTCTTTTCTCAATCAGATTTGCTTCTACACCTAAGGCTCCCCTCTTCATATCTTCTAAAGTTAAGGGATCTATTTCTCTTAGCTAGTAGGCCATTCCAGGATCAAATCCCTCTGGGAATTTAGCTAAGGCTAAGCTTAATGGAGGTTTCATGTCTGGGGGAAGTGCATTATAAACACTACTGAATCTAGTGCAATAATCTTGGACACTTTCCCCAAGGTTTCTTTTGAGGTTGGTATATTCTGAAAGGATTTGGAGAGGGTTTTTCCTAAGTTCCCATTTGTTTATGAATGTTTGATATAAAGAAGGGAGATCATTAGTGGTGTGATGAGTTAAGCCTTTAAACCATTTTTTGGCTTCTCCTCTTAAACTTTGAGAAAAAATTCTCATCTTAATGGTTTCTTCTTCTATTTCCATGTAATCAAAAGCATCATTCACCCTCTCTACATGTTGTTGGGCAGTAGTAGGTTCATTTCCAGTGAAATGGGAAATTTTGGATTGATATTCATTGGGTAAGGGAACCAGAGGTAGTGGTAACACAAGTAGAGCATACCATGCTGCCATGATAGGAAATAATGGGGGATTTACAAGAGGGAAAGTGGGATGAAATGGGGTATTTTGAACAGTAGATGTGTGGATAGGAGTAGAAGAAATACTTGGGCCAACAAACTGCTGATGAGCAGATTTGTTATGGAAGAAGCTGAAATGATGGAGAAGCTAAGAGTCAGGTGGATTAGAAGGTGAAGCTTCTCTGCTAAAGATCTGTTGTAAATCTGTGGTTTCAAAATTAGCTTGGTTTAATTCACTTTGAGATTTATTCTTGAATAGGTTCTTTGTGTGAGGTAGGTCAAAGTGGGGATCTTTTAAGACTATGAGATCTTCAGGAACAGATCTTGTTCTAGGGATGGTGCTATCAGTAGTTGGTTTTCCAGATTTAGAAGTTTGCCACAAAATACTTTTTGGATTATCAACTATGGTGGGAGGATTAGGATCTGGATGGGATCTAGTATTGACCCTATGAGAAGCCAGATTTCAGTTTCCAAAATTTAGAGAGGTTTTTCAGGACTATTTTTCAATATTTTTCCTCTCACAGTGATTTCTACAATAGGGGACTAGGTTTCTAAACTTTCTCAGGGCTAGTTAACATAGTCCTAAGGAAATCTGAAGAACTAGTGAGGTAATAGGCCTACTGGGGCTAGTGGAGTCACCAGGTGGAGATTTTTAGCTTTCCTGAAGGTAAAATGTTTTATGGTCCACCACCAATGGTTTATTTAAAAACCAATCTGAAATGTTTTGGGTTTTTCTGATTTTTTATATGGTTCTATGGTTGTGAGAGTTTCCTATACCTGATTCAACACTTAGCTAAGGTGATGAAACAAACAAAGTCTACTCTATGGCTTATCAGCTAATTTCTTCAAGGTTTGATAAGGGTCTCTTAGAATCCTAAGGGTTACTTAGATTTCCACTGACTCAGACAGATCTTATCACGATTACCATTATGATGGTAGTGCTTGAAGAAGCTATAGTTCACTTGAATGAATACTGAGTGTTTTGTTTAGGGACTTTTACTCAAAAAGGTCCCACTGTGATTGCCAGAATGTTAGGGTCCTGTGATTTAGCAGATTGGCATACTAAATGACAAGGCAACACATAAACCAGTCTTTAGAGCTCTAGGATCTAGCCCTCCTAGTCTCAGAGAGGTATCTCTCAATTGTTTGCAAAGATATGACTTGTTTGCTTGTAAAAAGTTGATTTTAGGCTAGTTATTAAGCATGAGTTTGTTTATTGGTTTGGTGGGACATGATGATCTAGGCATCATAGATAGGAAAGGGAAATCTCTAAGTCATTGGACAATGGAGTCAAATGGAAGTTTGTAACAAGTCTGTAGATGAATCAGGGGTATCAAAGGGATAATCTAACCTGGCTATTGGATCTACAAAGTTTTCAGGTGAAATGAAATGAACATTAAGGGTTTAGAGTGAAAAGTAGAACTAAGGGAAATTAAGAATCCTTAATTATATGTACTTCTAAATAAAGGGACTTAAAACATCATTTGAACATGAAGAAGTATTTCATAGACAGGGCTAGCATGAATTCTACAAATCAAACTTTAGCAAATAACAATTTCAAGACAAACTTATTAAATGAAATCTAGGAGTCGAGGAACACTCTATTTCATCCAAAGATTTCACTTAAAAGATAAGAAAACATTCAAGATTCACAAATAACTGCATTCATAGAAGAGGGAACTCCTAGAAATCTCTGATTATAGCTATAAAGACCTTCAAAAAAATGATAAGAACAAAGGGTATGATCAAAACATACCTCTTTGGCAGACTGTAAACAATGGTACTTTAAAGGGAGACTTCAAAAATAGTTTTCAAGTGGTAGGAAGTAAGCAGGGAAAACCATAAATCATTCTTGAGGTCAACTATTTGAACTATTCTTGAAATATACAAGCTTAAGGGTTGAAAAAGTAGTCAAACTACTCAATAAAACCTTCAGCGGATGAAAACATAAAGACAATGAAGAGTAAATAGGTCTAAGGTGCTTCTAGGAGACATTTCTTAGCCTAAAATTTTTACTCTACTGCAAGCAAGAAATGATGAAAACAGAATGGAAAATAGGAAAAACATTAAAAAATTTAGAATACTTCACCAACAGCTAAGCTCAGGGATCCAATGACAGAGATTTCTCCATCAACAAATAGGTCAAAACATCCACAAGTTCCATAACATCAAATTTCTTTCAACTTCAGCAGAGTTGTGTATTACTTCAAAAGAGTCATCAAATGCCCACCTTTACAATGAGTTTCAGTGCAGTATTTATACTACAAATGAGGAGTTGGAACTATCTAGGGTTCAAAAAATGTTATTAATGACATAGTAAATGCACTCCTATCCTTAAAAACCATGCAAGGCATAAGGTAGGAATGTCTCTCAACTACTTCTCTGTGTAAGAAATTTGTCTTTACTTCCTGAGGATGAAATAGTTGAAAAGTTGGCTTTGAGGCCTTTTTCTATCTTTACATTAACTATTCTGACAATTTATAATATCTTCTTTAGTGTAATAACTGTCAATTTGCCTTTTGAGACACGAAGTAAACTATAGGTGGCAGTTAGATTTATTAAGGGAATAATTGCTTCTGTTGATGTATTCGAGGCCTTTTAGGCCTATCTTGCTGTAATTTAATCATTAAAAGCGTGTCTAGGCCTGATCTGTTTAGCCTTGGTTTTCCTTTTTAATTGATCATTGTTGTTCATTTCCATTTATTCACTACCTTAGACCTTTGTTTATTTGTGTTTATCCTTTGACCTTCAGCCTTTATAATTATCCTTTGTTGACCTTTTAATACTTCTCAGACTTCTTTTACAACCTCTTTTCCGTTGTCTTTAAATGTGTTTTTCTCTTTTAGTCCGCCTTTTTCTGTTTCTACTTCTTCACAACTGCTTTATCTCTTAATCTTTATCCTTGAATTTGTGTTTTCATTTGTGTGCAGGATTTTCTTTATGCGTTAGAAGTTTTCATAACATGTCAAGGGTTTTGAACCTTTATATAACCCCTTTGGCTCTTTAATGTAGCTTTTTCCTTATGGATAATCATTATTTGGCCTATGCCATTGAAAAATAGTTGCGGGAGGGCCTTTTAATACCTCAGCCCCCATTAAAAAAAACCTACAACTAAAACATAAAAATATTAAAAAAACCTGCTTTTTACGGGAAAAAAATGTTTTCAGAGGTTTATGAGGGTGTAAGGAGCAAAGAGGAGGAAGGGGGAGTGCAGGGGAGAGGTTTCGAAGGTGGAACCACGAAAACAGGTTTGAAATTCACATTTTGGCGCATAATGGAGGAAAAGTGGTTTTGCGAAAACCACCGGTGGTTTTCGCGTTGCAGATGAGTGGTTAGCAGTTTTTACCCAACTGAACGTGATTCCATTAAGTTTTGGACACGTGTCCTGGGAAAAACCACCCATTTCGTGCAAAAAAGGGGTGGTAAACCCCTGGAGGCAAATGTGCGCAATATCGTATGTGAACCGTTGGATCTCGAGTTGCAGATCCAACGGCGGAAAGGGCACACGATGGGGAAAGGTGCGCGGTGGCGGGAGATAGTCGAGGACAGCTGGAGGAGGAGGATTGGACGAGCGATAGAGCAGTGGGTGGTGGGTCCGGAGGTGACGTGGGCAAGCTTGTCGGGAAGTGGAAAGGTTGGGAGTGGAAATGCCATTGGATCGTCGGGTTTGACGGTGGAGATCGCTCGAGGAATAACATAGACACGGGGAAAAGAAAAAGGAAGGGGGGCTTAAGGAAAGGGGATGGGGCATGGTCCCGTGGAGAGATAAGGTGACCGGGAGCCCAAAAAAAGGGGCCAAGGGCTAGCACGGAGAGTTTAAGCGCTTGGTCTCGGCGTTTGGACACATGGAAAAAAGGAGCGAAAGGCTTAATCCCTCAAGGGCTTAAAGCCTATATACAAAAAAGGTCAAGAAAGGTAAAAAAATTTACCTTTTTGGATGTTCCGATAGGGTAAAATAAGCATTTTTAAACCAAATAAAAGGGTTCTATCAGTTTAAAATGGGTTTTTTAAGAGGAAATGAAGGTTAAATGAGAAGGAAAAAGAGGGGATTTTAAGAGGAAATGGAGTTTTTATGAAAGAAAGAGGTCCTTTTAAAGGGGAAAATGACTGTTGGGATAGGATTAAATAAGTCAAATTTTATGATAAAATGGATAACTTAGAGATAATGAACAAAGTGATATTTCCAACATTCAACAATTTTCATGAAAATTTTGTTTTGGAAATTCATGGACTGATTTAGCAATCATCAGATATAAAATAATTTATATATGGCTAACACCTCCAAAGGATCACAAAGATAATTGGTGTTGTTAGCGGATATACCTAAAAAACAAAGCATTGAAAATAGTGGAAACAATGCATCTACAAACATGAACTTAGACAAAAGTGACAAATACAAACAATAATTAATAGAGAAAAAATTCAACACAATAATGTAAAAAGACTTCCTTTATTGACTGCTGGTGGTAGAATAATAAAATAGAATACTAAAAACACTTGTAGAGAATCGTTTGATCTATGGTGCATAAATATCCTCAGAAAGGAGGCCCCTTTCCTTAGTCTCTTTGCAAGCTCTCTTCTCTCTCAAAAGAAGTGTGAAGACTCTCCAATGGTGGACTCTTCTTCTCTCACTAAGGTGTTGGATTGCTTAGAATCAATATGGCCAACATGCTAGTCCTCTCACTTCTTTTGTTTCTATTATCACTCCCCCCTGCTTCCCAAGGATGAGAATGGAGTTGAAGGAGGGTAACAAAAAACCAACATTTAGGTTAGGTAGTTAGCCCTACCAAGACCAGATAGGGCTCTCTCAATGTCACTTATCAGCTAAAAGGATGATTTTATATAATTTTTTAGGCTAGTTATGATGCTCAGTAGATTAGGGTTTTTTCTTTGTTTGGATTTTTGATGGATAGGAATGACAATTAGGAAACTAGGTCTAGGGTTTTGGTCTAAATTGAAAGGTTTAGTTGCAGAGGTAAGGGTGAGACTAGGTAGGTAAGCTAAGAATCATACTTAATTTTTCATTATGTATAGAGTTAATTGACAGGGACTTAGAATGAGCATTAAAATGAATTCATTCATCAGAAGAGAAGAGACAATTTCATGAAAATCTTATAAAAAATAGAGGATGGAAAGTGTGATTTCTATCAGTGAACTGATAATAATTAGCATAAAGAAGCATATATATGAAATATGAGACGTAACATTCAAAATTATGATGTTATAGAGAAAAAAATATGCTCAAAGACATACCATTGGAGTCTCAACACTAAGTCTTCAACACTGTCTTTGATTTCATTAACAAAAGATTGCACAATAGCTCCATTGCAAATAAAAACTATCCAACCTCTAAAGGGACTTGATGTGGACTACTTATAGAGAATAGAGTTCATGAAACCTCATAGGGTCGAAATCCTATCAAGAAAACATCATAATTACATCATATGAGTCCCTTCCTATAATCTAGGGAAGTTAGAAACTAATCCTTGAAATTTAGCTAAAGACTAGGAGTGTGTGTCTCCTCCATCAAATTACATGTTTCCTATTCATAGAGGGAAAAAAAAAACTCAAAAACATCAAATGAAACCTATTGGGACAACTAGCATTCAATTTTGGAGTTTTCCTGGCATGAAAATTTTCTGAAAGGAATCATATGCAGAAACGTAGTGCCTTTAGCAGAATTTTCGTGCCTCCCTGGCAGAAACGTTGCACCTGTTCAAGGGTGACTTTGACCCACTTAGAAGAATCCAAATACAAATATGAAAGTATTTTTGAGTAGCCTTGTGAGTATAGTTTCCAATGAGCCTTGAATATTTATCAAACGCACACGAGAAGACCTCCACAAGTTGATTTACCAAGCCTCACTCTAGAAGCGCGGTGCTTGGTCAAAAACACTGGCAGAAGCATGGAAAAGAGGCAGTTTTTTGGATTTTTATCCACAACCAAGGGGTGTCATGGAAAAAAAAGGACTTGATCCAAATTTTTCAGGTTAAATGGAATCCAACCATGTAATTCAATTTTCATTTGAGTGCCCTGAGAGAAAGCGTCACGCCGCTGCGCGACGCTTCTACAATGACCATTTTTTCAGATTTTCCAGAAATTTTCTACAAACATAGGCCTCAAATATGGATCAATATATATATATATATATATATATATATATATATATATATATATATATATATATAACCATGATGTTTTGTGCAACACTGAGAGGTTTTTTTTATTTGGCATGTTATGAACAACAACCTCCTCCAGTTTTCAAAATACTATCCCATTTTCCTAATCCAAGTTTGAAGTTGATCACTAAAAATTTGCACAAGCATCAAGCCACTTTAGCAGAAGCATCGTGCCACTTTGAGAGGGTGTTTGGAGGCCTTTCCAGAGGATTTTTTGGATGAAAGTGGTATGGTTGGAAATCTTACAATGTCTGCTACAAAATGGACTACATACCCCTCCTCCAAACCCCTGAAAAATTGACTTGAAGACAACCTATTCAAAAGTGCAGAAAATGACCCGGAGCAACTGTAGTTTTGGAATTTCTCTCAAATAATAAAATGTGTGCATAAAATTAAGGAGGTTTTTTTTCTTTGGCCTATGATTGACAAACACCTCTTTCAGTTTTGTAAAATTCATTTCCATTATTTCATAAACTGATTTTGAAGAAAAATTGTCCCTGTGTTCAATGTAAACCCTAGCAAATGATCACGTAGCTCTAAAAATGATGCCATGGGTATGAGTTGAATCAAACCTGAAAATTTTCTCTCCTTTTCTGTAATTTTTCTTTTCATTTTCCATGGTGTTTTTTTTTATTATAGACACCCTATCTTGATGGGAAGGAAGGAAAGGGTGGAATCTAAGAAAACAAGGGAAAATGGGGCAGCATGTTTGGGGAGGGAAATGGAAGGGATAGGAGTTAGGGAAAAGTCTAAAAAAATTAGGGGATATAGAGGAGTGTTTTAGGAACACAGTTCAAGTGTAATTCCTTGAAATGGATAAGGGAAAGAGGGGAAAATGGCTAAAATAGAGTCCTAACCCAAAATCTCTACAAAAACGCAGTGTCAGCTAGGATTTTAGGGGAAAATAAAAGAAACAAGGGAGATAAATATGAGAAATGGTTTGGGGAGGTGTATGAGGTGTGTAAAAAGGTTATAGGGTAGAAAAACCGAGAGTTTTCACACTGAAACAAACTAAACACCAAATAAATCCAAAAATGTAATGAAAACCCTAAGAGAGGGATTTCACCATTTGACGAAGAAATTGGGCTGAATGAAAGGTGAGGGATGATCAGTTACTAACTTGGAAGCCTCTTAAAATTTTGAAATTCTTATTTGACTCTTCTTTTTGCTCCTTTGGCTTTATTTTATAATTTGATAACTCACATGATGGTGACAATGGTGATGACATGACTCCCATGTAGCTTTTGATGACATGAACAACTGATGAAACTTCAAATGTAATCCTAGACCATGACCTAGATGGTGGTATATTAACTGATTCATGAACATAAACACTTAAAAGAATACTTGACCGAGATGGGTGATGATGACCATGAGTGAATAGAGGGAGCAATGCTGACCTAAACAACAACCAATCATCAAATTCTATTTGAAAACTTATTTGAAACTATAAAATTTGACCTAGCAACCTATCAACTAACCTTGAGAGAGTACATTTGATCACTAGTGACTGACATAAACTAACATTGGCTCAATCTGGGGATGTCAACTCCTTTAGGAGGTGTCAAGAACACAATATATTGGGTAGGCTCATCCATTGAGCAATGGAGTCAAAACTGGAAACTGAAATAAATTAACAAACTGAAATGACTAACTGAAACAAAAACTGACTTTGACTCTAAAAATTGACTACTGACTAAACTTACTTATGGCAGCATACCATTAGGATCTTAGGGCCTTTGCCTCTGGCTTCAAATCCAGATGATAATCGCCCACCTACTGAAGATATATATACAATCACGTGATATGATCCCTCCAGTGTAACCAATCCAACAAATGGATACTTGCTTGAATCCTTCTCACACTTTCCTTGAGTAGGAAAAAGGAGCAATAGATAGGAAACTCAAAGGGTCCACTAAAAATGTGCTCATTATTCATAAATAAAATAATATTCATCTTATGAGATGGCTGCAACAACCTTACCATTGGATCCTTGAAACCATGAAAAATTACCTCTTTTGAGATTGGATCAAATCAACAAAAGGATCCTTGAAAATATGGAAGATTTTCATGTCTTGATGATCCAAGGGACAATTTTAATTCATAATTATTCCTTTTTCAATCTTGTCATGATCAAGTTAAACTTCAAAGAAAAATGAATCAACAGTTTTGTCTATAAAAATGTCTAAATTTTCTTTAGCATCCTCAAATATGATAACCATATAATGTGTATCGAGACTTTCCTTTTGTTGATCAAAAAATTCTATTTTGATCTCATTAGATAACTCTATTTGAAGACTATCATCTTGATTTTGATGATGTGAGACTATTTCTGATAGTTGATCCTCTTATAGTTGTGGATCTTTTTCAGTATGAACTAGTTCACTACTTGCACCTTGGTCGGACAAAAACTGACAAACTCGCTGCAAAAATTCACCTATCTAAAGAGAAGGGAAATTAATATCAACATCAAGTTCTTGATTGATTTTGTCTTCATCTAAGAGAGAAACTATTGGTGGTTGTAATTTTTCAACATGTTGTAAATCCTCTTGATCATCATGACATCTAACCGGAGAAGAGAATTCATAAAGAGCCTCTAACATATCCTCATCATCCATAAATTATATATCCTCATCAATATTTTCAAGATACTGAATGAAACCCTCAAAATGATCACAGTAATTTTGTACCAGCAGCAAAGATGGATAATTCTCTTTATAATTCTCAAAAAGTATTGTATGAAAATCCTTTAAGGAGCATATGATAGCTGGTCTTAACTATTCATACAATGTTATTTATTTTCTTCCAAGGTAGGCATAAATATCTTCATTAAGAAATCCTTAGGAAACTTAACTTTAAGCTTACATACATGCATATGAAACTTGATCAAGCGAAAGGCAACATCATATTTATTTTCATCTTTGAACATGGGAAGTTAAGAGAACCAATCAACATGAGGAATTGGATTTAGAAAGCCAGGGATATGAGACTGATCCATAGGAGCATACCTGGAATTCCTTCTTTCAGTTGGATCCATCATGAAAATAATGAACTCACCAAGAAATTCTTCAAGCTACCCGTTTTTGAACAGTGGAGTTGCCATGAAAACTTTGAACTTTTTGATTCTTCGACACTGGAGTCGCCACGTGAAACATGCATAGCCTTTTTGTGCCTGACCACTATTCACCATTAGAAATTAGAGCTAATCTTTGTCGTTCTTTCCGGGGAAATATTTAACCTTCTCTCTCCAGAAACAATGCCAAAAATGTTATCACTCCCCCTACTTCCCAAGGCTGAGAATGGAGTTGAAGGAAGGTAAACAGAAACCAACCTTTAGGTCAGGTAGCTAGCCCTACCAAGATCAGAGAGGGCTCTTTAAATGTCACATAGCAACCAAAAGGATGACTGTATATAATGTTTTAGGCTAGTTATGATCCTTAATATATTATGGTTTTTTCTTTGTTTGGAGTTTTGCTGGATAAGAATGATAGTTAGGAAATTAGGTCTAGGGATTTGGTCTAAATTCAAAGGTTTATTTGCGGAGGTAAGGGTGAGGCCAGGTAGGTAAGATAATAAGAGTGCTTAATTTTTCATTGTGTATAGAGTGAACTGAGATGGAGTCAAAATGAGCATTAAACTGAATTCATTCATAAGAAGAGCAGAGACAATTTCATGAAAATATTATAAAAATTAGAGCATGGAAAGCATGATTTCTGTCAATAAACTGATAAGAATTAGAATAAATAAGAATATACATGAAATATGAGTAACATAACATTAAACATTATGAGTTTATAGAGAAAAAAAATGCTCAAAGGCATACCACTAGAGTCTCAATACTATGCCTGCAACACTGTCTTTGATTTCATTAGCAAAAGCTTGCACAATATCTCCATTGCAAGTAAAAACTATCCAACCTATAAAAAGACTTGAGGTGGACTACTTATAGAAAATATAGTTCATGAAACCTAATAGGGTCGAAATCCTATCCAAAAAACATTATAATTACAAATATGAATCACTTCCTAGAATCTAGGGAAGTTAGAAATTAATCCCTGAAATTTAGCTAAAGAAAAGGAGTGTGCATCTCCTCCATTAAAATACATGTTTCCTAATCATGGAGGCAAAAAAAAAAATCAAACACATCAAATGACACCTCACGGGAAAAATAGCATTGAATTCTGGATTTTTCCTAGCATGAAAATTGTCTAAAAGGAATCCTATGCAGAAACGTAGTGCATTTAGCAAAAGCATTGTGTCTTCTTGGAAGAAACATCATGCTTGTTCAAGGGTGATTTTGACCCACTTAGAAGCATCCAAATGAAATTATGAAAGTTTTGTTGAGTATAATTCTGAGTCTAGTTTCCAATTCACCTTGACATTTTATAAAAAACCTACAGGAAGACCTCCAAAAGATGATTTTCCTATCCTCACTCTAGAAGCGTCACACCTCGTAAAAAACATTGGCAGAAGCATGGAAAATAGGTAGTTTTTTGGATTTTTCTCCACAACCAAGGGGTGTCATGAAAAATGAAGACCTGATTTGAAATTTCGACATGAAATGGCACCCAACCATGTTAACCATTCTTCATTTGAGTGCCTTGAGAGAAAGCATCGTGTCGTTGTGCGACGCTTCTGTAATGACCATTTTGTTTTCAGATTTTCTAGAAATTTTCTGCAAAAATAGGCCTAAAAGATGGATCAATATCTATATAACCATAACATGTTTTGAAAAAATGAGAGAGGTTTTTTTTCCGAGGCATGCTATGCACAAAAAACTCCTCAATTTTTTCAAAATAACTTCCCATTTTCTCAGCATCCAAGTTTGAAGTTGATCACTAAAAATTTGCAGAAGCGTCGTGCCACTTTAGTAGAAGTGTCATGCCACTTTGAGAGTGAGTTTGGAGGCATTCCAAAAGTAGGTTTTTGATGGAAGTGTTATGGTTTTTGAGTGAGTTTGGAGGGCATTCCTTAAAAATTGACTTATAGACAACTTGTTCAAAAGTGTAGAAAATGACCTAGAGCAACTATAGTTTTGGAATTTTTCTCAAATCATAACATATGTGCATAAACTTAAGGCGGTTTGTGTTCTTTGGCATATTATTGACAAAAACCTACTTCAATTTTTTAAAATTCATCTCCATTACTTCAGAAACTAATTTTGAAGAAAAATTGTCCCTATGTGCAATGTAAACCCTAGCAAATGATTACAAAGCTCTGAAAATGATGCCATGGGTCTGAGTTGACTCAAAAATGGAAAATTTCCCTCCTTTTTTTTTTAATTTTTCTTCTCATTTTCCATGGTTTTTTCTTGTATGATAGAAACCCTAGCTTTATGGGAAAGAAGGAAAGGGTGGAATCTAGGAAAATAGGGGAAAATGGGGCAACAAGTTTAGAGAGGGAAATGGAGGGGATGAGAGTTAGGGAATCTAAAAAAATTAGGTGAGATAGGGGAGTGTTTTAGGAACAAATTTTAAGTGGAATTTCTTGAAATGGATAAGGGAAGGAGGGGAAAAACGCTAAAACACAGTCCTAACCCAAAATATATGCAAAAACGCAGCATGGGCTATGGTTTTAGGGGAAAATGAAAGAAATGAGGGATTTGAATGTGGGAAACGGTTTGGGGAGCTGTATGAGGTACGTAGGAAGGTGATAGGGTAGAAAAACCAGGAGTTTTCTCACTAAAACAAACCAAACACCAAAGAAATCCAAAAATGCAGTGAAAACCCTAGGAGAGGGATTTCACCCTTTGCTGAAGAAATGGGCCGAATGAAAGGTGAGGGATGATCACTTACTGACTTGGAAGCCTTTGAAACTCCTTAAATGTTGATTTGAATCTTCTCATTTGTCCTTTGGCTTTATTTTCTAATTTTCTAACTCCCATGATGGTGACAATGGTCATGACATGACTCCCCTGTAGCTTTTGATGACATGAACAAATGATGACACCTCAAATGTAATCCTATATCATGACCTAGATGATAGTATATTAACTGATTCATGACAATAAAAATTTAAATTAATACTTGAATGAGATAAGTGATGATGACCATGAGTGAACAGAGGGAGCAACGATGACCTAGACAACAACCAATGATCAAATTTTATTTGAAACTATAAAATTTGATCTAGGATCCTATCAACTAACCTTGAAAAAGTACATTTGATCATTGGTAATTGACAGACACTAATAGTTTCAACAATGAACTGTGTTGTTTATCTTATAGGAATTTGGACAGCATAACAAAGTCTCATGTTTTTTCTCTTCCCATGGCTTGCTTATATAGAAAATTTTGAACCCATCTTCCCCCCCTTGGTTCAAGAGTGATAGTGACGCAAGAGTAGGACAAGATGATTCCATTGAGGGTTTCATATCTTAAAGGAAACCTCAAGTCGTTTGTCCCTGACCAGCCATGTCATGGAATCCCCTCCCCAAGAGTGGGAAGTGGTCTCGTAATTTTGAATTTCCCCTTCCTTCAATCACATGAATTTCAAAGAAAAAGTTGTGCGATCGCAGATTTCTGCCTTTCTTCTGGTGCACAGTAAAACAAATCCTCTTATGACCTCAGGAAAAGTTACATTTTTATTATTTCCATGATGTCTTCGGCTGGAAAATATTGATTTGTACCTTTTGTTGGACAATCTCTAATTTCTTTTGTAGTGTACGATTTTTTGGTGTTAACGGGAAGGAAAAGGGGTTCCATTCATATCAATTGGATCTTGTTCGATATTATAGTAGAAAAACCTAGGAGTGGGAGTGAGAGAGCATAAAAAATTGGGTTTACTGTCTATAGAAACCTATTAGGCCATAGGTCTTAGGTAACTCCACAAATAAGACCTTGTCCATTGTACTTTCATTACTTCCATTCTAAACAAAAGAGAGTGGAGTAACATCACCTTTTAGCTAGGTTTTCTTCCATAAATGTTTCTTAAAGCACATATTGTGTTAATTATGGTTGGTGTGTGATTGTATTTCATTGTTTTCTATTTTTCACTTTTTACGTATTACAGGCTTAAAAAAAATATAATAATTAATAAATTTGTAATCTAAGTAAATTGACCTTCATAGTATAGAATTTAGTGTATTTTTATTAGCTTTGTTATGACCAACTATGTAGTGGAATATTCATAATAATTTACAAATCAATTTGTGAAGAAACAATATGTCTCATTTATTTACTTTAAAATTCTTAAAGTCACACATCTAAGGGATTGACTTCTTTCTTGTGCACTTATGTGTTAATAATAATGAAAAAATAAACACTATTACAAAATTGGTGTTTTGGAATAGCTTTTATCATTTAAAATCTCCTCTCCCCTTTAAAAGAATAATTATTTTCTTAACAATTAAAAATCAAATAATTAGCTTCATAATTGGACTTTTTTTACATGGAAGTTATATTAAATAGTGATGTTCTCTACATGTGAATATGATTTAGAAGAAAAATGAAGTTATGGTGGGGCTATTCAATTCAATTTAATTTATATGTTAATCTCCATTAAATTTGATATATGTTGTTGAAAGGGTTAGAATAGTTGATGATAGAATGTATTGCGAAGGCACTCCTTGTGTGAATGTTGCTAGTTCACAAGTACATAGATCTAGTTAACAAAAAAAAATGTATAGTTTGAGTTGGCCCAAAGGTTAAGAACATTCCTAATTGGTCTTGGGTTCAAATCCAAAGGGAAATATAGTATGTGAACCTCCATATATTTTAGTAGTCAAATCATTATATGGATGCATATCCTTTGTCCCACAAACAAAGGGATCTCATACATCAATTTAGTGTTTGGCTTGGTTGTGACCTTAAAATTAGATTATTTTTACTATTATTATTACGGAGTGCAAAAACAACTCTATGGATCACAAAAGAGTAATAAATCCTTACTTATTATGTTAAAAAACTAAACAAAAGAAAGTTCCATATAATCAAAATGGGAACATAAAAAAGGCATATTAAGAAAAAAGTGTCATAATACTAACTAATATTGTTGCATTGAGGAGAAACTTTTAATGTTCAAGGGTAAAAAAAATCATGATGGTTGTGAAGTTAATGGTGTTATTTGATTCACAATACTTTCTTCATGGACCTATCCCTTGAGCGATGATATTGGTTAGAGGATCTCTTCCCACTCATGTTGACAGAATATTGGAAGAAGCATTTAACTTAATACAAGTCCCTCAAAACATCTTGTATTTGTAATTTCATTAGGGAAAGCCAAACACCTTGTGGAAGAAAAAGGCCACGTCTCTTTGGTTGTCATAATACATGAAAGAATGAAGGGACCCATTGGAGTTCCTTGAGATATATTAGAACCATACTCTAATTTGGTAATAGAAGGAGCATATGAATACAAAATTATCCTTATTCTTAAGTTCTAAGTAACACTATGACAGGCAAAGTGCTTTCCAGGAATGTGATGCTCTGATTCAATGTGAACCTAATTGGAAACAAGCTTATAATTCTATTAAAATAAATCACAAATCTTAAAAAGAAATAGAATTTGTTTGTACTTATAAGATTTGATAAATCCATCCATGAAGTAGAGATATAAATTGAGATAGTGATAGTCAATGAAAATTATTGAAAAAAGGATCACTAAAGGGTGTCTTTTTATCCAAGAAAAAAATAATATTTTTCTATTCCAATTTAGAATACAAATAGAATTTTGCATGTGCTCAATGCATATTATACATGTAAAGTAGATACAATCAAATATTGAAGAAATTGTTAATCACTCCGCCAGATCTCCAAGGCCAAAGAAGAGATCCCAACATAGGTAACCACAAACCAACCTTTTAACTTGGAATTTAGCCCTACCAAGTCGGAGAGGGCTCTCACCACAAAAATCATAGCCAAGAGGGCTAGATGAAAAGGTTTTAGACTAGTTAACAAATGCAGAAGGGTTTTGTTTTGTTTTTATTAGGTTGGACTAGGTCAGGGAAAATGACATGGAATTGCAGTCCATTCGATGGGGAAAGGTAGGTAGAAGGCTTAGCACTTAAAGGTGATTTGGTGAGATGGTTTTAGATTGATGAGGAGCTAGGAAGATCATAGGAGATTTATTCTTCCTAAACTGAAGAAAATGGACAAATTGTGACAAATTTCCCAAAACAGAGAATGAAAAACATGTATTCTACCTATCAACTTGAAATTTATCATATAATAGACATGAAATGCTTATGAGCTTACAAAAAATTCATACAAATGATCACAGAGAAATAGCAATGCCAAACATTCATACCACATGAATCCCAAGGAAATAGCTACAATTATTCATTAGTTTTAGGCCAAACTAATTACACTTGATCAATAAAATAGCATCCAACTGATTCCAACTCTTGCTAAGAGTGAATAAATGGAAGATATTGACATAAAAACTACATTCTCTCATCCTCAGGGGTCGAATTCCTGAGATAAGAATGAGATCCACAAAATTCTGAACTGAAATTTGGAGTGTAGGGAGCTTTAAGTGACTCCTCCCTAATTACATTGAAATTGATTCATTTGACTTTGATGAGTACATTTACATCATGAATCTACCCCTAGGTAACTTATCCACATCATATTTACATTTACCATGCTCAATTTCATAAGTGAAATCATGATTTCAAAGACAAAAGTCAAATTTTCACTCAAATTTGAAAAATATCAGCAAATTGTCAAACGTGCCCTCTCTTTGGTAAACAAGCTTACCCTTTGGTAAATGCACCCTCCATCTTGCAGGTTGTTTTTGACTGGGTTGTAGGTGTCCAAATTGGCTTCAAGATAGCTTGTTGGAATCCCTTCAAGTCTAATTTCTGAATATGCCTTTAGCTTTGAAAATGAATCTCATTTTCCCTGTCAAAACTCAATCCTCCCAAGACTGATCAGCGCACAACGCTAGGGCCAAAAATGAGGCAGAAACATGATTTTTTGGTGGTTTTTTGACATTTTCACGTGCTTGTTTTGAAAACCAAGGCTTGCGAAGTGATTTTATGAGATGTATTGACAATTTCACATCTAATGGTGGTGACCTTTTTCTCAATAGATTTCTCAAAAAAGAGCGCATCACCAAGGACGTTGTGCATTTGACACTTGTCTCTGTGACTTGACTATTCAAAATCTCAATAAAAACACGGAATTTGCAAAAATGACCCAAAAATATTAAAAATTGTTGAAATGATTGTTGATAATGTGCTAGGCTTGGAGTGAAGCTGTTGTAAGGATATCCAATTTCCTTTTCTCTTCTTGCATGGTCAAAGCCTCAATTTTTGCATTGGCTCTTTTGAGCTTGGCCATTGCAACTTTCTCCTTTTGGGCATAATGCTTGACCTTTATCCTCATTATGTCATTGCCTTTGTTTGCTTTCTCCAAAATCTTCTCCAGGTGTTGATTTTCTCTCTCAAGCCATGGCTCCATTTTTTCATTAATTACCATTGCTAGTTGTTCATTTAGGGTTAACTGATCAATAAGCTAAGCCTCTTTTTGTCTTTCTAGAGCTAGAGCTCTTTTCAGTCCTCTAGTTTTAGGTCTGCCTCTTGGTGCTTTTTCATATTGTTCTTCAAGCAACCCATTCTTTTCAAGTGTCTTATCTAGCAAAACTTTGGCGTTCTCTGCTTCCCTTTGAGTTGTTATGTATTTCACCTCATCAATGACCTATTTTGTCTTCAATTGTTGGTTCTCCTGCTCAAGGAAGTTTATGATAAATTTGGACCTATCAAGATTAGTTTGGATCTCTATAATCTTGGCTGTTATCATCCTATATTCTACAACTTCACTAGGTGACTATGGATTTTCTAAAATCTGCTAAAGAGAGCATTCCTTGACTATCAACTATCTTTAGAAATCTCACTGCCTTCATTATCTTCATAAAACATTTCTCCCTATCTCTCAGCTTGCCTTCTCAAGATCACCCTGCTGCTCTTAAAGAAATTATTATGGGCTTATTTCTCTCATTTTCACCCTTCTTGCCTACCAAAAGTCCCATTTCCTCTTTTCCCCCTCTAAAAACCTTTATTTTCTCCACTAAACCCCCTCATCACCTCAATTTCCCTTATTTTATTAAAACAATGTAAAAACTTCTTTTTACATTGTTTTAAATATAAAATTAAAACCTCTCAGAACCTTTGTATTGTATTAAAACTATGTTTATTTGATATAAAGCCTAGCCCTCTGTTTTATATTTAAAACTTATTTTTTATTGAACTTAAGCCCGACCCCTTTATAAATATTAAAGCCCCCTGCTTTAATGATTTATAGCACCCCGCGCTTTGTTAAAACACCCATATAACCTTATCTTCCGCCCCATTTCTAAAGCTTCTCGCTCTTATTTTACCTGATATCTTTCTCCTTAAGCTCCCACCTACATAAACATTATCCCTTACGACCTTAAAGCCTTGGCTCTACTCTTTGAATAAAAGTTTCTACTTATTTAATAGACTCGGGCCCCACTGTTTGTTCTGCCCTTGTTTCAAAACCCTGACCACCGTAGATCTATCTCCCCTGAGATCTAACGACCCACAGCCAATATTGCACATTTTTTTGCGCGGGGATTAAATGATTCCTAACCCTATGAAATAGGCGGTATTTTCCCATGCCCCATCCACCACATAGCACCCGTTGAGTAGAATCGCATCTGTCGGCCTGAAACCATTTACCACTCCTCAACCCATGCGAAAACCACCTCTCCTCCTCCTGCCAAATCTTGATACCACCATCCAAATCAAACCTACCAAAGCCCTATGGTTCTGTGATGAAGCACAAACCGCTATTTACACCTCTGCAAATTCTCTAACAGCCCAAAAGCCCCGAATAAACACAGAAAGTTCCACAAACATAGGATTTAAGATTAGAAAATTGTTATATTGTGCAAGTATAAAGGCAGGAATGTAAGAAATGCATTTTAAAGGTCCAAAATTAATTGAATAAGTCTTATGGGTGACGATCCAAAACCTTGTTTTATTTAGAAGGACCAGAGGCATGAAAACAAGCATAATCACCGATGAATCATGATCATTGGTGGTTATCCAAGCATGCCATCAGCAAAAAAATGCCCACACTGCGCAGTAAATATAGGTAGAAGCACAGTGAAGAGAAGAAGATATTCAAAGGACTGTGATGGGAAGATCATGGCCAAAACAAGAGACATAGATGAATATTAAAGCTTAAAGGATTAATCAGAGGATTAAAAAAGTTAAAGGCGGAGATAAAGAAAATTATAAGAGTTTAAAATCAAAACCAAATTAAAAGGCCTGAACATAGTTTGAAGGATAAAACAAAGATAGATCAACACAGAGGAAAATTCGAATGAATTAAACCAAAAGCATTTACTTCTTCAAAAGACACATTTTGACACCTACAGCATGTTTTATTTCAATAAAGACATCAACAGTTATTGAGACAATCAGAGATATTTCTCAACTACTCTGCAGTTATTGTAAAATTTATTAGGAAGCCTTAAAGTCAAACATTTCCAGAAGTTAGCTCATACAGTTAAGTTAGGATTTATTATTATAGTAAGTTTGTCTTAGATATTTTTCCTTGGGCCTTGAATGGTCTCAAAGGTCAAAAAACTCATTAAATTTGTAATCAATGCATATCTTAAACCCTAGCTTAGGATAACCTCCTCATTTTGTAGATAAATACTGCATTTATTATTCATTTTTAGTGTTGGTTGATTGATTAGTTGGCTTTTTGATGGTTTTTGAGCTAATTGAAGATTGCTAGGTTGGATTTGAGAAAGCTCTAAGTTGCAGAGATCTATTGTACTGGAGTAATGTAACTATTTTGAACATCAGTAATACAAGCACGTTCACAGGATTCTTGAGCTATTTTAATGGTGAAGTTTTCCTTCTTTGTTAATGTTTTCCTTTTTTTTCCATTTTGTCCATTATTTCTCTGATAAAAGAACATAAATTTTAGATTAGGATATGCTGTCTTGGCACCCTATTTTTGTCTGTATTCTTTATCTCAATCTTTTCTTCTGCAAGGTCTGATTAGAGAATTATTTTTCTCTCTAGTTCCACCTAGTTTTTTGTCTTGGAAATGATTTAATAGAGTCAAGCCAAAGAAGTCTATGGTGAGCCTTGTCCTTGGTGTAGCTTGAAATATTGTTTTTAGGGCTTTTATTTGAAGTTTACTTAGTATATTCTAGCCAAAGAAGTCTATGGTATGCCCTATCCTTTGGTTTGTCTCAAACTATTACTTTGAAGGTATTTAAAGTGTTTGATTAAAGAAGATAGGTTTATCTTTCTCTTTAGTTTCACTCACTGTTATCATGAATCTGTCACTGTTGTCTTTCTCTTTATCTTGGTATTTCTTTGTCTGAAAGTAATTCTAGGATTGCTTGATTGTTGTCTTAAAGGATTGCTTATTAAATTTTAGCCAAATAAGTCTATGGTATGCCCTGTCCTTTGGTTTGACTCAAACAGTTACCTCAAAGGCTTTTCTTGTTAAAGTAGAGCTAAAGGATTCTTAACTGAACTTTGGTTTTACTGTTTTCACAACTTATTGTCATTTCATATTCCATCTAATCTAAGATATCCACTTGATATATTTAGCTTGCCCTATGAAAACCCTTGCAGATTTGATGTACAATTAAATCCTTTTATGACTCCATAGGCCAATGTATTAATGTTTCTCATGGTCTATCTATTCAGTTGAAACACTCTCTCAATTAATCACACCATTGATCTATCAACCTATCAATCAATCAATAAAAATAATCAAGTCCTAAGAACTTCATAACTAGCCTAAAATCATAAAACAAAAACATAAAGACATATCATTTATAAACACTTATATAGAGAGAGCCCTCTCTAAGTATCAGGAGGTTAGGTCCATGGACTCCAAAATGGTTTGATGTGGTTCCCTACAGAGTTTGTTCTTGCCAATATTGCAAATCATGGGGAGCCAACATAGTGGCAATCGTACTGGGGATACTAAGTAATAAACATCTTGAATATAACCTCAAAAACTCAAAAAACCTCATTTTAACTTATATGAATCAAGTGTTAGCCAATAATTGTACCTGGTTGCTAATGGTGGACAACAACCAACCATAAAAAAATTAAAATCCTCCACCTGGTGACTCCACTGGTTTTCAGTAGGTCTGTTGACTCCACTAGTTTTCCATAGACTCCACTGGGAAAATTATTTTATCATTAAACATCAACAAAACCCGGTCATAAATACTTTGTGGATTGAGTATTTCTTTGTTGGAAATATAATGCAGAGTGTTGTCCTTGATGGCAACCCACTTAATAAAGATGATGGCAACCTACTTGATGGAAACTGACTTGATATACTAATTAATGATGTAAATCTGATGTGTCTACAAAACAGCTCAGATGTAATGATGAAAGGAATTTCAGGATGTGCTAGACCAATGATGAATAGTGTGTCTCGAGGCATATGCGGGTTTGTCTAGTAGAAGTATCGTATGCACGCGGGAAAGTACGTGCCAAGTCGCGTATGCTCAATTGCGCTATAAAAGTGTCAAACCAGGGGTTACTACCATGGTATTGACCCATTGTATTGAGATCTGGGCTGTCTATTTGATCCTGTCCAGGAATACCATCGGAAGTGGTGTGGTTTTGGCTCATGGTATTGATAAAGGGTAAACCTATATAAGTAGAAGAAAATCATTGTGCAAAGGGTGTGCATGTGTCTGGGCTTTAATGAATACTTCACTCTGAAGTATATCTACATGGTTGAACTCTGCTCTTAATTGATAGATCTGAATCTATGATGCATATATGAACATGATGAATTTTCAAGATCTCTAGATCTAGAAATGGTGAATCTCTTGGATGATCTAAAAAGAAGTGATGAAGACCTGGCGCAAAATCTGTTGAAGTAATTGAAGAAATCTGGGTAAGTTCATAGATCTGGTCTGCTCTGCAAAGATTATCTTTTATAGATCTATACGCAGGTTCATTTCATAAAAATCGCGTGTATACGCAGATCTGTTTAAACAAAGGCGCGTATGGGTAGTTAGAGTTGTTCTGAAAAATGCATAGATGTATACGCGGGTTCATTTCGTGAAAAGCGCGTGTATACGCGGATCTGTTTAAACAAAGGCACGTATGGTATCTGAACTTATATTTTCTCAAGGTTGAATGTGATTCTGGATATCTATTCTGTAGTCTGGGTTATCTCTGATATTTTGGTTACAGTGGTTTCACTGTTCTGTTTGAAGCATTGGGCAAAGTATGTTTATAGATAAGTAAAGGGTTGTGTTAGAGCTGTTTGGTCCAGTATGAAAATTGATGAAATGTGGTTTGCAGTGGATCTGAGGTTTGAAACCTTCAGTATGTATGTAGAATCTTTCTGTCAGTAGAAGCTGGTGCTTGTATCAGGGGGTAGTAGCTCCCTTCCAGGAGAGGTTGGTAAACGAGAAGCAGGGGGTTGTAGCTCCCTTCCAGAAGAGGCTGGTAAATGAGAGAAGGTTGTAACCTTCTGTAGGTGGGTGCCTGTGTGATGGTATGAGTTTGCACCAGTACATGTTGTAAGAAGTTTTCTTAATAATAAAGATTGAAGACTGAGACGACGACAGCGGTGGTTTTCTCCCGAATTGGGTTTCCACCTAAAAATCCTGGTGTTCATGTGTGTTGCTTATGTGTGATGATTATTCTGTTCTTTCTACATCTGTTTACTGTTTTCTAAAACATCGGATGAATGAGTAATGCAATGATCTAAGTCAAGAACTAAATGCATAATTAGATCACTGGATATACGCGAGTTCTGTAAAGAAAATCCGCGTATATACGCTAGTTGGATGAAGGAAAGTAGCGTATGGGTTTTTAAGAAAGAAATAACAAATTTTTATTGTCTGCACTAAATACTGATTCACCCCCCCTCTCAATATTTTTCCCAACAATTGGTATCAGAGACAGGTCCTTCTGAAAAAGCTTAGCCGCTAGAAGGAAGATCAAGCAAGATGAGCAATCAAGATGGAACAACATCTATCAAGCATCCGCTCTTTAACGGAAGAAATTTAATCTTCTGGAAAATAAGGATGAGATCCTATCTTTAGTCTATGGGAGCAGATATATGGGCCATTTCTGAACAAGGATATCAATATCCAGCCGCAGTACCAACAGATCCGACGAAAAAGACGAATTATGAAACAAATGAAAAGGCGGTCAATGCACTATTGGGAAGTCTAACTGAATCAGAATTTTTCAAGGTTATGTAGCTAAATATAGCAAAGGCAATATGGGACAAAATCATCCTAAGTTATGAAGGTGATGCAAAGGTAAAAAGTGCAAAACTCCAAACTCTCAGAATTGAATATGAAAACTTGAGAATGCATAATGATGAGAGTATTGCTAGTTTCTTTTTACGTCTTGATGATATTGTCAATCGTATGAGAAACCTGGGAGAAACAATAGCAGAATCTACTTTGGTTGAGAAAATCTTAAGATCACTAACAGCAAAATTTGAATCAAAAGTCTCTTCTCTTGAAGAAAAACAGGATCTTCAAACTCTTACTGTGGTGCAACTTCATGGAATACTGACTGCATATGAAATGAGGAGAGGAGGACCATATGAAGTCAAAGAAGCTGTTTTTAAAGCTTCTACAAAAGGGAAAGAAGTTCAAAAAGCAGAAGGATCTGGATATATCTCAGAAGAAGATGAGGCAAATTTTGTAAAGAAACTTCAACTTGGCACAAGACGGTTCAGAGGTAAGCTTCCTTTCAGATGTTTTGATTGTGGAAGATTTGGTCATTATGCTGCTTAATGTCCTTATAAAGAAACATCTGCAAAAGGGAAGGAACTAGCAAGAAGGAATAAGCACCGGTCTAGCAAAAGTTACTACACTCATGAAGACAGTGATGGGTTCTCTGATAGTGAGGAAGAATGTGAACAAAATCTTAGACTTCTCATGGCATTTGAATCTAAAGATGAAAAGGATACTTTTGTGGATGCTCTAGAGGACAATGATTTCCTTGAAGAAAACAATCAACTCAAAATACGCTTAGAAGAATGTAAAATTCTCTTAGAAGAAAAGAAAATAACCATAGAGACTCTAGAAAAGCAGGTTGAAGAAGCAAAGAAACACATTGAGAAATTAGAATGTGAAGTGGTAAGTCAAAGAAAAGAATCTGAGAAAGTAAAGGCTCTGAATCTTAGATTTTCTAAAGGATCTGAAACCTTAGATGAGATTATCAAGGTACAACGTTCTCCTCTTATAAAGACAGGTCTTGGATATACCAGAGAATCCTCTTAGGCTTCAGCACCAAATTATCTAAAAGTAGCTACAGTTGGTTTACTACATTCAGCCACTCAGCAAGGGAATAAAGAATCTTTACAGGTAAAGCATTATCATCACAATTCAAGGAACACTAACAGGGATGTCTTTCAAAGAAGCTACAACCAACAGGTAAATTCAAATAGAATATTTCATGATTGCAAAAATTTCTACTTCAATGGACAATGTTTCTCATGTCACAATTTTGGTCATAAAGTTGTTCAATGTGTTGCCTATAAAACCATCATGACAAGAGAAGCAAGAAAGAAAAGGATGGATATTGAACCAAAGAAAAACACCTATAACAACTTTTCTCCTCTTCAAAATGAAGTTGAATGTACTTACTGCAATAACTTTGGCCATTTAGAATCTGAATGTAGGAGCAAAGTCTAGCCAAAACAGGATTTTCCTTCAAGTTCCAAAGTATGGAAAAAGAAGGAATTACAGGTTGAAAATTGTGGGATAGCGTTATTTGCAGAAGGTGAAGAAAATCAATGGTACATTGATAGTGGATGCTCAAGACACATGACAGGTGACAAAAGCAAACTTCTTGCATATAATGCTCTAGAAAAGGAAAATAAAGTTACATTTGGAAATGATACTCCTGCTGTAATTAAAGGAAAAGGGTCTGTGTTTCTAAAAGAAAAGGTGAAGGCTAATGATGTCATGTATGTGGATGGATTAAGGCATAACATGTTAAGTGTAAGTCAAATGTGTGATCAAGGAACTGAAGTTGTCTTTAGTTCAAAATAATGTGTGGTTCGTGATCTTGATACAGGTAAAACAATTATAAAAGGAAAAAGAACTCCAAGCAACCTATATGTATTGAAGAACTGCAAAGAACAATGTTACTTGAGTAAATCTTCAGAAAAATGGCTATGGCATAGAAGGTTGGGGCATCTAAGCTTCTCTCAAATCAACAAATCAAGCAGACTTAAAGTTGTTCGTGATCTTCCCAATATTACTCTACCTGAAAATATCATATGCAAATCTTGCCAATTCGGTAAGCAAACCAGAGTACAATTTAATGCCAAGGAAGGATCATCAAGTAAGCCTCTTGAACTCATTCATATTGACATATGTGGACCTATGAGGAAAAATTCACCACGTGGTGAACAATACTATATCTTATTTATTGATGATTTCTCTAGAATGTGTTGGATTGGGCTGCTTAAACACAAAGATGAAGCATTTGAGAAATTTCAGACCTTCAAAGCACTAGTTGAAAATGAATTAGATCTGAAAATCAAGTGCCTTAGATCTGATCGAGGAGGAGAATATACATCAAATGAATTTCTTGAATTTTGTGAACAACATGGCATAAAAAGACAGTTTTCTGTAGCTGGCACTCCACAACAAAATGGCGTAGCAGAAAGAATGAATAGAACAATTCAACAAATGGCTAGAGCTATGCTTGATGATTCTGGAACACCTGACATTTTCTGGGGAGAAGCAGCACATACAGCAGCAAACATTCTCAACAAGGCACATGTTCGGGTAAATAGTGACAAAAATCCATATGAACTCTGGTATGGTAATTCTCCCTCTGTGAAGCATTTTAGAGTTTTTGGAAGTAAATGCTTTATCAAAAATAATGATGAAAAGCTTGGAAAGTTTGAACCTAGATCAGATGAAGGGATACTTCTTGGTTACTCATCTACAAGCAGAGCATACAAATGTTACAATAAAAGGCTTCGAAAGATTTTTGAATGTATTGATGTTGTCATTGATGAGTCTCCTGCAGCCCCTAAAGAAGAAAAACAAACAACAGAAGAAGATGATGGTGACTATTTTCCTTCTACATCAAATAGGAATGATATAGACAGTGGATCCAATGAAGAACCTGAAGATGATCTATCTGAAAAGGCTCCTTCCAGATATGTTCAAAAGAATCATCCAGAATCTCAGATTTTGGGAGATAAGGCATCGGGTGTACAAACAAGAAGGACTCTTGTAGGATCCTCTAGCTATCTGTCATTTCTATCCACCATTGAACCACACAATGTCAATCAAGCTAGCAAAGATGAATTTTGGGTTCAAGCCATGAATGAAGAGCTTGATCAAATTGAAAAAAATGACACTTGGGAATTATTACCAAGACCTCATAACAAAAATGTCATTGGAACTAAATGGATATTCAAAAACAAGTTAAATGAAAATGGGGATGTCATAAGAAATAAAGCTAGACTTGTTTGCAAAGGGTATAATCAACAAGAAGGTATAGACTTTGAAGAAACTTTTGTTCCTGTAGCTAGACTTGAAGCTATAAGAATGTTTCTTGCTTTTTCAAGTTTTCAACAAATCAAAGTTTATCAAATGGATGTTAAATCTGCATTTCTCGATGGTGATCTAGAAGAAGAAGTTTATATAGAACAACCAAAAGGATTCATTTTGGGAAATGATGAAAATATTGTTTGTAGACTTAAAAAGGCTCTATATGGTCTCAAACAAGCTCCAAGGGCATGGTATTATCGCCTTGACAAATATCTTCATCAACAAGGATTTTCAAAGGGGTCTGCTGATAGCAACTTATACACAAAAATTGAAAATGATAAACTATTGATTGTGGCCGTATATGTTGATGATATCATTTTTGGAAGTAATGAAGAATCTATGAGTCAGAAATTTTCTTCTGTCATGCAGCAAGAATTTGAAATGTATTTACTTGGGGAACTAACATTCTTTCTTGGCTTGCAAGTGCATCAAATTGCAGATGGTATATTCTTATCACAAGAAAAATACCTTAAGAAAATTCTGAAGAAGTATGGCATCGAAGAGTGCAAACCTGTAAGTACACCAATGATAACCGGATGTAATCTCAGTTCTCATGATGATTCTCCCATGGTGAACCAACCAGATTACATATCTATGATAGGAAGTCTTCTTTATCTCACTGGGACTAGACCGGAAATTATGCATGCAGTTGGGATTGTTGGACGATTCCAAGCTAATCCAAAAGAATCTCACCTTCAGGCTGTGAAAAGAATATTCAAATATCTGCAAGGAACTCAAGACTTTGGACTATGGTATCCAAAGAATGATTATCTTACTCTTCATGCTTACACTGATGCAGATTGGGCTGGAAATGTTGATGATCGGAAAAGCACTAGTGGTGGTGCATTCTATATGGGGCCCCAGTTATTATCTTAGTTCAGCAAAAAGCAAAGCTATATTGCCTTATCTATAGCAGAAGCAGAGTATGTGGCTACAGCATCATGTTGCACTCAACTTCTTTGGATGATGCAAACCTTAAGAGATTTCCAAATCAAATGTTCACCTCCTATTTCCATTATGTGTAATAATACAAGTGCCATCAGTATCTCAAAGAATCCTGTTATGCATTCCAAGACCAAGCACATTCCCATCAAGTATCATTTCTTACGTGAACAAGTGCTTGAATAAAAGGTGAAGTTGGAGTATGTTCCCTCCAAAGAACAAGTTGCTGATATATTTACCAAACCTCTGCCCAGGGAAGCGTTCGAATATCTCAGACAAAATCTGGGAGTAGTCTCTGCCATGCAGAGGATCAAATCTGATTAAAATTCTGAAGATTAAATTGGAAACGTGGGTTTCCTGAAAGACAGTCACGTATATACGCGAGTCCATACACAGAAAACTGCGTATGTGTGGTTGCTGACAATTTTTCTGGGTCAGAATTTCTTCAGCACAAGCTATGGTGTTGTTTGGTATCTCTGATGCTTTTTGAAGTCTCTGGTGGTATTTCGGCTCTTATATTTATATTTCATTCTCTGATTTTGGGTGAAGATGTCTTGATGATTTGATGTTGGAAGTGTTCAGGATGCACAAGCAAAGGGGGAGCTTTGGTCATATGGAAAGGATGCATTGGATGCACAGCTTCAGGGGGAGCATTAGCCTTGCTGAGTATAATGCATTTTTGGCATTATGATGGTTCTGTAATATGATCTCTCTCTTGAAGTCTTTCTGGTTTTGGTCATGAAAAGTCATATTTGTAATTTGATGAAAAGGTCATGTTGAGACCTATGATGTAAAAATTGTAATATTTAGTCATGTAAGGACTTGTTCAAATATGTAAACCCACTTGGTTGGGTAGTTGAGTCAACATGTGTAAACCCACTTGGTTGGGTACTTGAGTCTCATATGTAAATCCACTTGGTTGGATCTTTGATGTAAGTATGAGTCCTTCATTAAATTCATTGCAAAACATGTTTGAATATCCGACATGAACTCAGGGGGAGCATGGCAACTTCAGTGCACATCAGATTTACAGCACTCTTTTTTCGACATGAGAAGAAAAACCTTGTGTTGGTGTTGATCCGCCCTTTTCCCTTGATGTCAAAGGGGGAGAGTGACATGGTGTTTGAATAGGGGGAGAATATCATTATGCTTAATGTATCTATCTGTTGTGATCAAACACCATCGTGGTTGCCATCAAGTCCAAAGGGGGAGATTGTTGGCAATATAATGCAGAGTGTTTGCCTTGATGGCAACCCACTTAATAAAGATGATGGAAACCTACTTGATGGAAACTGACTTGATATACTAATTAATGATGTAAATCTGATGTGTCTACAGAGCAGCTCAGATGTAATGATGAAAATAATTCCAGGATGTGCTAGACCAATGATGAAAAGTGTGTCTCAAGGCATACTCGGGTTTGTCTAGTAGAAGTAGCGTATGCACGTGGGAAAGTACGTGCCAAGTTGCGTATGCTCAATTGCGCTATAAAAGTGTAAAACCAGGGGTTACTACCATGGTATTGACCCATTGTATTGAGCATTGGGCTGTCTATTTGATCCCGTCCAGGAATACCATCGGAAGTGGTGTGGTTTTGGCTCATGGTATTGATAAAGGGTAAACCTATATAAGGAGAATAAAATCATTGTGCAAAGGGTGTGCATGTGTCTGGGCTTTAATGAATACTTCATTCTGAAGTATATCTACATGGTTGAACTCTGCTCTTAATTGATAGATCTGAATCTATGATGCATCTATGAACATGATGAATTTTCAAGATCTCTAGATCTAGAAATGGTGAATCTCTTGGATGATCTGAAAAAAAGTGATGAAGACCTGGCGCAAAATCTGTTGAAGTAATTGAAGAAATCTGGGTAAGTTCATAGATCTGGTCTGCTCTGCAAAGATTATCTTTTATAGATCTATACGCAGGTTAATTTCATAAAAAGCGCGTGTATACGCGGATATATTTAAACAAAGGCGCGTATGGGCAGTTAGAGTTGTTATGAAAAATGCACAAATGTATACGCGGGTTCATTTCGTGAAAAGCGCGTGTATACGCGGATCTGTTTAAACAAAGGCGCGTATGGTATCTGAACTTATATTTGCTCAAGGTTGAATGTGATTCTGGATATCTATTCTGTAGTCTGGGTTATCTCTGATATTCTGGTTACAGTGGTTTCACTGTTCTGTTTGAAGCATTGGACAAAGTATGTTTATAGATAAGTAAAGGGTTGTGTTAGAGTTGTTTGATCCAGTATGAAAATTGATGAAACGTGGTCTGCAGTGGATCTGAGGGTTGAAACCTTCAGTATGTATGTAGAAGCTTTCTGTCAGTAGAAGCTAGTGCTTATATCAGGGGGTAGTAGCTCCCTTCCAGGAGAGGCTGGTAAACGAGAAGCAGGGGGTTGTAGCTCCCTTCCAGAAGAGGCTGGTAAACGAGAGAAGGTTGTAACCTTCTGCAGGTGGGTGCCTGCATGCTGGTATGAGTCTGCACCAGTACATGTTGTAAGAAGTTTTCTTACTAATAAAGATTGAAGACTGAGACTACGGCAGTGGTGGTTTTCTCCCGAATTGGGTTTCCACCTAAAAATCTTGGTGTTCATGTGTGTTGCTTATGTGTGATGATTATTCTATTATTTCTACATCTGTTTATTGTTTTCTAAAACATCTGATGAATGAGTAATGCAATGATCTAAGTCAAGAACTAAATGCATAATTAGATCACTGGATATACGTGAGTTCTGTAAAGAAAATCTGCGTATATACGCTAGTTGGATGAAGGAAAGTAGCGTACGGGTTTTTAAGAAAGAAATAACAAAGTTTTATTATTTTCACTAAATACTGATTCACCCCCCCTCTCAGTATTTTTCCCAACATTCTTTCACACATTGGTTGGTCCTTTAAGATTGTCATAAACTCTCAAACCTTTCTGATTTTTGGGTCCAAAATTCTGGCTTCTAGAAGAATTTGTACCAAATCCCATCCTGACCCAAATCCTCCTGCAATAGTTGAAAATCCTGAAAGCATCCTTAGGAAGTCTCCTAGATCTAAAATCCCAACTCTTAGCAGAAATATACACAAAGAAAATTCCCTACCTGAAAACCTTAAAAACTCGTAGAATATCCTTTCTAACCCACCCCTAGAACAAAGCTTGTCTAGGACTAGATCTTAGAGTTGGATAACCTAGATAGTTTTAGACCCATCCACCTTACAGCAGAATCCTGTTGTACTAACCTCATCCCCCACTATTCACCTTCCTCCATTTAACCCTGTACCTCCTTTTGTCAATCCTCCACCTATTAACCCTCCATTGTTTCCCCAACCATAGATCATGGAAACATGGTATGCCCCCTAGTTCTACCATTGCCTTTAGTTGTTCTACCACAAGACTACTAGTCCAAGATTCCCTTATATGATGCTAGTAGTTCTACTACTTCTCAACAACATGCAAAAAAAATGAATGACTACTTTGACAGACAAGAAATAGATGATGAAACTATTAAACTTAGATTGTTTGCTCAAAGCTTAGGGGGAGAGGCAAGAAAATTGTTTAAAGGTCTAACCCCTAACAGTATAAATGAACTCCCTACTTTCCATCAACTATTCTTGAACAAATGGGAAGTCAAGAAGAACCCTCTCCAAATCTTATCAGAGTATGAAAACATTAAGAGAAATGTTGGAGAGGGTGTCCAAGAATACTGCACTAGGTTCAATAGTGTATACAATGCCCTCCCTATACACATGAAACTTCCACAAGGTCTAGCTCTAATGGAATTCCCTGATGGTTTTGAACCAGAAATGGCTTATCAATTAATAGAAAGATAACCCCTCACATTAGAAGACATGCAAAGAGGAGAAGTAAGTGTAGAAGCCAATCTGATTGCCAAGAGAGCTAGAATGAAGAATGAGAAAAGAGTCACATATAGGGAAGAATTTGTACCCTCCCCATCTGATACAAATATTGATAACTTAGTTAAAACCATGGAAAGGATGATGGAGAGGATGAATGTAAATGAGAGATCTTACTCTAGAGAGAACCAAAAAACTCCTCAAAACAGAAATCAAAATGAGAACCAAAACCAAAACTTTAGGAGAAACCCCCCTCAAATAAGACAAAGAGGTCTTGATCAAAAAATCAGACCTCCTTTTCAAGAAAACTATGCTGATGAAGATGAGGGGGTGATTGAATAAATAGAGGAAAATCAAATAAATTTAATGGGAGTAAATAATGAGGATACTTTTTTCCTCACTGAGGAAGAACAAGGCATATTTGCACCAAATGAGGAAGAAAGCTTATAATCTAAAGACTACAAACAAGGCTTTGAAAATGCCATCATGGAAGTACACAAACAGTATGACCTCAGAAGCAAGAAAAACCAAGATACTCCCAAAATAAATACCTCAGAAATTTCTGTTAGGAAGATCCCTGAAAACATTCCTAAAATGATAGCAGAAAATATGAACATAGTGGCTGAAAATTATGATAGGGATAAAAAAAAAATATCCAACCTAGTCCCAAACATAGTGGTCACCAAAGAAACACTAGCAATACAGCTAGTGCCCCTAATAAAAAAAATTTAACTGAGATTCCTAATAAAAACCAACAAGCTGAAATTGCTGTGAAAACAATGTCTGAAAAAACTGATTTGAACATTTCAAAAAATTAGACACCTTTCAGTATAGAGAATGAAATTGCCAAGATTAAAATCTCTATTCCTCTTACTGAATTAGTCACTTAGGATGTATATAGATCTCAACTTTTGAAAGCTTTAAACATAGGATAAAATATTGATTCTGTAACTATAAATGATGACAAACTTGAGCTTCTGTTTGGACTAGAAGTAGAAGGAAAATTTCAAGAGGGAGGTGTTCCTCCATTTTATGTCAATTTAAACATACATGATAAAATTCTCTACAATTCCATGTTAGACTCTAGAGCTTCACACAACCTCATGCCAAAGGTAGTGATGGAAAGGCTAGGCCTTGAGATAACTAGACCATGAAAAGATTTATACTCTTTTGATTCCAATAGAGTTAGATGTCTAGGCCTAGTCAAAGATCTATGTGTCAATCTAGCACAAATACTAGCCAAGAGCCTAGTAAAGGATATTGTAGTGGCTGATATTCCTCCTAAGTATGGCATGCTCCTTTCAAGATCATGGGGTGCTAAATTCCAAGGAACCCTCCAAATGGACATGACATATGCAACCATACCTGTCTCTAGTCAACCAAGAAGACTATATAGAGAAAATCACATGAAATACATGGTTAGCAGTTAAGAAAAACCAAATAACTCCCCTCTTTATTCTATTCACACTGATCTTGATTCATTTATCCTTTACAATGATGAAAATGTTAATGAACAAGTAGCAGAAAATGAGAAAACAATTGTAGAAGAAGGGGAGAAAGAGGAGGAACAATCAAAACAGTTTTCCCAAACAGAATATAACAACAAACACAATGAATACCATAAATAAAAAAACAATGGAAAACATAGTGGAAGCCACTATAAACAACTTAATAGAGACCATAATGAGCAATCCAATGATAAATCTGAAATTGAACCTCTTTGGAGTATGTGTTTTGATTGGTCTTGTGGAAAAACTAGTTCAGGAGCAGGTATATGGGTGCATAACATAGAGACCAATCATGCAGAGGGTCACTCATACAAGCTAAAATTTCAATGCACAAATAACATAGCTGAATATGAATCACTCCTCCTAGGACTACAATTACTGAAGAAACTAGGAGCCATGAGGATAACTGTTCATGGAGATTCTAAGCTAGTCATTAGGAAGATTAAGGGAGAATACATAACTAAGCATCCTAGATTAATAGGGATTATGCCCTTGAACTCTTAAAAACTTTCAAAGAATATGATCTCACCTTTGTCCCTAGAAATAAAAAAATCCTTGCCAATGGTCTAGCATTTGCAGCCAACACTTGTCAAAAACCTTATCATAGCAAGAAATACACAATACAAGTCAAATATAGACCAACAGTTCCTGATAACATAAAATACTGGCAATTTTTTGAAGGAGATAAACAAATAGAAGATTTCCTGCAGTCCAAAAATGAGTTTTAAGTGCCAAATTCACACTCAGATTATGAAGAAGACTACTCTGCTGAGGAACAATCTTACAAAGAAGAACCTCCTGATGATGGTTATGTAAATCTGTTAACAAAAGAACATCAACTTGAAACAGAACTATTCACTAATTTAGAAAAAGAAGACTTTGAAGTGTTGTAGTCCAATAATGATAACTTGACAAAGGGACTGGTTGCTCTAGAAGAATTGTTTGACTTTAATGATGTTGCTAGGAAGAAAAAAATGGAACCCATTGAAGCTGAAATAGAAGAGTGCAATATAGGCAGTGAATAAAAACCCAAAATGACAAAATTGTCCAAAACACTGCCAACTCATATAAAACATAAATATCTTGAGCTTTTTCAAAGAATTATCTGATGTATTTTCTTGGAGCTATGAATATTTAAAGTCATATGATACCAAGATAATCCAACATAAGATCCTTCTCAAAGAAAACCATAAACCCTATGCAACTAACCCTGGTTGAGAAAAAAATCAAGAAAATGTATAATGCTGGAATAATAGTCCCTTTGAGATACTTAGAATGGGTTTCAAATATTGCATTAGTGAGGAAGAAAACAGGAGAAATTAGGTTATGCATAGACTTTAGAAATGTAAACAAAGCCTCCTTAAAGGACAAATACCCTTTACCAAAAATGGATGATGTTATCACCAAAATCGTACCTGATTGGCTGCTGATCAGACAACTTCAATGTAACTATTCAAACCAATCTTGTGACTGAGGCTTAGCCTCCTCAGTCTGAGAGGGCTCTCTCAAGGGTTAATGATATGGGATATAGATAGATGAATAAATATATTATTTGTGTTTTGGTTCAGGTTGAGAAGATGAATGCTTGCTACCATTGAGCTATGGAGTCAGTGATAGGGCTCTCAATAACAAAGGATTTCCTTGTGGAAGTTGAGGCTTGTATATACTTCACAGAAAGGGTAACACATTCAGGAAAATCCCAATAACTTGAAGTTCAAAGGAAGTCAGAGCATGTAATACATGAATTCTGAGTAATGAGACATCAAGGCTATGGAAGAGAAAAATTTCAAAGATAGGACATAAAACTCATTGAAAATAAACTAAGAATCTCAGGTGAAGAAAGGTTGTATGTTACTGTATATATCAGTCAATCCAAAGCTTTACAAAGTGGTCTTCTTAGATAACATTTTCCAACCTGTAGGTTGAAACTAACATCAACATGTATACATTGGGCTTATGGAGTCAAATTAATCTCAGAAAATCATTGAATCTAATTGACATGGAAGTTGAGGCATATCAGGGTTTTTAGTCATGAGACACGCACTTGAAACATGTAAAAAACACAGTCGGTCCATTTATAAAGGAAGTCAGAGCATATAAAGATGATTTATGAGTAATATAGATGAACACCACTGCAAATAAGATATATAAGAAACACTAATAGGATAGGAAAACACTAAAAACCCCTTCTGAATCTCAATTTGGTCAAGTAGAAACTCTCTGCATTAGCTGAAACAGTCTCTTTACAATATGCACCAGTTTTGCCAAAAAGTCTCCAACCCTTTGCTAATTAGACCTCCTTGCCTTTAATAGACCATTTACAATATAGGATAAGCTTATCCTCCACTATATACCTCGAAATCCTACTGTTTGACACCTTTTCTAACCATAAACATGGTCATTATTACAAAATGACAGCTGCAAACCTAATGAGCAGTCCTATTTAAAATAGGACTAAAACTCTTTAACTTAAATCCTAACAACCTTATCTAATCTTTATTACATATTTTTCCACCTGCAATCCCATGAAGTCAAATTTGGATGATGATCTTTAACTTTATGTGGCCATGCTGTTGATGATAATGTTCTCCTAAAATCTAGGAAACATGTCTTCCTGTTTTTTAAGCCCTTTGATTCCCTTATCTGTTTTGAGAACTTTGACCATTAATGAGTCATGTATGCCTGTCTCTTGTTGCCAAATATTACACCATATTTCTTAAATTCTCCAGCTGTACAGAATCTAAACTTCGAACGATGCAAAAAGGTAATAATAAACCTGTGCTATGAAAGTAGCATAGTTTCGTAGCGCAGTGTTTAGCTCCCTTTCTAATATGCTTTTGGTCTATTTTCTTCAGGGAAGCCTTAATTTTCCATTAACATACTTCCACCAGCAATTTCAAAATAAAATTCACCAAAATTCCCTCAAAATTTGATACAAAAATATGATAAAAGATTGCTTCAGCAGTTTCATAGCGCATTTCATCAGATTTTCACTATCTGCGCTATGAAACTGCAGTGTAAGCAGTTTTGTCAAAACTGTCTTCAAAATTTATATTTTGGAGATACTTAAACTCTAAGGGTATTGGTATTAGCTGAAAAACACAACATAATCAAAACATAATCTTCATCAAAATTTACCTTCATTTTGATCAGAGATTGTCCTGTGGATTTATCATTCTGTTTCACTGCCTTTTTAACTTTTCTTGAGACCTTGTCAATTGTATCTACAAATATTCCACCTGTCTTCTTAAACTTCTGTTGCTAGCTCTCAAATGAGTGTTGTTCACTCTTACAAAATTTTCCTCCTTAATGGCTGGGACTGTCCATGTGAATAATTGTTCTTCACTGCTTGGTATTTCTGATTTGGAGACTATTTGACCTTCCCAAACAGCTTTCATCCTATTAAATTCTGTTTTCTCAATGACATGTTTTCTGGCTATTTTATTCAACTTATAAATCTCATGGTTTTTTTATCTTAACTCCTCCTCCATGCATTTATACTTTGGTCATTTCTTCTTGTGTTGTGATTACTTTGTTTTCTGCATGTTCTGCTATAGGTAAGGAAAGATCAACTATCTCTTCAAGAACAGTAGTTGCTTCATTTGTTTCTTCAACTTTTGCATTAAGTTCCTTGACCCTTTTAGAATGTCTAGTTACTGGCTTCCTAGCTTGGAAAAAAAATGCTGCATCTTCACCCTTAAAATCCAATTTCTTTGTTGATTTGATTTTTTTTCTGTTTAGGATCATTCACTTCAATGAAATCTACCTGCACAATGGGTGATTCTTCTATATCAATTGCATGAAGTATATCATCCAAGTTGCCTTTCATCACTGGGCTATCCTTTATCATTGAAACAACTACTTTTCCCTTCGATGTTGTTGCTTGGCTTCTTGTCTTTCTCAGATTTCCTGCTAGCAATTGGTTTCTATTTTGCCTCTTCGACACTCTTTGACTTCTGTTTTTTGACTTCTTTCATCCAAGATTTTCTTGATTACCCTTTAATACATCCTCCATAGCAATTTCAGTTCTTTATTCATCTTTTTACCCTTCAAAACTTGATGAAAAAGAGAAAAAAGAGCTGCTACAACAATTTCGTAGTGCTTTTCTTCTTTTTTACACTAAATGTGATACAAAAATGCTGAGTATGCAGTTTTGTCAAAAAATTTACCAAGTGAAAAGTATTATTTCCCCAAAACCTCAAAATATTTCTTATCTCATCATCTAAAAACCACAGCAACCATATACTAACTTCATTTTAGCCTTTTTGAGGCATTTCTTATTCATTTGCAATAGGTTGGCCTATTGGTTTTTCCTGTTTTCTTGAAAAATAGGTCTTGGGACAGAGCCTATATCTCCTACTCCATGATGTATTTTGAGAAATAGAAGGAGGTTTTTGTAGGCCACTATGTCTTTAATAAAAACCTCTCTTGGGTTTTTGAAACACATCTCCTGTTGTCCAGAAACTGCCTTTGAAAAACATGTGTAAAATAGGAAAACTTTGTTTCTGAAAATGGCGCTTCAATGAAATCTTTGTATCTCCCAATGAATAACACCTGTGAGAAATATGAGAGAGGTTTTTGTAGTTGGAGTTGAGATGAAGACAAAAATATTTCATAATTCCAAAAAAACTTTTCCATTTTTCTAGAAACTGAACTTGAAGTTGACTGCTAAAAAGTCATGTACAGGACAATTTAGTAACAGAAGTTTCGTAGCTCATTTTAATTTATAAATTTCTCCCAAATCCTAATGAAGTTAAAGAAAATGAGAGAGGTTTTTATAGTTAGATATGTTATGAAGAAAAACCTCTTTCATATTTCTCAAATTCATTTTTAGTTGCGCAGAAAATGCCTTTGAAGTTGGAAGCTACAAAACCGCACTTTCGTAGTAGTGTATTTTTTGCATTTTGTGCTATGAAGGTAGCAGCACTTTCGTAGCGCAAATCCTTTTTTTTGAAATAGCGGTGCTACGAAATAGAGGATTCTTGTCTAATTGCAGAAATTTAACCCGAAACCTTATGGATTGACCCCTAGATGAAAAATGTTAATACTTGATCATGAAATGGACCTCTAAAGACTTTATTTGAATCCAATTATGACCTTTAAACTTACAAAAACTATAACCTACCCTTACCAAATCCTAAAATGACTTTCAAACCCATTTTAGACCATGATCAAAAAAATATTTGACACAATGATGTTTTGAAGATTTTTTGGGTGATAACAGTTGCTCCACTTGGGATAGTGTGCCCCTGTGGTACACTAAGAACCAGTAGCTCTAGTGCTGCTATTCATCCTTTAGAATAAAACTCTGAAATTTTTCCAAGCTCCTCCTCAAGCTCTAATGGCCTTCACCTCGGGCTCAAGCTTGATGGTCACTGCAGAAAAACCAACTTCATACCTAATGAAAGATTCCCATTCACTTTTTAGCTTATTCACATACTCCTACCTACCCTATCAACTTCAACTCTCCACTTTAAGTCAATCAACATGAAACTTCCAATGAAGCTAATCATTGATCTGATCTGACGCTTGAAAGTCTTGATTGCACTTGAACCCAAAGTAGACATAATACTGTGATGACCAAGGTAACTTAGAATGTATCTGATCTTCATAATGAAAATGAAACTGTAAAACTGGACTGAAAAAATCTTCCATGTATTCAGCTATAGGGTTAAAGAAGACATGATCTTTTTTATGATACTCATAAAATTTTGTAACTTTGGACAGCTCATATATGTTTTGTTCAGCCACACAAGATTTCATTTGTATGCTATCCAACTGTTGTTCCAACTGATTCTCAAAGGCAGTGTATTCTTGCTCATTAATATGATCATTATTTGATGTAAGATGATCCAAGGAATGACATAAAAAATCAACCCTTTCCTTACCCTGATGGTTATAGAAACAATCTTCCAGTATTTCCTCTTATTGTTTGCAATGATTCACATACTCTTGATGATCAAAGAACTAACAAGTTTGCTACAAAGTTTTGTCAAAATCAGAGGATGTAACATGGTTTTCATAAATGATCTCCTGCTGGGTTTCATTTTTATCTAAAAGAGATGCTATCCTTTCTTCTTGGTGTTCTTCTTGGTGATGAAAGGTATTTTCATGAAGGGCCTCTAAAATTTCTTCATCCATGAACTCATCATCTTCATAACAATTCTCCAAATATCTAATAAAACTCACATAATTCTTACAACAATATTTAACCAGCAACAATGATGGATGACACTATTTATACATCTCATAAAATAAAACATGGAAATCAGCAAGAGAATATAATGAACCATTTGGAAAGCTTTCATACCAAGACCATGATTTTCCTTCTAAAGTGGCCATAAACATCTTCATGAGAGAATATTCAGGGAAATGAACCTTAAGACTATGTACATGCATATGGAATCTAACCAAATGAAGTGCATCATTGTCTTTCTTTTCATCTTTAAACATTGGAAGATCTTCTAATCACTCAACCTTTGGCATAGGATTTGGAAAGCCAGGGATATGAGACCGATTCATAGGAGCATACCTGCCATTTTTTCTTACAATGGAATTCATTATGAAACTTCATCAAGCTATTGATCTTCAAGCAGTGGAGTCACCTTCAAATTTTTTATTTGATGTGTGGAGTCACCAAGGTAGATGCAGCCTCGAAAAGCTTCCTGAGCTCCTGCTACCTTTAGAAGTTCAACTTCAAAATCATGGGAAAGTATAATCTTCAGAGTCCCGGCAGACGCACCAACATGTTATCACCAAAATCGTTCCTGATTGGATGTCGATCAGACAACTTCAATGTAACTATTTCAAACAAATCTTGTGACTGAGGCTTAACCTCCTCGGCCTGAGAGGGCTCTCTCAAGGGTTAACGATATGGGATATAGATAGATGACTAACTCTATTATTTGTGTTTTGGTTCAGGTTGGAGCAACAAAGCTGTAGGCTTGTTGACTTAAATTGTAAAATACACAAGAGGTATTGTGAAAATAATATATTATATATAAAATGTATAAGAGATGATAGAATGTTACAATGAGGCCTTGCTTATATACCTAGGCAGGTGGCCTTTCATGACTGGGCATGTCTTTTAGACATGCCCTTTCACTAACTTAATGACTACTTACATAATCCTTATTTGACTATTAATAACTATATTTGTTATGAATTATATTCATAACATTGCCTTGTTCTTCAAAAGCTTTGTCCTCAAAGCTTTATCGTTGACAATTTTTTATTCACCTTTAATCGCTAATCATCTCCTTAACCTAGCTCACGTCATTTTTGCTCCGCATGTATAATTCGTTCCTAATACTATCTTGGAACTACGGTTTAATTTTTTTGTTAATAATATATTTTTTAGATTATATAATCAATTAATAAAATTAATTAATTATATTATATAATAAATTAATAAAATTAATTAATTATAATTATATAAATTAATTATTTGTGATTATAACTTATGTTTCGGCTCCAAACTATATATATATATATATATATTGACCACGAATATATTGAACCGGAAGTATGACACCTCGTTGACCTTTTGAATTGTATCACAATGTGTGTATACCATGCCAGCATTGGTGTCAGCATAATGCTTGTAACTGGTGTATCGCCCACAATTATACACACTGAGCCAGGTATGAAAAGATGCCAAAACACACCATTTGACCCTCGACCGAGCACATCACTTGATAGCGGGGAGATGGCAGTCTTTTAACGTTGTTTCAAACAACAACTGTCGGAATAGCCTATGTTGTCTATGAATTGATGGTGGGGGCACATTATCATGGTTGTCTGGGGAGCATGAGGGCGGAATTTTTATTGTATTCCCGTCAATTGCCACATTTTTGGTTGGGCCAAATTTGAGAGAGAAGCGCAATGAATTAATACGAATTGAGCTGCTTATGATTCGAGCCATACCCATTGACCATTATTTTGACCGGTACCATCTTGACGGCATGCTGAAACCCACAATACGTATTGATTCTTCAGGAAAGTTCCCTAAAACATAGAATGCACAATCGCTGGTGACTTTATGTCGTGGCCCCAGAATTAACATGGGAAACATCACCACATTTTTGGAAATAGTAGCATGCCAAGACAGGGAGCAAACTCTCTCATGAAACTCCAGAATGAAAAGGATGTAGGGATGCAGACATGCATCAACAGAATTTTCATAGAGAATTCCAAGGGGAAAGCCAACGCCATACTCGATAATTTAGGCGATGACAATGCAAGTTACATTAGCCACCGCCTTTACAAAGACTCCTGCAAAGGAGACCATGATACGAGACCCTGCGTTACACCATGGAAAAATACCATAGATGTGTTGTATGGTGGCTCAACTGGGAAATAACCATAGGAAGGAACGACCGAACGACAGGTGGTAAGAATCAATGGTTAATAGATGGACGAAGGAGTGTTGGTGGATGAAATGGGGAGTTGAAAATTCTTTTTGGGTCTAACCTTGAGCTGAGGCTGATGATGAGCCTGAAAATGTGACTGTATTTTTGTAACAGTACAAGGGTCGCTGCTTAATATATTGTTATAACATTGCCAAGCAACATATCTTCCTTTGTCAAGAGGCTGTTGAGAGACCAAGGTGCTTTGCACAGGAATATCTTCTTTAAGAGCCAAGTTAAATTTTTATGTTTTCTTCTTTCTAGTGACAGTCTGATACCCCTCATCCTCGGTTCGAAAAACATAGAAAAGGATATACGCATTATGATTTAACACAAATTCTAAGGTGACCCTTTTAACTCGCCCATCATCGCACTCATACGAGTCGACATTTCCATTTTTTATATAAGCAACATAATGCCTACTGTTAGTCGATTCACCAATGTGAACAATAATGGCATACAAATCGAATAGAGTTTCAACTACAGAAGCCGAGGACAATTCCATGAAATTTGAAAGTTTTATAATGTCCTGGAATTCAATGTTTCTTATTATCTTGGAGAACACACAAGTATTATTAATGTTGAGTTAAAATCTCTTCAAAATTCCATTGTCACTGGAAGTTCTAGAACCACTTGCATCGCTATTAATTTCCTTCTTGTGATTCACAATCACATTTGGAGACTCGTGCAGATGGTCATCTAATTCTTGAACAATGTTTAAATCTGAATCGTGTTTTGGGGTTGAGGGCATCTATTTCTCATCAGTTGGTTCTCCTTCCTTGTTTGAAAACGATGCTATGTCTGTTAATGGAGATACACTACGTTGGTGTTCAATATAGCTTCCTCTACTAGGTGAGAGCTTTGCAGATCCTTCTTTCTCCACACCTGATTTCAGAATGTATCTTCCTGGAGTCTGGTGAATTGCAACAGTATTAATTACTAGCTCAATATTTTTTCCAGGAAAATTAATGGTTTACTTCCTCATCAATTTTCATATACCCACTTTGATTGTCATTCATGTCACAATAGTTGTTGAGATCATCTTTGTCTATATCATTCTCATCAAGATCTTCTAAATTTCTTGAATCGACTAAATTGTTCTGTTGACTATGTCCAATATTCAGAAATATTGGTTCTTGAGTCAGATTTATCTTGTCCCAAATGGCATTTATCTTCTGCATTGCTTTGTTATGATTGTCTATGGCCTCGCTATGATTTAGCCAAATTTGTCTTTCTATTCAATATTGTTGTGTCTTGAAGTTTTTTGATGTTGTCAGAATTTACTGTAACCTTATCCTCAAGATTGATTAATATTTTAGTGAATTTATCGGAATTATTATTGATCTTACTCTCAAGATTCATCAAATTTTTGTTGAAATCGTCCATCGTCATTGATGAAGACATCGAGCGGCAGCAATTTCGAGGCACCACATGTAACAGCAAAAGGCAACCAACAGTGGCATAGGTGCTTCCTTCCAGGCGAGAATATCGCTCCTCTAATACCAAATGGAGAAACAAAGTTGTAGGATTGTTGGCTTAAATTGTAAAATACACGAGGTATTGTAATAATAATATATTATATATAAAATGTATAAGAGATAACAGAATGTTCCAATGAGGCCCTGCTTATATACCTAGGCAGGTGGCCTTTCATGACTGGGCATGTCTTTTAGACATGCCCTTTCACTAACTTAATGACTACTTACATAATCCTTATTTAACTATTAATAACTATATTTATTATATTTCTTATGAATTATATTCGTAACATAGGTTGAGAAGATGAATGCTTGCTACCATTGGGCTATGGAGTTAGTGATAGGGCTCTCAATAACAAAGGTTTTCCTTGTGGAAGTTGAGGCTTGTATATACTTCAATGAAAGGGTAACACATTCAAGAAAATACCAATAACTTGAAGTTCAAAGGAAGTCAGAGCATGTAAATACATGAATTCTGAGTAATGAGACATCAAGGCTATGGAAGAGAAACATTTCAAAGATAGGACAGAAAACTCATTGAAAATACACTAAGAATATCAGGTGAAGAAAAGTTATATGTTACTGTATATATCAGTCAATCCAAAGCTTTACAAAGTGGTCTTCTTAGATAACATTTTCCAACCTTCAGGTTGAAACTAACATCATCATGTATACATTGGGCTTATGGAGTCAAAGTAATCTTAGAAAATCAGTGAATCTAATTGACATGGAAGTTGAGGCATATTAGGGTTTTTAGTCATGAGACACACACTTGAAACATGTAAAAAACACAGTCAGTCCATTTATAAAGGAAGTCGGAGCATCTAAAGATGAGTTCTGAGTAATATAGATGAAAACCACTACAAATAAGATATATAAGAAACACTGATAGGACAGGAAAACACTAAAAACCCCTTATGAATCTCAAGTTGGTCAAGTAGAAACTCTCCGCATTAGCTGAAACAGTCTCTTTACAATATGCACCATTTTTGCCAAAAAGTCTCCAACCCTTTGCTAATTCAACCTCCTTCCCTTTAATAGACCATTTAAAATATAGGATAACCTTATCCTCCACTAGATACCTCAAAATCCCACTGTTTGACACCTTTTCTAACCATAAAGATGGTCTTTATTACAAAATGATAGCTGCAAAGCTAATGAGCAGTCCTATTTCAAATAGGACTCAAAATATTTAACTTAAATCCTAACAACCTTATCTAATATTTATTACATATTTTGCCACCTGCAATCCCATGAATTCAAATTTGGATGATGATCTTTAACTTGACATGGCCATGCTGTTGATGATAATGTTCTCCTGAAATCTAGGAAACATGTCTTCCTATTTTCTGAGCCCTTTGATTCCCTTATTTGTTTTGAGCATTTTGACCATTAATGAAGCATGTCTACATGTCTCTTGCTGCCAAATATTACACCATATGTCTTCAATTCTCAAGCTGTGTAGAATCTAAACTTCATAGTGCTTTTCGTAGCGTAGTGTTTAGCTCCCTTTGGAATTTGATTTTGATCTGTTTTCTTCACGAAATCCTTCATTTTCCATTAACATACTTCCACCAGCAATTTCAAAATAAAATTCACCAAAATTCCCTCAAAATTTGATATGAAAATATGATAAAGGACTGCTTCAACAGTTTTGTAGCGCATTTCATCAGATTTGCACTATCTGCGCTAAGAAACTGTTGTGTAAGTAGTTTTGTCAAAACTATCTTCAAAATTTATACTTTGGAGATACTTAAACTTTAAGGGTATTGGTATTATTTAAAAAACGTAGCAATATGACCCTGAAAACATAATCTTCATCAAAATTTACCTTCATTTTGATCAGAGATTGTCCTGTGGATTTATCATTCAGTTTCACTGCCTTTTTAACTTTTCTTGAGACCTTGTCAATTGTATCTCCATATCTTCCACCTGTCTTCTTAACCTTTTGTTGCTAGCTTTCAAATGAGTGTTGATCACTCTTAAAAACTTTTCCTCCTTAATGGTTGGGACTGTCCATGTGAAGAATTGTTCTTCACTGCTTGGTATTTTTGATTTGGAGACTATTCGACCTTCCCAAACAGATATCATCCCATTAAATTTGTTTTCTCAATGACATGTTTTCTAGCTCTTTTCTTCAACTTAGCAATCTCATGGTTTGCTGATCTTAACTCCTCCTCCAAGATTTTATACTTTGGTCATTTCTTCTTGTGATGTGATTACTGTGTTTTCTGCATGTTCTGCTACAGGTGAGGAAAGATCAACTATCTCTTCAAGAATAGTAGTTGCTTAATTGGTTTATTAAACTTCTACATTAAGCTCCTTGAGCCTTTTATAATGTCTAGTTACAGGCTTCCTAGCTTGGAAAACAAATGTTGCATCTTCACCCTTAAAATCCAATTTCTTTGCTGATTTGATTTTTCTTTTTGTTTAGGATCATTCACTTCAATGAAATCTACCTGCACAATGGGTGATTCTTCTATATCAATTGCATGAAGTATATCATCCAAGTTTCCTTTCATCACTGGGCTATCCTTTATCACCAAAACAACTGCTTTTCCCATTGATTTTGTTGCTTGGCTTCTTGTCTTTCTTAGATTTCCTACTAGCAATTGGTTTCTATTTTGCCTCTTTGACACTCTTTCACTTCTGTTTTTTTACTTCTTTCATCCAATATTTTCTTGATTACCCTTTAATACATCCTCCCTAGAAATTTTGGTTCTTGATTCATCTTTTTACCCTTCAAAACTTGATGAAAAAGAGCAAGAAAAGCTGCTAAAACAATTTCGTAGCACTTTTGTACTTTTTTACACTAAATGCGCTACGAAACTGCTGAGTATGCAGTTTTGTCAAAAAATTTACCAAGTGAAAAGTATTATTGCCCCAAAACCTTAAAATATTTCTTATCTCATCATCTAAAAACCACAACAACCATATACTAACTTCATTTTAGCTTTTTTGAGGCATTTCTTCTTCATTTGCAATAGGTTGGCCTATTGGTTTTTCCTGTTTTTCCTGAAAAATAGGTCTTGGGAAAAAGCCTATATCTCCTACTCCATGATGTATTTTGAAAAACTGAAGGAGTTTTTTGTAGGCCACTATGTATTAAATAAAAAAATCTCTTTGGTTTTTGAAACACATCTCCTGTTGTCCAGAAACTACCTTTGATAAACATGTGTAAAACATGAAAACTTTGTTTCTGAAAATAGGGCTTCAATGAAATCCTTTTATGTTCAAACTGATAACACCTGTGAGAAATCTGAGTGAGTTTTTTGTAGCTGGGGTGGGGATGAAGACAAACCTCTTTCATAATTCCAAAACACTTTTCCATTTGGCCAGAAACTGAACTTGAAGTTGACTACTAAAAATTCATGTACAGGACAATTTAGTAACAGCAGTTTCGTAGCTCATTTTAATTTATCAATTTCTCCCACTTCCTAATGAGTTTAAATAAATGAGAGAAGTTTTTATCTTTAGATATGGTAGAAGAAAAACCTCTTTCATATTTCTAAAATTCATTTTCAGTTGCTCAGAAATTGCCTTTGAAGTTGACAGCTAGAAAACCGTGCTTTCGTAGTGCATGTAGTATATTTTCTACAAATCCTCTTTTTTGAACTAGACACATTGCGAAACGGAGGATTCTTGGCTAATTGTAGAAATTTAACCCGAAATATTATGGATTGACCCCTAGATGGAAAATGTTAATATTTGATCATGGAATGGACCTCTAAAGACTTTATTTGAATCCAATGATGACCTTTAAACTTACAAAAAACTCTAACCTACCCTTAACCAAATCCTAAAATGACTTTCAAACCCATTTTAGACCATGATAAAAAATAGAGTTGACACATAAATGTTTTGAAATTTTTTTGGGTGATAACAAATCACATCCTACAAAGGGTAGTTGGTTCTAAAATAATTCCTTTGCTAGACGGCTTTTCGGGATACAATCAGGTGCTGATGCACCCAGATGATCAAGATAAGATAGCTTTCACTACACCCTAGGGCTCCTTCATGTATGTTAAAATGCATTTTGGGTTAATGAATGATGGTGCCACCTTTCAAAGAGCCATGGAAATTGATTTCTCAGAAGAAATAGGTTACTTCATTGTGATATACCTTGATGACATCACAGTCTACTAAAAAATTGATGAAGAACACCTCGCTAACTTAAGAAAAGTCTTCGAAAAATGTAGAAAGTATGGTTTGTCTTTAAATCCCAAGAAAAATTTGTTTGGCCTCCAAGAAGGAAAACTCTTAGGCCACATCATATCTGAAGAAGGGATCAAGATTGACCCAAAAAGGATTGAAGGAATATTTCAAATCAATCATCCTAGAAATATCAAAGAGATGCAATCTTTCATTGGAAATATAAATTTCTTAAGAAGGTTTATACCAAGCCTTGCAGAACTCCTAAGAAACAATAAAAACATGCTGAAAAGAGAAATAGAAGTCAAATGGACCATAGAAGCAAAGAAATCCTTTGAACTGGTAAAACAAGCACTTACCCAAACACCAATTCTAATTAGCCCTGATTTTACCAAAGAATTCTTCATGTTCTCCTTTGCATCAGAACATATAGTTGTTGTTGTCCTACAGCAAAAAAATATAAAAGGACAGGAACATCCCTTTTCAGCAAGGCATTAAGAGATGCACCTCTGAAATATAACATAATGGAAAAACAAGATTTTTCCTTAATCAAGGCATTAAATGATTTCAGAGTTTACATTCTGCAATCACACATCATTGCATTTGTGCCTCACTTAGTGGTAAAAGACATACTCACACAGGACCCTGATGGAAAAAGAGGTAAGTGGATTGTTGTTATATTAGAATATGATCTAGAAATCAAGCCCACTAAACTAATCAAAGGGAAAGGGCTGGCTAAACTCATGGCTAAAACAAACATTCAAGCATTGGACATAAATATGATTAATGCATTAGATGAACAAGATGAGTTGGCAACTCCACCTATTGAAGTATCATTTCTGAATTTATCTTGGTATGCTGATATATTATATGTGCTTTTTAATCTTAATTTTCCTCCTAGTTTGTCCAAAACAAAGGCTAGATTCTTAAAGTTAAAATTTGGAAACTTCTGCATTTTAGATAAAATTTCATATTGGAAAAATGCTAGTGGTATATTGCTTAAATTTTTGCCTGAGGATGATGCAGATAAGATCAAGCATGAGTTTCATGAAGGAGAATGTGGAGGCCACCTCTATTGGAAAACCACTATCAATAAAATCCTTAGAGCTGGTTACTATTGTCCCACCCTCTTTCAAGACATCCATAAAATGGTAATTGACTGCCATAAACGCCAAATCTTTGAAGGCAAAATAAAAATGTTTCCATTACCTTTGCATCTAATTTCTGTTGAATCTCCTTTTCAATAATGGGGCCTAGATTTCATTGGAGAAATCCATCCTGCCTCCTCTTCCCAACACAAGTGGATCCTCACTGCAACTGATTATTTCACAAAATATATAGAGGCCATTACTTCTAGGACTGCCACAGACTCGATGATCATCAAATTCCTTGAAAACCAAATTTTGTCTATATTTGGCTACCCTAGAAAGATTATCACTCACAATGATGCTGCTTTTAGATCTAAGAAAATGGTGGAATTTTGCCACAAATATTAGATTACATTGGGCCATTCTACAACTTATTACCCTCAAGGTAATGGGTTTCCAGAATCCTCAAACAAAATTTTGGTTAACATCATTCAAAAATTTCTGGAAGAGAACAAAAAATCATGGCACAACAAACTAGTACATGCACTATGGGCAGACAGATTAACAAATAAAAAATCAATTGGAACGTCTCCCTATTAGCTAGTGTATGGAGCAGATGAGGTTTTCCCAACAAGTTAGGGAGTGCCAGTCATGAAGCTTATCCAAGAATTACAGTCTGAAGAAAATAATATACAAAGAAGGATAAACCAGAATGTCCAGCTGCAACAAACTAGAGAAGAAGTATACAACAGAACACAACAAGTGCAGGAAAAAATCAAGAATATTTTTTATAAGAGAACCAAGGAAAATGATTTCAACATTGGAGACAAAGTGTTGAAATGGGATTCAAGAAGAGAGGACAAAGGCAAGCATGGAAAATTTGACAATCTATGGAAAGGTCCACACATCATCCATTCTGCAAGAGGTAACAATGCATTTTTCCTACAAGATATGGATGGAATAGAACTATTTGGAGGTTCAGTCAATGCCAGGATGCTCAAGCATTATTTTTGTTAAAAATCTTAGTTTAAAGCTTTATTCATTGTATATAACACTGCTTGAATGAAAATATCAAAAAATAAACACAAAAAACAAAGAAAAGAAGAAAAGAGGGTAGATAAAAAAAAAGGTAAAGCCCCATACCAAAAAAAAAAGTTTCTGAAAGTGTGCGAGTCCAAATGCCACTACTTTTGAAGAAGAAGTCTTGTTTAGTCATATAGCCTAATCATGATTGAACATGTTTTAAATTTCTGTTGATAAGTTAGAAATGAAGACTTGCCAAACTATTTAAACTTGACTTATCAGTAGATTAGATAGGAAAATATATTGGTTCCAAAGTTCAAATCTAACCCAAAGAGAAAAGGGAGGGATGAATGAAAAATTCCAGATTATAGCCCTCAGTTTTTAGTTTTACTTTTTGCAAAATAAAATCTGTGCGTAGCTTGTCCAAAATGCCACAGCTCATAACAAATCAAACTCTTTAATATTGATTTGGTCATATTTTTTATTTCCTATTAATATATTAGAGAATAAAAATATGTCAAACTGTTTAAACTTGACAAATAAGTAGATTAGGTAGAGAATAAAAGAGCTCATCAGTCTAATCTGATATAAGGGTAAAAATAGATAGTTTCATGTTTTCAAAAGAAAAATTATGTTAAGGGTTTGCTAGTCTAAATGCACCCAAATGAAGAAAAATGTTAGAATATTATGATGGGTAGGTAGAATTGATGTTGCAGCAGGCAGTGTTTTTCAGATTTTAAAGATCCAAGTTACAAAGAACAACACCAAATTAACAATTGAAGAATGAAAAATATGCCAAAGTGTGAATCAAGGCACTGATCTACAAATTCCAAAGATCTAAACTCTAAGGTTCTTGACACCTCCTAAATGAGCTGCCCTCCCCAGCTGGAGCCACTGTTATCCTCCTGTATTCTACAATTTCACTAGGTGACTATGGATTTTCTACAATCTGCTAAAGATAACATTCCTTGACTATCATGTATCTTTAGAAATCTCACTGCCTTCATTATCTTCATAAAACCTTTCTCCCTATCTCTCAGTTTTCCTTCTCAAGATCACCCTGCTACTCTTAAAGAATTCATTATGGGCTTATTTCTCTCATTTTCACCCTTCTTGCCTACCAAAAGTCCCATTTCCTTTTTTTCCCCTCTAAAAACCTTCACTTTCTCCACTAAACCCCCTCGTCACCTCAATTTCCCTTATTTTATTAAAACAATGAAAAAACTTCTTTTTACACTGTTTTAAATATAAAATTAAAACCTCTTGGAACCTTTGTATCGTATTAAAACTCCGTTTATTTGATATAAATCCCGACCCTCTGTTTTATATTTAAAACTTTTCTTTTATTGAACTTAAGCCCGACCCCTTTATAAATATTAAAGATCCGTGCTTTAATTATTTATAGCACCCTGCGCTTTGTTAAAACCCCCATATAACCTTATCTTCTGCCCCATTTATAAAGCTTCACGCTCCTATTTTACTTGGGTTATTTCTCCTTAAGCCCCCACCTGCATAAACATTAACCCTTACAGCCTTAAAGCCTCGGCCCTACCCTTTGAATAAATGTTTTCGCTTATTTAATAGACTCGAGCTCCACTGTTTGTTCCTCCCATTGTTTCAAAACCCTGACCACCATAGGTCTATCTCCCCCAAGATCTAACGGCCCACAACCAATATCGCACATTTTTTTGCACAGGGATTAAACGATCCCTAACCCTATGAAATAGGCAGTATTCGCCCATGTCCCAATTTCCACACGACACTCGCTGAGTGGAATCGCATCCGTCAGCCTGAAACCATTTACCACTCCTCAACCCATGCGAAAACCACTTCTTCTCCTCCCGCCAAATTCTGATACCACCATTCGATTCAAACCTCCCAGAGCCATGTGGCTCTGTGATGAAGACCAAACCAGCATTTACACCTTTGTAAATGCTTCGACAGCCTGAAAACCCTGAATAAACGTAGAAAGAGCCACAAACACATTATTTAAGATTAACAAATTGTTATATTGTGTAGGTATAATGGTAGGAATGCAAGAAATGAATTTCAAAGGTCCAAAATTGATTGAATAAGTCTTTTGGGTGATGATCCAGAGCCTCGTTTTATTTAGAAGGACTAGAGGCATGAAAACAAGAATAATCACCAATGAATCATGATCATTGGTGGTTATCCAAGCATTCCATCGACAAAAAAATGCCAACAGTGCGCAGTAAATACAGGCATAAGCATATTGAAGAGAAGAAGACAGTCAAAGGGCTATGACGAGAAGATCAGGGCCAAAACAAGAGACAACGATTAATATTAAGCTTAAAGGATTAATCAGAGGATTAAAAAAGTTAAAGGCAGAGATAAAAAAGATTAGAAGATTTTAAAAGAAAAACCAAGTTAAAAGGCCTAAATAGAGTTTTAAGGATAAAACAAAGACATATCAACACAGAGGAAAATTCAAATGACTTAAACCTAAAGCATTTACTTCTTCAAAAGACACATTTTGAGACCTACAGCCAGTTTTATTTCAATAAAGACATCAACAGTTATTGAGACAGTCAGAGATATTTCTCAACTACTCTACAATTATTGTAAAAGTTATTAAGAAGCCTTAAAGTCAAACATTTCCAGAAGTTATCTAAAACAGTTAAGTTAGGAGTTATTATTATAGTAAGTTTGTCTTAGATATTTTTCCTTGGGCCTTGCATGGTCTCAAAGGTCAAAAAACTCATTAACTCTATAATAAATGCATATCTGAAACCCTAGCTTAGGATCACCTCCTCATTTTGCAGATAAATACTACATGTATTATTCATTTTTAAGTGTTGGTTGATTGATTAGTTGGTTGTTTGATGGTTGTTGAGCTAATTGAAGATTTCTAGGCTAGATTTGAGAAAGCTCTGAGTTGCAGAGATATATTGTACTGGAGTAATGTAACTTTTTTTAACATTAGTAATACAAGCGCGTTCACGGGATTCTTGAGCTATGTTAATGGTGAATTTTTCCTTCTTTGTCAATGTTTTCCTTCTGTTTTCCATTCTGTCCATTATTTCTCTGATAAAAGAACATAAATTTTAGATTAAGATATGTTGCCTTGGCACCCTATTTCTGTCTGCATTCTTTATCTCAATGTTTTCTTTTGCAAGGTCTGATTAGAGAATTATTAATTTCTCTCTAGTTCCACCTAGCTTGTTTTCTTGGAAATGATTTAATAGTCAAGCCAAAGAAGTCTATGGTGAGCCCTGTCCTTTGGTGTAGCTTGAAATATTGTTTTTAGGGCCATTCTTTGAAGTTTACTTAGTAGATTCCAGCTAAAGAAGTCTATGGTATGCCCTGTCCTTTGGTTTGTCTCAAAATGTTAGTTTGAAGGTATTTAGAGTGTTTGATTAAAGAAGATAGGTTTATCTTTCTCTTTAGTTGCACTCACTGTTATCATGAATGTTTTCTTTGTCTGAAAGTAATTCTAGGATTGCTTGATTGTTTTTTAAAGGTTTGATTATTAAAATCTGGCCAAAGAAGTCTACGGTATGCCTTGTCCTTTGGTTTGTCTCAAACAGTTACCTCAAAGGATTTTCTAGTTAAAGTAGAGTTAAAGGATTCTTAACTGACCTTTAGTTTTACTATTTTCACAACTTACTGGCGTTTCATATTCCATATAATCTAAGAGATCCACTTGATATAGTTAGCTTTCCTTATTAAAACCCTTGCAGAGTTGATGAACAATTAAATCCTTTCATGACTCCATAGCCCAATGGGTTAATGTTTCTCATGGTCTATCTATTCAGCTGAAACACTCCCTCAATTAACCACGTCATTGATCTATCAACTTATCAATTAATCAATCAAAACAAACAAGTCCTCAGAACTCCATAACTAGCCTAAAATCATAAAACGAAAGCATAAAGACATATCATTTATAAGCACTTATATAGAGAGATCCCTCTCTGAGTCTAGGAAGGATAGGTCCATGGAACCAAAAGTGGTTTTATCTAGTTCCCTGTAGAGTTTGTTCTTGCCAATCTTGCAAATCACGAGAAGGCAACATTAGCATCCCTCCCCTTGATGACTACACTAGTGATCTCATCATCATCATGCTCATCTAGTTCAACAATGTCAAAATCTTGTTCTGTTTCATGGAAGTCATCCTCATCATGAATGGCTGCCTCATGTTCACCCTCCTCTACCATATTTTCTTTCCCCTTCTTTACCTTCTTTGTTGGTGAAGAAGGCAAGGCCCCTTCCACAATATGTGGAGAAAACTCTAGCCTATGACCCCTTTGGTATATTTTTGTAAATGGCTCTATCTCAACCACATTAGCCTGCTTAGGCTCATTGATCTCAGCTCTGTTAGGTGACCCAGTCTCAATGTGTGATGGAGATGATGGTGGCTAAGTAGATGAAGAAGACTGCTCTGAAGATGATGAAAGTACTGTGGGATGAGATGGAGGAATGGAAGTGGAAGGATGAGATGATGAAGGCACATTTTAGGCATGCTGAATAGGTGGAGAAATAAATATTTCATCAGCTATGAATGAACTCCATGGAATGTTTAATTGTTTGAGGTGAGGAAGGACTATGATTTTGATGAGGGAGTGGTGAAAAATATTGTTCATTTGGTGTTCATACTCTCTCTTATGGACAATAAATTCCATCTTGTCAATGCTCCGGAAGAGGTAGTAGGGTATGTTGAGCATATTTACCCTAGTGACGTGAATAAGTAATAGGATGTGATAGGCATACAATCTAGAAAACCTACCTTCACATGAAAAGTATTTCATGATGATCTTCATCATGGGAGCATATCTCTCCAGTAGGTAAGAGAAAGGAAAAATCCTCTTTTCCTCATTCTTGTACCTAGGTTTGATGAAAGTCTCATAGTTATGCTCCTCCAAGTCTTTCTGTTTGAACCATTTCTCCCCAACATTTGGGATCCTAGTGGCAGCTGAGATGATAGCAGTTGACACAATGAAAGTGACACCAGAAGTAGTAACCTGGCTGTCATGGAGGTTAGAGATGAAAATTATGGTCAACATAGCATGGTGTTGGACCCTCTGAATTTCCTCATGGAACTCAAAACACCCAACATGTTTGAAAAGTGTCACAACCATAGGGGATGCCAATAATTCCCTAGTATTTGTTGGCTCTAATATGAGTATTCTCCCCCCTTTATTTGGCCTCCTTCCCTCTATTTCTTATCCTTCACTGTATGGTTTGTTTCTTCTACCATGATGTCTTAGTGTCAAAACCCTAGGGAGGTGTGATAAGGTGGAATGTGATTTTTAAGACTAGGGAATGGGATAAGGTAATTGAGGGATATGTGGGTAGGGATTTATGAGTTAGGGAATGTGACATAGAGTAGGAATGAATAGGGGTTTGGAAATGGAAATTTATTACAAGTGTAGGGAATTAGGAGCCCATGCAAATAGTTTACCTACGGCTTAGGATTTTAAGGAAATGAAGCTTAGGAAAAGGGAATGTTATTGTAGGGGTTTTGCGAAAGGGTAGATTGCAATGGGAGAAAGGTATGAAGGTTTAGGGAGTGAAATTGAAGTGTAAATTAGGTTTTTAGGAATACCAGGTTTTCGAATGAAGAAAGACACCAAATTTTCTTTAATAAACTTCACACATCCAAAATGACTTTGATGAAGATGAGTGAAGCAATTTGTAACTTACTTGCTCGTTTGGAGGTTTAAATAATCACTGCTGAATTTTGGAGGGTGTTTTTTGAAGTTTGGAGGCATTTTTTGAAAGTTGCCGAGGAATATTGATAGGGGCACGATGTCACAAGAAAGTGTGCATCGCCTTAAGGAAACGTGACCTCCCTTAAGCAAACACGCAACACCTCCCATGTTTTTCCAATTTCGCCTTCAAAACTGAAAACTCTACTTTGCTTTGAGGATGCTTGATGGTAGAGGATAAAAATGAGGTCTCTTTTGATGCTATGAGTGCTTTTATACTTGTGTTAAATTTGATCTTTGATTAAAACCCCACTTTCTAATGTTTCAATTTCACCTTTGAAAATACCCTTCACACGTTGAATTTTTCTTCTTTGCAGGTTGATGATGCTAGAATTTTTCACTCTTCTCATTGCTTTGTTTGATGTTTCAGTTTGGCATTTGGAGTTGAATTGACAGCTTGGGAATAATACTTATTACATACAGTGAACATAAAATTACATTGAAATAAAAATAAATTACATCTTTGTTTTTTGAATAAAAATTACATTGCAGAATAAAATTATAACTTGAAAGTAGAATTATAAACTTTGTAAATCTTCCTTGGAGATATCTTCACATGTTGAAAAAATTTTTTCAGATGATAAAGGAATGTTATTCAATCACTCTCATACTTTTTCTGACCTTATGCAAATGAAATGGTGTTTTATTGAACCTTGGAAAATGAAACTTAGTGACCTAATGGGTCCTTGAATGATCAAACTTCATGGTGACTTTGGCTGACATAATGACATGATGAAATAGAATTTAAAGACTTATTTATGCTCTGCAAGACATGAATGTGGGCCAACAAGTATACATTTTGAGGAGGAGTGATATTTGTGACTAGGGCTACCATCAGTGGGTGAATATTTTTACATGACCTAATGGATAGATTAAAAATTTCTAAGTGGGACTCCTAAAATGATATGAAAAGAGTATTTTTTATCACTGATGGCAATATGAAAATACTGACACTAACATTGGCCTTATTGGGGATGATAGCTCTGAAAGAGGTGTCAAGAACCACAAAACTCTGGATTTTGCAGATTAATGCCTCTTCCATTGGGCCAATACGGTAAAACACTCAAACTGAAAAACTTGATTGAAAACTAACAACTCGGATAAATAGACTAACTCAATGCAAACTCAAATAACTTAAACTTGACTCAATACTGACTTACTTTACTAAAAAATGAACTTGAAAATGGCAGAAAATAAATGAATCTCCATGGCCTTCACTTCGGGCTCTAAACTCCAGTGACTCTCTAATTCACACTTGCAGAAAATTTAACTAATATTTACAATGAAAATGGAAAACTGATTAAGAAATTTTTTTCAGAAAAGATAGTGTTTTAGGAGCCTACCATTAACTGGTCCTGCTAAACACTCTTGTCCATTCATCTCTTCAAGAAAATAAGAATTCTGTCCCCGACAAGCTAAAATCGATATGGCCCTTTCCGTAAATTCTCAAATTTACCATGCTTACCCTTCTCTTCATTCCTGGCATCCCAGCAGAGTACCACATCTCCTATTTTGAAGTTGTCTTCCTTAGATTTCTGATCATAGATTTTCTTTATCCTGTGATGAATTCATGAAGTATTATGAAATACTTCATCCCTTGTCTACTGGAGGTGTATCATTTGATTAATATGATGTTGTATGTCATTTCCTCAGTCCCTAGTTCTTGCAGCAATTTCATTACCGAAACTTCTAATAATGAAGGAAACACAGTATCGACACCATAAAAAACTTGAAAAGGAGACATACCAATAGAATTTTTATTACTCACTCGATCTTCCCATAATGCATTAATCAGCTTCTTATGCCAATTATTTTTATTCACCTCTAACATCTTTTTAATGATACTGATCAATGCCTTGTTAGAGGACTCCGCCAATCCATTACCTTGCAGGTAGGAAGCTGTAGAGTGTCCCAACTTAATGTTGTATCATTCAAAAAACTTATTCATCTTCTTAGACTTGAATCCTGCCACGTTATCTATGATAATCTTAGTAGGACAACCAAAACGAGATAGAATATTAGTTTCTAAAAATTGAATGATGACAAAAATTGTTGCTTGCCTCATCGGGATCCCTTCAATCCAGTTTGTAAAGTAGTATGTGGCTGTCAATATCCACTTGTGCTGAGCAAATGATGTTGGGTGAATCTCACATATGAAATCCAAGCCCCACTATTGAAATGGTGCATGGACTGAAATAGTTTGAAGAGGTAACAAGAGAAGCTTTCTCTTACCCTGAAAAACTTGGCATTCATGGCAGCTCATTATTGCTTTGTAAACATCTGCAAAAAGTTCCAGCCAATAATATCCCTCTCTCAATATTTTATTGGCCATGGTCTTCCAATATAGGTGGCCCCCACAATCTCCTTTGTGGAAGTCATTGATCACTTCCTTAGATTCTTCTTCGGACCAAAAAATTCAGCAGCATACCTCTCGGATCCTTCCAGTAAAGTGCATTATCTAGTATGCAATACTTTGAAGCTTTGAGTTTCAAAAATATGACTTGACTCTTAGTCATGCCTACACGAGGTTTTAGGTGTTGAAAAACATTAAACAAAATCATAATATCGTGGAGATGACAAAAATATATCGGATACCTGAATGAGATCCACTTCTTCTTCATTTTTGGACAAAGCTGAAATCAAATTGATGTCAAGGGCATGAATATTTGACTTATCCATGAGCTTGGCTAAGCCCTGACCTTTGATCAGCTTGGTGGGTTTGATGTCAAGGTCAGAGTCCAGTAAAGTTGCTATCCATCTTCCTCTCCTACCTTCTAGGCATGTCTTCTTGATAACTTTTTTCACAACTGCATTAGGTACATAGGCAAGAGTGTGTGAATGCAATATGTAAACTCTAAAATATTTTAGCACTTGAACCAAAACTAGAGCCTGTTTCTCTATGATGTTGTAGTGAAGGGATTCATCTCTAATATTGCAACGGAAAAATGAAATTGGTAGCTCTATTTTGTCCCTTTTCTTCATCAATACTGTTGCCATAGTGTGTTCAAAAGAAAATGAAAATATTATGAAATCGCTAGTATAATCAGGACTTATCAAAACCCAGGTAGTAGTCAAGGAAAACTTAACTAAATGTAAAGATTTCTGGGCATCTTCAGACCACTTCACATCACTATCTTTCTTCAACATGTTTTTCAATTCTATAAGATGCTCCACTAAATTAGGAATGAATCTACGTAAGAAATTCATCTTATTGTTGAATGCTTGTAATTCCTTTTTGTTGCAAGGGAAATCAATTTGTTGAATTGCTTGAACATAGGAAGGGTAAATCCGGATCCCATCCTTGGAGATGATGTGACCAAGGAGTTTACCTTCCTCCATAGAAAAAAAAAAATTCTTTGGGTTGAGTGATATTCCGAACTTCCTACATCTTTCAAAAATAATTCTCAAATGGTGTAAATGTTCTTCATCAGAATGTGAAAAAACTGTAAACTCATCTAAGTAAACAACCAATAAAACATCTTTTTCATTGGTGAATGCTATGCCCATGGCCCGATGTTATGTGGCCCCTACATTTTTCAAACCAAATGGCATTTTGGCATATTGGAAGGTGCCCCAAGGTGTAGTAAATGATGTCTTATCCTGATCATTTTCATGCACCAAAATTTGGTTGTCACCTGAATAACCATCCAACAGTGACATCTAAGAAGAATCGAAAACTTTTTGAAGTATATGGTCCATATTCAGAAGTGGATAGTTACCCTTGAGGGGCACTTTGTTCAAGTTTTTTAAATCTATACAGAGCTGGATTTCTCCAGTATTCTTTCTCACTGGGACCCAATTTGAAATCCAGACAGAGAATCTGATTGGGACAATGATGCCAAACTTGAAAAGACGATTTACCTATTTTTCAGTCGATGGTAGAAATCTTGGATTTATCCTTCTCAACTTTTGATGAAAGGGCTTTTGATCGGACTTGATTGGAATAGTGTGTTGAATGATGTTCTTGTCATACACCTTTAAATTTTCATATTCCCATGCGAAAACATCAACAAATTCGTAAAGTGATTTAACATATTCAACCTTTACGTCGGGAGATAAGGACTTGGATAGTTTCACCATATTTGGTTTGTTAGCTATCCCAATGTTTACGTCTTTAACACCCTTTTTCGTAGGCATCCATGTAGGCTTCCTTGCTACGTCATCTTGGTCGAACAATTCTTCCAAAGTTATGAGACCTTTTGGAATGTTGTTTTCTTTCATTTGTAGTATGTCCATCTAAGTTTCTTCTATGTCTTGGTCATCTTTGTTGGAAATATGATCTATAGAACAATTCTCAAATTATTCTTCACCTTGGAGAAAGTTTTTAATCTGCTTATCATCCCATAAAACTTTCCAACATCGCAAGTTATCGGGAACAGTGGGTTGATGCTTCACATGAATTTCAAATTTTCTATTTGAAAAGATGAGGATTTTGAAATTTCTTGCAGCTTTGGCCAATGAATAAGCCATGAGATTTTGATTCCTTGGCACCACTGTAAGTATACACTCCTAAAAAAATTTCAAAATATCAAGTACATCATTCCTATATTGTCTCATTCGAGGATGGTTAGCTTGATATTCACCTTTGACTGATATTCATATTTTACTTGCTTGATCACAAGTTTTGAATCACCATACACTGCAATCCTTCTTGCACCCATTTTCTTCAAGATCTTTAAGCCAGTAATCAATGCTTTGTACTTGGCTTCATTGTTAGTGCAATCAAAAGATAATTTATAAGAGCAAAACCTTAAATTTGTAGGGACCTTATTCTTCTGATGAAAAGGGCCAGGGACCCAGATTCCAATGCCTGCCCCATATTTCCCCAGGGTACAATCAAATTCCATGGACCATAGACCATTCTCATCCTCTAAATGCTGAAACTTTGATTTATATTTTGGCTAAATTTTTTGAACTAACTCTTGATGCTTTTCCAAACTTTCTTCCACTTTATCCAATGGTTGTTCTTAATCTTTCACAACCTCTAATTGTTGTTCTATATTTTTCAATGCTTCATCTGATGGTTGTTCTATTAAGCTCGGAAGATTCATCTTTTCTTTAGCTATAACTTCTCTAATACAATTATGGATCTCTACAACATCTTATACATCTACTAGTTGGATATCTACATCATTTAAGCTGCTAATATCATTAAAAAAAATGAATGACTCTAAATCTGTATGTACAAAATTTATAGGATGATTATTTGGATTTTCTTTGCTTGTGATCATATACTTCATCTTATTTTCACGATAAAATTTCCTCAATTGTCCGAAAATAGGGATAGTTGCATAAGAAAAGTATAATTGCAATGTACCTCAAATTCCCCCCCCCCCCCCCACAAGGATCTTGACAGCTACATTCCAGAGCATGGAGGTATGTCAGCTACCACCACATCCATTAGAACATTCTTCACCAGAATCTGCTCTAGGGAGACTACCAAATATTTAATCATAACAATACAACAGACTCTACCTGAATCGAAAGAGTATAAATCATGGTAAGGATGAGTAATGTCAAGGCCCAACTTCTCCATTATGGCTTTTGGCATCAGATTTTGGGAGGCTCCGGAGTCTAACATGGAATTATGTAAAATGAACTGGTGGATTCTTAGACTTAAGTAAAAGGGAGGAACCTCACTATCTTCTAATTGGTCGTCAATAGCAGGACCAAAAATGAGTTTGGGTTGATCATGTTTGACATTCACCATGTTAGACAAAGGATCTACTTTAAGCATCTTGCCAACATGGGATTTTTACTGGTTGCTCTTAACAATCTTGGTTAAGGGGATAGACACTTTTAACTTTGAAATTTATGTATATAAACTGAAGGGAGTAGTTTTATCTACCTCTTTAATGACGATGTCTCGATGTACAATATGGTCCTTTGATGGAACTTATTTTTTCTGATTGTCATTTTCCTTATTGGTTGAACTTGTGGATAGTTGATTTACTTTATTCTGATTTGTGATCACGGGCTCTTTTCCCTTACTCTGATTGCTCGGATGATTCTCCCTTGTTTGAGTGTCTTTCTGCTAAGATTCTCTCTTTTGAATGGGATTAACTGGTACATCTCTGATCCTCAATGACATCTGCCTATTTTGTGAACTAAGTGCATTCAAGTACCCCCGCTGGTAATCATCTGATTCAGTCTGTAATTCATGATCATTAGCAAGGATAAAATATTCATCTTTAGGCTGCTCTTTCTTTTCAAAATATTCCTCATCTTTGGTAAAAAAAATCAACAAATCATCAGCTTTGAAAAGGAGGTTTTCCTCAACAATTGTGTCTTCATCGTCTTCTTCTCCTTGAGAGTAGTTCTATTGCAAGGGTGTCCTAATTTGTTGTTGCTGTTGTGGTGGTTGTTCAAGAGCTTGTTGTTCTCTCTGCTTAATCCTCAACTGAGGCTATTGCTAGCCTCTGTAGTTAGGATTTCTGACCTCAACATGTCTTTCCATGATGGACATCTTGTCAACCATTCGTTTAATAGTTCTGATCAAAGTATCCATCTTAGTGTCGGAAGATGAGGTGGATGGCTCATCCTTAATAGTAACTCTCCTCTCATTCCTAGCTCTAGCTCTCTCTATCAGTAGATTTTCTTCAACGCTGATCACGTTCTTTCACATATCTTCCATTTTACCTGGATTTCTTTCCCTTAATTTGTAAGCCATGTCAGCATCAAATGAATCAGGATAACGTATGGGAGCTAACATTGGAGGAGGCTTAATCTCAACGGGAATTGCATTGTAAATCCTATTAAAGCGAGTATTGAAATCTTGGACTAATTCATTGAGATTTATTTTAATGTTATCATATTCAGCAAGAAACTGTAAGTGATTTTTCTTTACCTCCCATCGGGCTATAAACAAATCAACAGGTTGGTTTGGTGTGGCAATGGAATTAGTAGTGAGAGACCTAAAAAAAACTTTGACATCCCTAGAGAAACTATGGGTTGTAATCCTCATTTTTGCATTGTCAACATTGACTTCCTCCAAATCAATGAAGTTAGTGACTTTAACAAAATGTTGTGTTACATATATGGTGGAGTTTTCATCAAACAAGGGGAGTCTTTGGCCATAACCCTGAGGTAAGTCATTCAATTGGGCTAGTAAGATGAGTGGGGAAAATCTTGCCATGATTCCTACTGGATGGAGTATTGGATTGACAACAGGTGGGATTCATCAAGGGAATTTTGAGGTCTAAAATAGGCCTCCTAAGGAAAATGTACAATCAAAATTCACTTTATGAGAACCAATCACATTTTAGGGGATGACATCATCCTTAATGGTTGAGGTGGCATTTATTGAGTTAAAATTACTTACTTGTCACATTATCAATGGTAGATAAAAGTCATGGTTAACCATGGTAGTACTCTATGTAATTTTAAAGTCAAAGCAAAATACTCATAATAAATGTCATTTCACACCTTTTGAATAAAAATATATTATTGGCATTTCATATTTCTTGAAAGAAACAATGCATGTCCCTATACATTTATTATATTATATTATATTATATTATATTATTTTTATATAGTATATTAACTACATGATATTATGAAATTTAAATAATATAAATTTTAATTAATAGCATGTAATATAATTAAGAATTTATAAATTTATATTTATATTTTATTTTAAGTTATTTAAGTACAAAGGACAAATGCATTAGTTGTTCAATGATAATAACTTTTCTTGAAAAACTCATTCTTATTTATAGTCACATAAATACAATTTTTTTATTAATTTTATTTTGGTACAACAGTTGAATTGAATTTAACTATGATTACATGGATTGTGGTGCAAAAAGTGAATTGCAAATTCATAAATATTATTTTATTGGTTTAGCTATTATTTTATTATTTCCTTAGGAGGCCCATTTTAGACCTCAAAATTCCCCTAATGGGCTGAATAGGTAAAGGAACAGAAGTTGTAGGTATGTATGATGAGGTTGAAGGTGCAGATGAATAAACTACAACTGATTGAGTTTGAGATTAATATGAAACAGAAACTTCCTCTTGACGGTAAAATTGGATCCATTCTTTAATGCCAAGGTTGGATTTGGGCTTAATCTATTCGAAAAACCAATATTTCAGAGGACTAAGGTCTAATTCGGACAAAGAATTGACCTCAGATAATATTAAAGGATCGAATACTATGTCAGATAAAGAGGTTTCAGAATTGGATTTGAATAATGATAATTCAAATTTCAGATCATACGTATATCTTCAAGAGAAAGTAACTTATCAGGTAGAGAAACCAATCTTACCAATGAAACTAGTCCTGATTTAATATGTGTAGTTTGATATCGATGCCTTCGAAAGAACTTTTTTGGATCATCAACTGGATCAACTAGATCATCAAGGTCGGGATCTGCTCTGGTATATCTTGTAGAAGCCAGTTCTACAATATTAACACTGTAATTATCAAATCAGCCTTTCTGAAACTTAACCCTACCATACAAGGATCAAATTCCAAAATTTCTTGTCATATACCCAGGGAAAAAAAATCTTTCATTTTCTAGCAATGATGCCAGTATGCTAATCACTCTACCAGATCTCCAAGGCTGAAGAAGAGATCCCAACAGAGGTAACCACAAACCAACCTTTTAACTTGGTATCTAGCCCTACCAAGTCGAAGAGGGCTCTCTCACAAAAATCACATCCAAGAGGGTTGGATGAAAAGGTCTTAGGCTAGCTAAGAAATGCATAAGGCTTTTGTTTTTTTTTTATTGGGTTGGGCTCGCTGGATGAGGATTAGTTCAAGGGGACTAGGTCAGGGAAAATGAGATGAAATTGCATTCCATTCGATGGGGCAAGGTAGGTAGAAGTCTTAGCACTTAAAGGTGATTTTGTGAGATGTTGGGAAAAATACTGAGAGGGGGGGGTGAATCAGTATTTAGGACTTACTCAAAACTTTTTACTTTTTCTTACTTCAAAACCCATACGCTACTTTGCTGAAGCCAACTAGAGTATACACGTGGATATCCTTCATAAAACTCACGTATACACAGAGATATTATTATGCAGATAATTCTTAACTTAGTTCTTTGCAGCATTTATTCATCTGATGTTTAGTTAACAGTAAGTATGTGCAGTAATAATAGAATACACATAAGCATCACACATGAACACCAGGATTTTAGGTGGAAACCCAAGTCGGGAGAAAACCACCGCTGTCGTTGCTCAGCCTTCAATATTTATTATAAAGAAAACATCTTACAACTTATGTACTGGCGCAGACTCATACCAGTACGCAGGCACCCACCTGCGCTCGTTTACCAGCCTCTCCTGGAAGGGAGTTATGACCCCCTGACTGAAGGCTACAACCCTCATCACCTCTGTGGACCACGTTTCATCAATTTTCATACTGGATCCAACCCATTCAATTAAGCTCAAGGAACTTTCATCAAACCAACAACTTGCTCTATAGCGGCATAGCCAATTGACAGATAGCAGTAATATAGCAGAACATATTAGACATTTCATACCACAAACTTCATCAAGCCCTAGTTTTAATATGTGCTTTCCTTTCACTGATCCTGTGTATATATGCGCTTCCATGCATATCAACTCGCGTATAAATCTTCACATACTTCAGAACTAGTTTCACATTACATACGCGCTTTCGCTGAATTAAACCCGCATATATACGTGCTTCCTCTGCTGTAAACAAGCGTATAGATCTTCAAATATTATGGGGCAGCACAATTCTTCAGAACATATATATATATCTCAGATTTTACCCTTCACTTCAGACAGATGTTCGCTAGATCACAGATCTAATCACTCCATAAAAAAATCTAGAAAATACATATACATTTCAGATCTAGAGATCCTTCTTCATCATTTTCTTCATAGGTGCATCATAGATTCAGATCTATCATCAAACTGTTACCCGTTCCATTCAGAAATGCTTCAAAGTGAAGTATTCATTAAAACCCAGACGCTTACACACCTTGCACAATGATTTCCTTCTCCTTATATAGATTTAGCCTTTATCAATACCATGAGCCAAAAACCACTCAACCGCTAATGGTATTCCTTTAGTTTATCCCCAGGGCTCTTCGATTTCCTTTTTAATTTATTTTGTTCAAACGAGGAGATTCAAATTATCTATGTGCGCCCATCCTTTAACCCAAAGTTTAACCCTTTGGATTTTATAAACAATATCCAATGCTTTTCCATACGCAAGTGTCTTGTTGATGTGGTGAGTTCCACAAGCGGAACAGCCATACATCTCAATCATTTTTGTATTAATAATCGTGCCAATCCAATTTGAAAACCCTAACCTCCGTTCTTCCATGCACGAATCTTCCCATTCGGGCCCTTCAATAATATTCAATCTTTTATCTCCGCCATATAATATTATAACTATAACCCCAATGGTTATTTTAAAACTTTACACTGTCCCCGTAACATTTCTTTTAAACAAATTTCAAAGAATTTTTAATCCAAACTTCAATCCTTGACCCTGGGCCCACATCGCAGTTGGCGGATCGGCGGTGTCAAACAAAACTTGCAATTGTGATTGATCAACCAGACGCGATGACCACATAAAACATGGCTCATAGCGCAATTGGGTCCGCCCTTTGAACAAATGAAATCGGGGCACACCATGGAAAATTTCCGATTGCGATCAGGACACGAATGCGATTGGCACATATTAACTCCAACATATAACCGGATCGGGTCCGCCACTTTAATCGTAGCATATTACAAAAGGTATGCGATCAATCGGAAAGTTCCGATTGCGATTAAGATCTCGGACGTGATTGAATCTATTAACTCCATCGTATAACACCATCGGGTCCGCCAATTTCAATGTGCAATCGGACCCAACATTTAAGCGCTTCCGATTGAGATTGGGAACTTGGATGCGATTTGCGATAAACTGAGGCATATAACTCGATCAGGTCTGGCCTTTGATCGGAGCACATAACAAAACTCCGCCGATTGAACCTTGCGATTCAAGACGTGCGATTCCATTAAAACAACGCCACGTGGTCAAGTGGACCCACGGGCCTCGGCTGTTGGAGGGGGCGATTTATAATGTAACATTTGGTTGTATTGTGTACAACCGTTCCACTATGGAACACTACCACATCCACAAGACATTTTTATGTTTCATTTACATTGCGATTTGCGATTACGATTGGATCGCATCGCATCGCAGGACTCCATATCAACAAGACACTACTTCACCAAAAAAACTTGCGATTCCGATATAGAGTTTAAGTGGTGGGGACCACTTGTCCCACCAAATCAGAAATGAAAGACTTCCGCCTGTTTAATTCAATTTTTATTCATTTTGGTTGTTGAGGGCTTAAACGCCCGAAATGACTGTCTTGAATGACTCTGCTCCTCCATAAATTAAATCTACGGGAATATATTCGTTCCACTGTTAAAACGGCTCTGCCCATCACCTGTTAATTCTCTTCTGTCATTTGTGACTGCGGCCCATCAAGATTTAATTCTCCTTCAATGCACTGCTTATCTCTGTAAAAGTATTCTTCCTCTGAGCTTTGCTGCTGATCGTTGATCTCTGTAATTATGTTGTTCTTCTGTAGCCCATGCCTTCGCCACATCCTTTGCCATCAATGACAATATTCCAACAATCTCCCCCTTTGGCATTGATGGCAATACTCTTCCTCTGATGACCTTAGACTCCCTTTGTTGCTTTTCCTCCCCCTTTGACATCAATGGCAAAGAGTTTGATCAAGAAGCCATGCTCCCCCTGAGATCATGCTGCATCTTCATAATATGACCAACAATTCATCCTTTACATATGACCAATGCTCCCCTGAGCCTGTGCAGTCAGAGATGCCTTGGTTAATCTTCGCATCTTTTCATTATCGTCTGTGTCTCTTCATCAAGAAATCGTCATCCGATGGCTTCTTTTTAGATCGACGGTGCAAAAGCAATTTCACTGGCCGACCTGGGTTGATTGTTAACGTGCGAAGGACTATCGTTATCGTGTGCTTGGCGGTTTTGCAGGGACACGTGTCAAAACCTCTATGGATTCGTTGCCAATCCACGAAATACCACGTATCAACGAAAAGGTGGTGTGAAGAAACCCACGGTTTCGCTCCAACCCGCCATCACTGTTCCCCTCGGTCACGGTTCCGTTCACGTGTATATATGTGAATTCTTCCCTTTATGTGTAATTAACCAACTGCTCCATATTTAAAGCAAAAATTTGATTTAAGTATTCTTCCTCCAGTTATATATATATATATATAATGTGTACTATATATATAGAGCGTGTCCGAGGCACACTGTACCGTCAACCCGATATCGTATACAACAGCACGAATCTATCCGTTCTTACCACTGCATCTTTAGACCTTCCATACTCTCAGTCACCGAGGTTCATATCATATATTCAACGACTATATATATAACTCCACTGTCGATCGTATTAACATTGATTCTTCGAACAACTTACAGAACCAGAGCATCATTAATCCCATCCATTATGAAAATTCATTTTTCTGAGCCGTGACTGAAGTATATACAGTAGGGACGGAGTACATAATTGTACAGTCAAACATTCTCGCACATGCACAGGGACAGAGTATCACCAGAACTCAATCATACACAGGATTTCTAACCTCTTTGTCCCTGTTTCTTTGACAGATACTGCAGCTCTGTAGCTCAAACTGTAGATGCATTCTTTCTGTTTCATCTGCTGCCTCTACTATCTCTCTGTCTTTTCTGCCTTATGGATAGTTTAGGTGTTGCTTCTATCTTTGCCATTTGCTTAATATATTTTGCTTGTGATAGAAATATGCCATATGTTGCTTGTCTTTTTTACATTAGATGCACTATTAGAAATAAACACAACTCGAATTATCTACCATGGGAATCATCATACATTGCTCCCCCTATGATGATACATTACTAATCTCTATAATGTATCTCACATCATTCCTGCAGTCATTATGAGAAGTAAGCTTTAGAAGCAGATGACTGTAGTAGGGTCAATATTCCCTACGTTTCTAACCGGTCCTCCTTCTTTTTCCAGCTTTGCTTGAACTTTCTAATTGTGTGCTGGAAATTATCTAATTTCTCAGATTTGTTCATCCTGCATTCTTTTTCCACATGTCCATACTTGTTACAAGCATAACATCTTATATGACCAGAGAAGTAAGCGTAAGGATCATAGTGTGTTTCTCTGTTCTTCCTTCTATTGCAATCAGCTACTTTATGACCATACTTGTTGCATGAAAAACAATATCCCTTGAAGCAACCAGAGTACCTTTCTGAATAGAATCTGTTTGACTGTGACTGAAATGATCTGCTTCTGCAATTTGCTGCAACATGCCCATACTTATGACAATTAAAGCATTCAACATTATTGATACTTCTATAGTTAGGAGCGAAAGATTTCCTTTGAGAATTCATAATTGTCGGTTGCCCTTTTGTCTCTTTAACTACTTTAGGTTTTGATTTGACATCCTTTGAATCTTTAGCACTTCCTTGTGAACTAGATTCTCCTTTAACCGTTTCATGAAAACCCAGACCAAGCTTAATAGAGGGAGACCTTTGACTACTAAGAATATTGTCCAGAATCTTAGTATTATCTTGAAACCTCAAAAGTTTATCCTTTTCTTCTAATTTACCTTTGAGAATGTTTACCTCAACTTCCAATCTTTGGCATTGCTTCTTCATACTTTCTTCGACCCTTTTTCCTTCTTCTACTTGATCATTCAGGTTTAGAATCTCTTCTTTCAATCCATTTTCTTGAATTTCAAAAGTTTGTAAGAGTTCTTCCTTCTTCTTATTCGATGATTCGAGATTTGCTTTTAGAGAGATGATTTCTGCTTCAAGTTCTTCATTCTTATTGTTTGATATTTCTGGGTCTTCTTTGAGAGAGATGACTTCTGCTGCATTCTTCTTATTTGATTTTTCCAGATCTTCTTTGAGAGAGATGATTTCAGCTTCAAGTCTTTCATTCTTCTTGTTTGAATCTTCCAGATCTTCTTTGAGGGAGACGATTTCTGCTTCAATTCTTGCATTTTTCTTGTTTGATTTTTCGAGATCTGCATTTAAATCGTTGATTTCTGCTTCTAGTATTTTAATTCGATTGGATGCATAAGCATGAAACCTTTGATACTTGTCTGTCTGTCCATTTAGTATTTCTATATGTTCTTTCATCCCTTTGTACATAGCTTCACTTTTATTAATTGATCTTCGTTGATCTTCAATTTTCTTGATAGCTTCCTCTAGTCTGATCCAAAACTTTACTTTTACTATCTTCACCATTGCATGCACAAGAAAGTGAATCACAAGAACAACAATCAATACAGGTTTCATCTTCTTCATTTTCTGTTGCACATGTTTTCTGAGATATCTCCTTTTCAGTAGCCTTCTTCTTTTGCTTCTTTGCCATGAGTACTAGCAGATCATGGTCAGGATCTTCTTCATCCTCATTTGACAGTTCATCATTATCTTCATTTGCATAATAGCTCTTTCCCTTTTCAAATTGTTTCCCTGGTTGGAGTCTCCTTACAAAATTTGCTTCTTCTTCTTCTGATATATAACTTGATTCCTTGACAACTTCCTTTTATTTTCCTTTTGAACATGCCTTAAAAGCAGCTTCTTTGATTTGGGAGGGACCTCCTTGTCTCATTTCATAAGCAGTCAGAATACCATGTAGTTGAACAATAGTAAGAGTTTGTAGATCTTGCCTTTCTTCAATAGTTGACACTTTTGACTCAAATTTTGAAGTTAAAGATCTTAAGACTTTTTCCACGAGAGTAGTATCGGTTATGGTTTCACTCAAACTTCTCATACGATTTACAATATCATCTAGACGTAAAAAGAAACTGGAAATACTCTCATCACTATGCATCCTTAAATTTTCATATTCAATTCGGAGAGTTTGGAGTTTTGCACTTTTTACCTTTGTATCTCCTTCATAGCTCAGAATGATTTTGTCCCATATTTCTTTTGCTGAATTTAGCTGCATCACTTTAGCAAATTCTGGTTCAGACATTCTTCCTAATAAGACATTGACGGCTTTGGCATTGATTTCATATTTCTTCCTTTCTGCTGCATCAGTAGGAATACTTTCCGGATATTGATAACCTCCTTCCACGATTTCCCATACTTCTACACCAAGACTTTGTAGATATGCTTTTGTTCGTATCTTCCAGAATAACAGATTATTTCCATTGAATAGAGGTGGCCTTATAGATATTACTCCTTCATGACTTCCCATTTCGACAAATCTCCTTCAAGCGATCAAGCTTCTGCAGAAGGACCAGCTCTGATACCAATTGTTGGGAAAAATACTGAGAGGGGGGGGTGAATCAGTATTTAGGACTTACTCAAAAATTTTACTTTTTCTTACTTCAAAACCCATACGCTACTTTACTGAAGCCAACTAGAGTATACACGCGGATATCCTTCATAAAACTCGTGTATACACAGAGATCTTATTATGCAGATAATTCTTAACTTAGTTCTTTGCAGCATTTATTCATCTGATGTTTAGTTAACAGTAAGTATGTGCAATAATAATAGAATACACATAAGCATCACACATGAACACCAGGATTTTAGGTGGAAACCCAAGTCGGGAGAAAACCACCGCTGCCATTGCTCAGCCTTCAATATTTATTATAAAGAAAACATCTTACAACTTATGTACTGGCGCAGACTCATACCAGTACACAGGCACCCACCTGCGCTCCTTTACCAGCCTCTCCTGGAAGGGAGCTACGACCCCCTGATTGAAGGCTACAACCCTCAGCACCTCTGTGGACCATGTTTCATCAATTTTCATACTGGATCCAACCCATTCAATTAAGCTCAAGGAGCTTTCATCAAACCAACAACTTGCTCTATAGCAGCATAGCCAATTGACAGATAGCAGTAATATAGCAGAACATATTAGACATTTCATACCACAAACTTCATCAAGCCCTAGTTTTAATATGTTCTTTCCTTTCACTGATCCTGCATATATATGCGCTTCCATGCATATCAACTCGCGTATATATATTCACATACTTCAGAACTGGTTTCACATTACATACGCGCTTTCGCTGAATTAAAACCACATATATACGTGCTTCCTCTGCTGTAAACAAGCATATAGATCTTCAAAGATTATGGGGCAGCACAATTCTTCAGAACAGATATATATATCTCAGATTTTACCCTTCACTTCAGACAGATGTTCGCCAGATCACAGATCTAATCACTCCATAAACAAATCTAGAAAATACATATACATTTCAGATCTAGAGATCCTTCTTCATCATTTTCTTCATAGGTGCATCATAGATTCAGATCTATCATCAAACTGTTACTCGTTCCATTCAGAAATGCTTCAAAGTGAAGTATTCATTAAAACCCAAACGCTTACACACCTTGCACAATGATTTCCTTCTCCTTATATAGATTTAGCCTTTATCAATACCATGAGCCAAAAACCACTCAACCGCTAATGGTATTCCTTTAGTTTATCCCCAGGGCTCTTCGATTTCCTTTTTAATTTATTTTATTCAAACGAGGAGATTCAAATTATCTATGTGCACCCATCCTTTAACCCAAAGTTTAACCCTTTGGATTTTATAAACAATATCCAACGCTTTTCCATACTCAAGTGTCTTGTTGATGTGGTGAGTTCCGCAAGCGGAACAGCCATACATCTCAATCATTTTTGTATTAATAATCATGCCAATCCAATTTGAAAACCCTAACCTCCATTCTTCCATGCACGAATCTTCCCATTCGAGCCCTTCAATAATATTCAATCTTTTATCTCTGCCATATAATATTATAACTATAACCCCAATGGTTATTTTAAAACTTTACACTGTCCCTGTAACATTTCTTTTAAAAAAATTTCAAAGAATTTTTAATCCGAACTTCAATCCTTGACCCTGGGCCCACATCGCAGTTGGCGGATCGGCGGTGTCAAACAAAACTTGCGATTGTGATTGATCAACCGGACGCGATGACCACATAAAACATGGCTCATAGCGCAATCGGGTCCACCCTTTGAACAAATGCAATCGGGGCACACCATGGAAAAGTTCCGATTGCGATCAGGACACGGATGCGATTGGAACATATTAACTCCAACATATAACTGGATCGGGTCCGCCACTTTAATCGCAGCATATTACAAAAGGTATGCGATCAATCGGAAAGTTCCGATTGCGATTAAGATCCCGGACGTGATTGAATCTATTAACTCCATCGTATAACACCATCAGGTTCGCCAATTTCAATGTGAAATCGGACCCAACATTTAAGCGCTTCCGATTGCGATTGGGAACTCGGATGCGATTTGCGATAAACTGAGGCATATAACTCAATCAGGTCCGGCCTTTGATCGGATCACATAACAAAACTCCGCCGATTGAACCTTGCGATTCAAGACGTGCGATTCCATTAAAACAATGCCACGTGGTCAAGTGGACCCACGGGCCTCGGCTGTTGGAGGGGGCGATTTATAATGTAACATTTGGTTGTATTGTGTACAACCGTTCCACTATGGAACACTGCCACATCCACAAGACATTTTTATGTTTCATTTACATTGCGATTTTCGATTGCGATTGGATCACATCGCATCGCAGGACTCCATATCAACAAGACACTACTTCACCAAAATAAATTGTGATTCCGATATAGAGCTTAAGTGGTGGGGACCACTTGTCCCGCCAAATCAAAAATGAAAGACTTCCGCCTGTTTAATTCAATTTTTATTCATTTTGGTTGTTGAGGGCTTAAACGCCCGAAATGACTGTCTTGAATGACTCTGCTCCTCTGTAAATTAAATCTACGGGAATATCTTCGTTCCACTGTTAAAACGGCTCTGCCCATCACCTGTTAATTCTCTTCTGTCATTTGTGACTGCGGCCCATCAAGATTTAATTCTCCTTCAATGCACTGCTTATCTCTGTAAAAGTATTCTTCCTCTGAGCTTTGCTGCTGATCGTTGATCTCTGTAATTCTGTTGTTCTTCTGTAGCCCATGCCTTTGCCATCAATGAAAATATTCCAACAGTGAGATGGTTTTAGACTGATGAGGAGCTAGGAAGAGCATAGGAGATGTGTTCTTCCTAAATTGAAGAAAATGATAAATTGTGACAAATTTCCCAAAATAGAGCATGAAAAACATGTATTCTGCCTGTCAACTTGAAATTTATCATATTATAGACATGAAATTTTTATGAGCTTCTGTTGTACCATACAACAACCCTCCCTTTTTCTTAAAATTTTAGAAATAAAATTCATTTAGAAATAGGATCCCTTTCTTTTTCTTATAGAAATAAAACACTTAGAAATAAAATTCATTGTTTTGGAAAAATTCATATTGTTACTAAACAGATTCAACATTCAAAAACTTATGATCCGATCTAATATACAAGGTCTTATCATAAAAAAAACAAGTCAAATTTAAAAGTTCAATCGCAATCGGAGAATCGGAGATATCCTTTAAAAGAAATTCCATATGCCTATTTCAAATCCTTCGATGCGATTAGTTCGATCGGAAATTTTCAAATCGCTAAGAGTTTAAAACGGTTATTTATAAACTTCCGATGCGATGCGGTCAATCGCAATCGATTAATCGGGATAGTCTTTAAGAAACTCTTTACGCTTAATTGAAATTCCCCGATCCGACGTGCGTTTTACAATAAACGTTTTCAAAAGAAAAATCAAACATTTGTTCAAAGTCTTATATGGTAGACCCCACCATTAGAGATCGGAAAAATTTGCAATCGCAATCGATTAATCGGGATAAACGTATTGTGATCTTCATGTGCCATTCGAAAACTTTCGATGCGATTCATTTATTGCATACGAAAAGTTCAGAATGAGTGAATATTTTAATATTTCACAAGCGCCAAATCTCTATTGGTACGAGGGCATTCAATAACGAATCAGATGAATATGGTTAATGATTTGGTTTTAAATATGTGAGTGTGACCCAAAGGAGCATTTACGCAATATACGAAACAAATAAATGAAAACCATAAGTTCATAAATCATTCCGGTTGAGTTGCTTGTTTATCACGACTGAGAGTTTATTGTCTTGCAGAGCCAAAGAACACCAAGCTCTTTCATTCACAGACAAAGGGAAGCGGTAGCAAACGCAGAAATGTCAAAGAGAGGGAGAAGAAACAAGACTGCTCTGCCAGTAAAGTTTGTCGAAACTCCTACGGTCTCAAAAGAAAATCCCATAAAACTAAGACTAGTCACAGATACATCATGCCAGGGGCTTGGGAAAATGACATGGGAAACAGTTTACAACCTATTGAAAAGAGAAAACCCCAAGGTCACAGTGGAAAAGGCATCAGTTCCAGACGAAGATAGCTCAGATTCCAACTCTGAGATCACTGAAAAATCACTTGCAAATTCGTTTTTGCATCGAATTGCAGCCAGAGCGAGCATCATGCCTTATTATGATGCAGTTCGATGGGTTATTGACAGTGTAAGGGTACAAGACAGAACGTTTGTTTCAGCATCTGGAGTGCCTTTTGGCTCGTTTAAAGCAGAAGACCTGAAAGCAATGTATCACCTTCCAGACCCGCAGAAGGTGTATAACAAGGAATTTATCAAATATTTTGCTGATAATAACAAAGTCCAATCTGACCCTATCAAAGATTGGAGGAAAAATCCAGAGAAACACCGAAATGAAGCATCCGGTATGTATTCTGTAGATTCCCTTCTGCCTCCATATTGCTATGCAGCTGCCATGATGTGTAGGTTATTTGGCAATGATAATTCAGCTAGGTTTTCTATACAAATGGTCCCATTAATCCTAGCTGCTGTGAATTCCGACATTATGGATTGGGCTGTTATTCTTTCTGATAGAATGGCCAATAGGATACTCGAATACAGACAGGAAAAAACCACTGGAAATTCCACTCCCTTTTTCTTTTGTGCCTATATTCTTGATGCTCTTTGTTTCAATTCTGAGTTTCCCTTATTTGGATGGAAATGGACTCCCAAAGAACCTGTCCCAATTCATATTTATCATAAACTGCTTTGGAAGGTTCTTTTCCAAGATAATGTATATAGAATCTGTCATGGTTTCCTCATCCCTGTTTTCCAAACCATTTTTAATCGCTTTCCTCCTAGATTTTCTGATAAAGCTAAGGCCGACCTGTCTGCAATTGGAGATTGGTTTGGGGAGGAAATATTTACATACATCAGGGTTTTTGGTAGTATTGTGGAGCCGCATGTTCTTCCGCTTTTTGTTCCAGACAAACTTCTTGCTCAAGAAATTTCCTATCAATTGACAGTTGAAGGAATATCTAGGTCTTTGAATAACAGTAAGAAGAGAATGTGGCCTCAATTCCCACTCAATTGTGGTCAGTTCACTCTAAATTATTTCAAGCATGAAGAAAAAGAAGTCTCCAAGATAAGAGGTTGTAAATTTGCAACCATTCCTGGAAGACAATATGATCCAAAAAAGATAGCATTTGATGTCACTGCTTCAGTTTCAATTGCTTGTTTTGAGCATGAACCAGATCTGTTCGATGATTTGTTTGTTTCATTAGATAATTTTCCTCGAATTTTTGACTTGGCCAAGTCTAAATTTCAACAGGAGGAAATAAATAAATTTTTCTTATTTAGAAGCCAGAGATTGTTGAGAGTTCCTCTGGACCAGCTGAGAATTCAAACCCAAAGGTCAGAGACAGAAGGTACATTCAGCCAAACGCTAGTAGAAACATCTACCGGAAAAATCATTATACAATCGGCTGTTAACCAGCCAACTGTACATACTCAAAAAGTGGTCACTATTGACAAACCTGATGTCCCAAAGGGAAATACTGATGATAAATCCGGTCCAAATACTGGTTAGAAGTCTACTGCTCAAATGACATAGAAATGCACAAGTATCAATGAGGATGTGCATAATCAAAAGGATGGATCGGATGACAAAAGCACTGAGCAGAACATAGATACAGAAAAAGGAAAAGAAACAACTAAGGAGATTATGGTTTCTACTAATCTTGAGGTTTCTCCTCAGCTATTAAAACAATATGATCAATTTGCTCAACAGCTTGGATTGCAAGATAAATATGAAGAACAAATAGAGCAGGATGTTGAAATCATTCCTGAACATCCTACAGGGCATATTGCATTAAAATTTGAGGAGATCCCTCCTTTGGATGTATTTTACAGCCCTAAACATAAGGCTGTTGTTAAAAGACAAAGAAAGAGAAGAAAGACAGAACAGGGCATATTTTCTACTCCATCAGAGGAATTTATGAATATTGTTTATAAGAACAATGAAATGAATCCATTCGAAGACCTCACGAAATTGTCCCAGTATACAGGAGCTTATAGTGCTGCAACAGTGGATAAAGTTGTAGAAGTTTCTCAACTGATAACTCAGAAAGATCTCCACATAGCTTCACTAGAAGAGCAAGCTAAGGAAAATCAACAACAGATTAGCCAATTGCAACAGCAACTACAAGATCAGACACTCAGGTCCAAAGAATTGGAAAAACAGCTTGCTGAAGAAAAGAAGAAAGTTGATGAAAAACTCTTAGGCAAACAAAAACAGCTAAATGAAGAAATTTCTAAGTTACAAAGTCTGTTACAAAATGAAAAAAATGAAAAAATGATTCAAGAAAAGGAATTTCAAGCAACTTTGGATAAGTTTAAAGATTACCCAAAGTTAAATGAATTCAAATCAGAAGCCCTTGAGGCTAATAAACTATTGACTCAACAATTAATTGAATTTTGCTCGAAGCTATCACAGGCAGAACCTTTTTGTGATATTACTTCATCTTTGATCCAAAATGTCATAACTCTTAGACAAGAAATAGATGATGCCGATGAAAAGATTTCCGAATTTCTCAACTGGCAGGACACAGAAAAGGGAAAAGAAGCAAATCTTCCTAGGATAGAGGAAAAACACAAAGAAATCTTGTTTACAGAATGGGAACATCAAATAATGAAAGCTGAGAGAGCAATATCAAGGGCCAGAAGTATGATGAATAATATCACGCAATTCATAAATGACAGCTTATACTCAATCAATCTCATTTCAGACTGTGTTCCTGGAAGTTTGCCAAAAATGAAAGAAACTGAAGACAGGTGGAGAGAAGAAATGGAAAGGAAAAGTCAACAAATCAGCAAACTTCAAACAATATCCTGGGACAGTATGTGGACTCATTTGATCAAACCAAACAATCAACAGACGGCTATCAAATTCCTATCAAATGCTGTTGATTGTTTAATTCCAGAATTTTCCGATGCCACCTATGCTGGACAGTTGCATTCTGAGATGAGTCATCCACCGAGACTCCGAGATATGTTGAACATTTGCAACTTGGCTTCATCAAGCGAGAGAGAAAAACAATGAATCGGTTTCATTCAAGATAGCCTTTCAGTTTTAATTTGATAGATTGTAGCAGTAGTATTAGGATTTTGTTATGTAATTTCTTATTTAAATCCCTCTCATGCATTTAGAGAAGGATCTGAAGTTGTAATATTTTTTGGACTTGGAGCTAACATTTCTGTACTCCACTCCTTATTATATTTGATGAAGGATCACATCTGGTGATTTTTTTGCTGAAATTATCTTTGAAGTGTTGCATTTCTGTGCCTTTGGATTTAATTTTACATCGGAGTTACTAGATCAGAGTATCACATTTCATTTGACAGTCTTCAAGATGAATGAGGTATTTCTATCTGTTCACTGTTGATTCTCTCTATTATATGGTATTCGTTTGAAAAATTTGCTATCATTTATATATTTGGTTTTCATAACATTTCCTTTTTATATTATCATTTCTGAGTATAATTGGAATGTTATCATTTATAAGCATATATGAATGGTATATAATGATGAATGAAATATGTTAATATAACTCTGTTTAATTTCTTAAACAGAGTTATCTTTATTCGTTTCTGCACATTTCAATTTAATTAATAATACATTTTCATGGTTATTATTAGATTGAAACAATCTTAAGTTGTATTCACATATAGTTACCCGGGTTAAGATTAGAATTTCTTTATCAGTATTTAGCTTAGATTAGATAGTTTTATTTCGGTTAATTTAGTGCTATTTTCACCCATCCAATTCAATCCATTTAGTTATAAGGAAACTGGTCCTTTAAATCCAGTCGGAGCCACCATCCCAAATGGAAAAGGAGCTGTCTTAAGGTCCCGACCGGGTGGTTTTCCCCAATGTTTGAAGCAGAGATTTTCTAGGCCTCAACATTTTTGGCGCTAGAAGGAGGGCCCCAACTATGAATGGCGAGTAAATTAAAACCTACAGACCATTCTCAGAGTAAATCACCCTCCACCTCCCCTCAGACCTCTCGTTTGCATTCTGATTCACCAGAGTCCAAACGAGAAGAAGAGGGATCAACTATCACTGCTCAATCACACCATACTTCAGAAAATTTAAGTCCGGAGTCCCCTGAAGTTCAGTCTATCATCCAGAAGCTTCAAGGCTTTTCCATATCACCTCAGAGATCTGAAGTATCTCAAGGCAGTCAAACTTCGCAATTCCACCTACCTCATCATCTCACCAGACTTCAAAGCGAAAAACTTGGCATTGAACCAGCTGAGTTACCTTTACCCCGAAGGAAAAAGGCAAAAAAGAACACTGAAGGTTCTAATAGTGAGACCTTTTCTCCATCATCTTCCATCTCATCATCTCCAGTGCGAAGTTAAACACCCACTTCCCCATTACATATTATTGTTCACCAGGGATCATCACCTTCAACATCACAACCTTTTCAGTCTTTATTACTACCTCCTCCTCATTCACCTCAAACATCATCTATTCCAACAACTTCTATTCAAACACCTCCAGTTACTACTACCCCTCCGATAGTCGTTCTGACAATGGCTAGACCATGGGCTACTCCTGGAGCAGTGAACATGGCTGCACCTTTACATGATTTACCAGATAATCCTGGAAAATGGCTTCCAAAGTTTAGCCCAGATCTTAATATTCCAGCTGAAGAACATATCAATAATTTTATGTTGGCTATTAATTTGAATGGAGTCACACAGGAGGATATTGTAGTTAGGCTATTTCCTTATACTCTTCAAGGAACAGCTGGATCATGGTATTTTTCATTACCATCAGGAACTATAACAAGTTGGGATATTTTTTCAGATTATTTCTTAACCAAATTTGGAGATGATCGATCAATAGCTACTTTACTCAATGATCTCTCAAATTTGAAAATAGAACCCAAGGAACCAATTAAAGAGTTTAATTCCAGATTCAATAAGCTCTTGAACAAAATTCCCACTGATTCCAAGCCAAGCGAGCAGGTCAGAATTGAATGGTATATCACTGCCTTACCCTCAAATATAGCTATTTTCGTAGAAAGAGCTGCAAAGCCTACATTAGCTGAAAGTATGAAAGAAGCTATTGCTGTTGAAAAACGAATTACTTCTCTGGAAAAGAAAAACGCTCTTGAGGAAAGAAAATCAAAGAAAGTCAGCTTCAAAGATGAATCAAAGAAAAAGGCCAGAGATCCATTTGACATGGAAGATTTACAAAAAGTTCTTAAAACTATGTCAAATGAAATGGTTGAAATAAAAAAACAAGTAGCTGAAACTTCTACCAAAAAACCATTCCGAAATTTTAGAAGAAATCAAGCTGAATCTAAACCTCCTAATACGATCTCTAATGCAGAATCAGAGGAGGAAGAAGAAGAAGAAGATACATCCTTAATATCAGATGAAGAAGGTGAAAATGAAGAAATCGCTGAATTACATGGAATGTGGGATTTTATTCTCCCTAATTCTGACAGTGAGGTGGAACAAGAAGCTATGCCTGTAAGTACTAGGAGTAAATCTACAGCGGAGCCTATACAAACAGCTCCTAAAAGAAAAAACACAACTCCAAGTATCAAAGACAAATCACCCATAAAGAAAACTTCTCCACTACCTATTCAGAATCAGCCATCTTCTTCTAACCCACCCACATCAACAACAAAGACTTTAGTAGTGTCAGATCCTATGGAATACAACATTGTCGAAGACATGAAAAAGATCAAAGCCAACATTTCATTACATGAACTCAGTAAACTGAAACACCAGCAGAAGTTGTTATTGAAAGAATTAAATGCTACACCAATCGCTCCTTTACCAAGCAGTGTAGTTGCAAAAGCAGCAAGAGGAACTGGTAAGCCACCAGACAAGGTAGATGCTACTGATACTGTACTCATTGGGGAAAAGTCAAATTCTCAAACTCCTCCTTTTCTGTTGACTTATGAGATGTACAATAAAAATCTGCACAATTGTTTGATTGATTCTGGAGCCTCCTCCAATATAATGCCTGTTTCTGTGTGTACCAAATTGAATATCGAACCACATAAATCAGCAGTACATATTGTTCAATTAGATCGATCTAAAGTTCAAGTTGTAGGAGAAATCAATTCAGTAACTATCAGGTTAGCTTCCGATCCTAGAATTGTCCAAAGAATCGATATTTTAATTGCTGATATTCCTGAATTCTATGGATTAATTTTAAGTAGGGATTGGTCTGCGAAACTCAATGGTCATATCTCGACTGATTATTCTCATATGTGGCTACCCTATAAAGGGAAACCAAATCAAATCAAAGTTGAACGAGAAAAACATATGAGGCATACTGTCACTGAATTTGAACAGCATAATGAACCAGTAGCATTCAACAACAACATTCTTGGAGGTTATTCTGCTGAATCATTTCTTGGAAATTTCAAAGCACCCCAATCACCATTTTCTGTTAATACTTTTGTTTCTCAAGTAGAAAATTTTTCACAATCTGATTCTTCCAGAATTGTAAATACGTCTGATGAAATTGTAGATGAATCAATAGATAAATCTTTGTTTTGGTCATTATATTTCGATGGATCAAAGTCTAATGATGGAGCTGGTGCAGGATGCATTTTAATCGATCCAAATGGAGAAAAAACCATGCTGTCATGTAGGCTAGAATTTGAGTGTACTAACAATACTGCAGAATATGAAGCCTTGGTTCAAGGACTTTATAAAGCTATAGGGTTAGATCTTAAATACTTGAAAGTCTTTGGAGATTCCGAAATTGTTATAAAACAAGTTAGGAATACTATTCATTGCCTTTCAGGACATCTTAAACATTATCAAACCCTAGTACAAGACCTCACCACTCATTTTTTAGCATTTAATATTTCTCCTATTCCTAGGAATCAAAATACATCAGCTGACTTATTAGCTAATGTTGCATCTAAACTCCTACCTGCTGAAGACTGCAGTCCTGATAGGTTTTCTGTAGAATTAATTTTTCGACCATCTGTCCCAGACAATGTCACAAATTGGAGAGTTTTTTTACCATGATCAAGATATCTTAAATTTCATGACTTCAGAGAAATCATATGATGATCAAATTATTGACGAAGAAGATCATGATTTACAAATTGCTTCAAAAGGTAATGAAAATCCCATTCCGAAATATTTTGTTAAATTGGAGGACTTATATGATATTAAAGACAGATTCAAGAAAGTCACTAATACCAAGCTTCAAAGTTCCACTTTGAAATTTGAATTAGTGAATCTTGGTTCTGATTCAAAACCTCAAAATGTTAATTTAGGACTTAATTTAACATCAGAGGAAAGGGATGCTTTCATTAAACTATTGAACAAATATAAAAATGTTTTCGCTTGGAATTATGATGATTTAAAAACATATGATACTTCGGTTATTCAGCACACAATTCCAATGCTTCCCGATATTAAACCTGTTCAACAAAAAACTAAGGAAAGTTCATCCAAATCTTGAAGATCAAATCAAATCAGAACTTAATAAACTTTTGAAAGCCAAAATCATTTTTCCTGTCAGGCATTCCAATTGGGTTTCCAATATGGTACCTGTAAGGAAGAAAAATGGTGATATAAGAATCTGTATTTATTTCAGAAATTTAAACAAGGCATGTTTAAAAGACAATTTCCCATTGCCAACCATGGAACAGATACTTCAAAAAGTAGCTGGTTCTGAACTTATGTCCTTTCTTGATGGATTTTCGGGTTATAATCAAGTCTTAGTTCATCCAGATGACAGATTGAAAACAACTTTCAGAACAAAATGGGGAACTTATGCTTATCAAAAAATGCCTTTTGGATTAATAAATGCAGGAGAAACTTTCCAAAGGGCCATGGACATAGCGTTTAAAGGTCTGATCAATAAATCAGTCGTTTTTTATCTCGATGATATAACAGTATTCTCAAAAAAGAGAACCAATCATCTACATGATCTAAAGCAAATATTTGAAAGATGTAGAAGGTTTGGTATTTCCTTAAATCCAAAAAAATCTTTTTTTGCTTTGGATGAAGGAAAACTTTTAGGATTTGTTGTGTCAAAAGATGGTATATACATTGATCCAGACAGAGTTAAAGAGATCTCTGATATTTCTTTACCTCATAACAAAAAATCCATGCAATCATTTCTTGGACAGATCAATTTTGTAAAAAGATTCATTCCCGATTTTTCTTTAATTGTTTTACCTATGCAAAATATGATCAAGAAGAATTCAGTATTCAAATGGGGGCATAAAGAGAAAGAAGCCTTTGAGGTAATCAAACAGGCAATCATTAATGCACCAGCATTAAGTACTCCAGATTTTTCTAAAGATTTTATTTTGTATACCTTAGCCACAGAGACATCCTATGCAGCTGTTCTAACACAACTCAATGATCAGAAAATTGAAGCACCAATTTCTTTCTTTAGTTCAAATCTGCAAGGATCTGAACTGAATTATTCCGATGTTGAAAAACAAGCCTTTGATGTGTTCAAATCAATCAAGCATTTCAGACCATTTCTCTTAAAAACTCATACAAAAATCATTGTCCCATTCTCTGCGGTGAGACAATTATTAATTCAGAGAGAAGTAGGAGAAAAACGAGATAACTGGGTAACAGCTTTACAATAATATGATGTTGATATTAAACCAGCTAAGATTGTTAGAGGACAAGGTTTTTGCAGATTATTAGCAGGAGCTCATAACATACGAGAGAATGATCATTCAAATCAAGATATTCAATTAAATCAGATAAGTATTACGGATTCTGAATCTCAGTATGCTGATCTCATCTATTACTTGAAAAATGGGTATGCTCCTGCTGATCTCAACTATAAGAAAAAACGTGCTTTAAGATTAAAAGCTATTAAATATGAGATCATTGATAATGTGTTATTTAGAAAAAATTATGATTCAATTTTGTTGAGATGTCTTGAAAAGACTGAAGCTAAAAAGGTTTTGTAGGAGTTGCATGATGGACCAGCAGGAGGTCATTTTGGAGGTGATACCACAGCTCACAAAATAATTCGCGCTGGCTATTATTGGCCTACCCTTTTTAAAGATACACATGAATATGTAAGAAAGTGCAGAATCTGCCAAACTGCAAGTGGAAGACAAAGGAAACCAGCTTTTCCTTTGCAACCAATAAATATTGAGCAACCATTTGAACAATGGGGACTTGACATTATTGGTGAGATAGTACCTCATTCTTCCAAGCAGCACAAGTACATTCTTACTGCAACCGATTATTTTACAAAATGGGTAGAGGCAATCCCTTTGAAGGTAGCCAATTCCGATGCAATTATTGATTTCATAGATCAATTTATCATAACCAGGTTTGGTGTACCTCAAGCTCTTGTCTTTGATAATGCATCTTATTTTTCAGGAAACAATTTAATAGAATTTGCAGTTAAAAGAGGTTTTAAACTCAAATATTCAGCAAATTATTACCCACAAGGTAATGGGTTAGCTGAATCCACCAATAAAAATCTCATCAAAATTATTAAAAGGACTATCGATCAAAATCAAAAGAATTGGCATAAATCTTTAATCTTTGCATTATGCGCTGATCGTATTACTGAGAAAGCTTCAATAGGAACTTCACCTTTTAATTTAGTTTATGGAAAAGAAGCTGTGATACCATCAAATTTAACTCTTCCATCATTAGCCCTAGTACAATTTATTGAAGAAAATCCTTCTTCATCTGTTCAATTGAGATATGATCAAATCCTTAAACTAGAAGAAGAAAGAGATAAGGCTAAAATTGTTCATGAAAAACATCAGCAGCTTGTAAAATCTTCTTTTGATGCAAGTTCTACGGGCTCAAAAATTTTATCAATTGGTGATCTTGTTCTAAAATGGGATAAGGCACATGAAGAAAAAGGTAAGCATACCAAATTTCAAAAGATGTGGCTTGGACCATTTCAGATCGTTGAAAAGATAGGCTCAAATACGTTCATGCTCCAAGATCTAACAGGTAAGAGAGAATCTCTTCCTGTAAATGGGCTTATCTTAAAGAAATTCTTCTCATAAGGAGGTAACCCCTTATTAAAATTGTACATATTCCTTTCTGCAAAGTCTTATATTGTTTTTTGCAAATAAAGGTTGTTAATAAGTCTCTAATTGACTGTTTACTTGATAGAAAAATTCTTAAGAAGAATATTATAAATATTTATTTTAGGGTAAATAAGAATTTTTAAAGAAATGATTATATTCTTTTGATAGTTTTAAATAAGATGTTAAACTTTGAAAAATTATACCAATTATTTGCATAATATTTTTGGAAAAACTTGAGGGAAATGTAAATCATTACAAGTTTATTAAGCAGAGAGAAGTTATCTATAAAAGTAAAAATTATTCAAGTCTTGGTACTCAAAAAACTCAGAAAATTGTCATCCATTGATTCTTAAGGATAAGACTAGTTCACCCCATTCATTTAGGTTGTGATTTTTTAGAATATAATTCTAAGAAATTATTGTAAAATTCTTTAAGAGATAAGAGGTCTCATCAAGAGCCGACTTACCATATTCATAAGAAATAATAAAACTGACATTACCAATACTGCATATCAAAACAGGGTAATGGCTTATTAATATAAGACAAGGGGTCTCATCACGAGCCAGCTTGTTCAGTTTAATTATAACAATTCAATGGCATTGTTATCAACTGGCTACCAAACCAGAACAATGGCTCTTAAAAAGAAATAAAAATAAATAAATAAAAGACAAAAACATGAGATAATATGTCTTATGAATTTATGTTTTAAAAAGTCATAATCTTAGTTGAATGGGACAATGAATAGTTAATGGTTAAAAGGTAACCCTGTCGAGACTATGAACGTTTGTAGGCAGTAGAGGCAATACCTATGACAATAGAGTATATTATAAAACCAAACTTGAAGAAATCCACTTACTTCATTACTAATACCAATCAAAGCTTAAGATAACTCAAAATGTTTTTATTCTCAAGGAACTAGAAAGTAATTGTTAATAATTTTTATTCTTTTTCATAAGTTAGATTTTATTTCTAATTATCCTAGGATAATTTTTATTACCTTTAAAAATATTTACTTACTTAAAATATAGTATTCATTTTATTTTTCAGAGATAACTAGTTCTTTCAGTGAATCGCCAATTGTTGTACCATACAACAACCCTCCCTTTTTCTTAAAATTTTAGAAATAAAATTCATTTAGAAATAGGGTCCCTTTCTTTTTCTTATAGAAATAAAACACTTAGAAATAAAATTCATTGTTTTGGAAAAATTCATATTGTTACTAAACAGATTCAACATTCAAAAACTTATGATCTGATCTAATATACAAGGCCTTATCATAAAAAAACAAGTCAAATTTAAAAGTTCAATCGCAATCGGAGAATCGGAGATAACCTTTAAAAGAAATTTCATATGCCTATTTCAAATCCTTCGATGCGATTAGTTCGATCGGAAATTTTCAAATCGCTAAGAGTTTAAAACGGTTATTTATAAACTTCCGATGCGATGCGGTCAATCGCAATCGATTAATCGGGATAGTCTTTAAGAAACTCTTTACGCTTAATTGAAATTCCCTGATCCGACGTGCGTTTTACAATAAACGTTTTCAAAAGAAAAATCAAACATTTGTTCAAAGTCTTATATGGTAGACCCCACCATTAGAGATCGGAAAAATTTGCAATCGCAATCGATTAATCGGGATAAACGTATTGTGATCTTCATGTGCCATTCGAAAACTTTCGATGCGATTCATTTATTGCATACGAAAAGTTCAGAATGAGTGAATATTTTAATATTTCACAAGCGCCAAATATCTATTGGTACGAGGGCATTCAATAACGAATCAGATGAATATGGTTAATGATTTGGTTTTAAATATGTGAGTGTGACCCAAAGGAGCATTTACGCAATATACGAAACAAATAAATGAAAACCATAAGTTCATAAATCATTCCGTTTGAGTTGCTTGTTTATCACGAATGAGAGTTTATTGTCTTGCAGAGCCAAAGAACACCAAGCTCTTTCATTCACAGACAAAGGGAAGCGGTAGCAAACGCAGAAATGTCAAAGAGAGGGAGAAGAAACAAGACTGCTCTGCCAGTGAAGTTTGTCGAAACTCCTGCGGTCTCAAAAGAAAAGCCCATAAAACTAAAACTAGTCACAGATACATCATGCCAGGGGCTTGGGAAAATGACATGGGACGCAGTCTACAACCTATTGGAAAGAGAAGACCCCAAGGTCACAGTGGAGAAGGCATCAGTTCCAGACGAAGATAGCTCAGATTCCGACTCAGAGATCACTGAAAAAACACTTGCAAATTCGTTTTTGCATCGAATTGCAGCCAGAGCGAGCATCATGCCTTATTATGATGTAGTTCGATGGGTTATTGACAGTGTAAAGATACAAGATAGAACGTTTGTTTCAGCATCTGGAGTGCCTTTCGGCTCGTTTAAAGCAGAAGACCTGAAAGCAATGTATCATCTTCCAGACCCGCAGAAGGTGTACAACAAGGAATTTATCAAAGATTTTGCTGATAATAACAAAGTCCAATCTGACCCTATCAAAGATTGGAGAAAAAACCCAGAGAAACACCGAAATGAAGCATCCGGTATGTATTCTGTGGATTCCCTTCTGCCTCCATATTGCTATGCAGCTGCCATGATGTGTAGGTTATTTGGCAATGATAATTCAGCTAGGTTTTCTATACAAATGGTCCCATTAATCCTAGCTGCTGTGAATTCCGACATTATGGATTGGGCTGTTATTCTTTCCGATAGAATGGCCAATAGGATACTTGAATACAGACAAGAAAAAACCGCTGGAAATTCCACTCCCTTTTTCTTTTGTGCCTATATTCTTGATGCTCTTTGTTTCAATTCCGAATTTCCCTTATTTAGATGGAAATGGACTCCCAAAGACCCTGTTCCAATTCATATTTATCATAAACTGCTTTGGAAGGTTCATTTCCAAGATAATGTATATAGAATCTGTCATGGTTTCCTCATCCCTATTTTCCAAACCATTTTTAATCGCTTTCCTCCTAGATTTTCTGATAAAGCTAAGGCCGACCTGTCTGCAATCGGAGATTGGTTTGGGGAGGAAAAATTTACATACATCAGGGTTTTTGGTAGTATAGTGGAGCCGCATGTTCTTCCACTTTTTGTTCCAGACAAACTTCTCGCTCAAGAAGTTTCCTATCAATTGACAGTTGAAGGTATATCTAGATCTTTGAACAACAGTAAGAAGAGAATGTGGCCTCAATTCCCACTCAATTGTGGTCATTTCACTCTAAATGATTCCAAGCATGCAGAAAAGGAAGTCTCCAAGATAAGAGGTTGTAAATTTGCAACCATTCCTGGAAGACAATATGATCCAAAAAAGATAGCATTTGATGTCACTGCTTCAGTTTCAATTGCTCGTTTTGATCATGAACCAGATCTGTTCGATGATTTGTTTGTTTCATTAGATAATTTTCCTCGAATTTTTGACTTGGCCAAGTCTAAATTTCAACAGGAGGAAATAAATAAATTTCTCTTATTTAGAAGCCAGAGATTGTTGAGAGTTCCTCTGGACCAGCTGATAATTCAAACCCAAAGGTCAGAGACAGAAGGTACATTCAGCCAAACGCCAGTAGAAACATCTACTGGCAAAATCATTACACAATCGGCTGTTAACCAGCCAACTGTACATACTCAAAAAGTGGTCACTATTGACAAACCTGATGTCCCAAAGGGAAATACTGATGATAAATCCAGTCCAAATACTGGTCAGAAGTCTACTGCTCAAATGACAGAGAAATGCACAAATATCAAAGATGATGTGCATAATCAAAAGGATGGATCGAATGACAAAAGCACTGAGCAGAGCATAGATAAAGAAAAAGGAAAAGAAACAACTAAGGAGATTATGGTTTCCACTAATCTTAATGTTTCTCCTCAGCTATTAAAACAATATGATCAATTTGCTCAACAGCTTGGATTGCAGGATAAAGATGAAGAACAAATAGAGCAGGATGTTGAAATCATTCCTGAACATCCTACAGGGCATATTGCATTAAAAGTTGAGGAGATCCCTCCTTTGGATGTATTTTACAGCCCTAAACATAAGGCTGTTGTTAAAAGACAAAGAAAGAGAAGAAAGACATAACAGGGCATATTTTCTACTCCATCAGAGGAATTTATGAATATTGTTTATAAGAACAATGAAATGAATCCATTCGAAGACCTCACAAAATTGTCCCAGTATACAGGAGCTTATAGTGCTGCAATAGTGGATAAAGTTGTAGAAGTTTCTCAACTGATAACTCAGAAAGATCTCCACATAGCTTCACTGGAAGAGCAAGCTAAGGAAAATCAGCAACAGATTAGCCAATTGCAACAGCAACTACAAGATCAGACACTCAGGTCCAAAGAATTGGAAAAACAGCTTGCTGAAGAAAAGAAGAAAGCTGATGAACAGCTCTTAGGCAAACAACAACAGCTAAATGAAGAAATTTCTAAGTTACAAAGTCTGTTACAAAATGAGAAAAATGCAAAAATGATTCAAGAAAAGGAATTTCAAGCAACTTTGGATAAGTTTAAAGATTACCCAAAGTTAAATGAATTCAAATCAGAAGCCCTTGAGGCTAATAAACTATTGACTCAGCAATTATTTGAATTTTGCTCGAAGCTGTCACAGACAGAACCTCTTTGTGATATTACTTCATCTTTGATCCAAAATGTCATAACTCTTAGACAAGAAATAGATGATGCCGATGAAAAGATTTCCGAATTTCTCAACTGGCAGGACACAGAAAAGGGAAAAGAAGCAAATCTTCCTAGGATAGAGGAAAAACACAAAGAAATCTTGTTTACAGAATGGGAACATCAAATAATGAAAGCCGAGAGAGCAATATCAAGGGCCAGAAGTATGATGAATAATATCACGCAATTCATAAATGACAGCTTATACTCAATCAATCTCATTTCAGACTGTGTTCCTGGCAGTTTGCCAAAAATGAAAGAAATTGAAGACAGGTGGAGAGAAGAAATGGAAAGGAAAAGTCAACAAATCAGCAAACTTCAAACAATATCCTGGGACAGTATGTGGACTCATTTGATCAAACCAAACAATCAACAGACGGCTATCAAATTCCTATCAAACGCTGTCGATTGTTTAATTCCAGAATTTTCCGATGCCACCTATGTTGGACAGTTGCATTCTGAGATGAGTCATCCACCGAGACTCCGAGATATGTTGAACATTTGCAACTTGGCTTCATCAAGCGAGAGAGAAAAACAATGAATCAGTTTCAATCAAGATAGCCTTTCAGTTTTAATTTGATAGATTGTAGCAGTAGTATTAGGATTTTGTTATGTAATTCTTATTTAAATCCCTCTCATGCATTTAGAGAAGGATCGGAAATTGTAATATTTTTGGGATTTGGAGCTAACATTTATGTACTTCATTCCTTATTATATTTATATGAAAGATCACATCTGGTGATTTTTGTGCTCAAATTATCTTTGAAGTGTTGCATTTCTGTGCCTTTGGATTTAATTTTACATCGAAGTTACTAGATCAGAGTATCACATTTCATTTGACAGTCTTCAAGATGAATGAGGTATTTCTATCTGTTCACTGTTGATTCTCTCTGCTATATGGTATTCGTTTGAAAAATTTGCTATCATTTATATATTTGGTTTTCATAACATTTCCTTTTTATATTATCATTTATGAGTATAATTGGAATGTTATCATTTATAAGCATATATGAATGGTATATAATGATGAATGCAATATGTTAATATAACTCTGTTTAATTTCTTAAACAGAGTTATCTTTATTCGTTTCTGCACATTTCAATTTAATCAATAATACATTTTCATGGTTATTATTAGATTGAAACAATCTTAAGTTGTATTCACATATAGTTACCCGGGTTAAGATTAGAATTTCTTTATCAGTATTTAGCTTAGATTAGATAGTTTTATTTCGGTTAATTTAGTCCTATTTTCACCCATCCAATTCAATCCATTTAGTTATAAGGAAACTGGTCCTTTAAATCCAGTCGGAGCCACCATCCCAAACGGAAAAGGAGTTGTCTTAAGGTCCCGACCGGGTGGTTTTCCCCAATGTTTGAAGCAGAGATTTTCTAGGCTTCAACAGCTTCCAAAACATTCATACAAATGATCACAGAGAAAAAACAATGCCAAACATTCATAACACATTAATCCCAAGGAAATAGTTGCAATTCTTCATTAGTTTCAGGCCAAACTGATTACACTTGATCAATAAAATAGCATCCAACTGATTCCAACCCTTGCTAAGAGTGAAGAAAGGGAAGATATAGACATCAAAACTACATTCTCTCATCCTTAGGGGTCAAATTCCTAAGATGAGGATGAGAACCACAAAACTCTGAATTGAAAGCTAGAGTGTAGGGAGCTCTAAGTGACTCCTCCCTAATTACATTGAAATTGATTCATTTGACTTTGATGAGTACATTTACATCATGAATCTACCCCTAGGTAACTTATTCACATCATATTTACATTTACCATGCTCAATTACATAAGTGAAATCACGATTTCAAAGACAAAAGTCAAATTTTCACTGAAATTTGAAAAATATCAGCAAATTGTCAAACACACCCTCTCTTTGGTAAACGCGCCCTCCATCTTGCAAGCTGTTTTTGACTAGGTTATATGTGTCCAAATTGGCTCCAATATAGCTTGTTGGAAATAACTTCAAGTATAGTTTTTGAATATGCCTTCAGTTTTGAAAATGAAGCTCATTTTCCCTGTTAAAACTCAATCCTCCCAAGACTGCTCAACGTGTAGTGCCAAGGCCATAAATGAGGCAGAAACACTATTGTTTGCAAGTTTTTTGACATTTTCACATGCTTTTTTTGCAAACCAAGGCTTGAAAAGTGGTTTTCAGAGATGTATTGACCATTTTACATCCAATGGTGGTGACCTTTTGCTCAATAGATGGCTCAAAAAAGAGCGCAGTGCCAAGGGCACTGTGCGTTAGACACTTGTCTCTGTGACCTAATTGTCCAAAAACTCAATAAAAACACAGAATTTGCAAAAATGACCCAAAACGCTTCAAAATTGTTGAAGTGAATTTTGATAATGTGTTAGGCTTGGAGTGAAGCCTCTGCAAGGATATCCAATTTCCTTTTCTCTTCTTTCATGGTCAAAGTCTCAATTTTTTCATTGGCTCTTTTGAGCTTGGCCATTGCAATTTTCTCCTTTTGGGCATAATTATTGACCTTTCTCCTCATTAAGTCATTACCTATGTTTTCTTTCTTCAAAGGCTTCTCCAAGTGTTGATTTTTTCTATCAAGCCATGGCTCCCTGTTTTCATTGATTACCATTGCAAGTTGTTCATTTAGGGTTAACTTACTAGCAAACTTAGCCTATTTTTTTCTTTCAAGGGCTAGAGCTCTTTTCAGCCCTCTAGTTCTAGGTCTGCCTCTTGGTGCTTGTTCATCTTGTTCTTTAAGCAACCCATCTTTTCGAGTGTGTCATCTAGAAAAACTTTGGCCTTCTCTGCTTCCATTTTGTAAATATTTGTAGATGTTCTATGCTTGATGCAACTTTTCTTTTTATCCCAATATTAGTTAGCAATCACATAAACAACAAAGTAAAATTCTAATAGAACAAACCAGTAGATTGACAGAAGACAAGCTAAAATATATAAGTGTGTTGGTGCGTTATGACGGTCAGTAGGATGCTTCAACCAGCAAAGTCTCAATATGGTCAGCCAAAGAGAAGTGTCACACAACCCTCTAGGACAGCCAAAACAGTCAAATCAAAAGTCAACCAAAAGTCAATCATGTCAGTCAACGGTCAACACAAACAACAGCAGTAGCTAGGTGAATGCAGCCAAGTCAAATTCAACGTCCAACCTTGGGAATAGTACCAAAAAATGTGGATTCATAAAATCAAAAATTTGGGAGAGTTTCAGGTCAATTTGACCTTGCGTTGACCAAAGTCAATGCTGCTGCAGAAACCCAAGGCCAAAAACAGAAAATTGTTGCTTGCTGAATTTTTCCCATGTGAGAAGAGAAGAGCCTCCAAGGTGATTGAACCAATCAGATGAGGAGAGAGAAATGTTTGAGGATGAGATGAGTGAAAATTTCTTCGAACGTTGACCAATTTATATCCATCAATGAGGGTGTGTGACACAATTGTTGGGGCACAAAACCTTCAGGCTAACCTGCACATATTTTGAATAAATTCAAAATAAATGTTCTGCTCATCGGATCAAGATGATCTTTAGATCGATCTTGCACCTCTTCGAAATAGGAGTCCAATAAAAATATTGACATCTTCATCTAAGCATCACAACATGGATTTTGGACCTAGTTGTCCAAAATTAACACTCCCTCTCAACTAGGGAGAACTCCACCTACCTGTGCAATCCAAACATCGTGCGTCATCCTGACGTAACTTGCTTTGCTGGCTTCTTTATTTCATATTAGAAGTGGGTTAGTCACAAATACATCATTCCCAGTTGACATATTCAGCCCAGAGGTCTGAAACCTCTATAGGACTCACAAAGAGTCTCATACCAACCCGAAGTTGGTTTATCTGACCCGAAGTCAGTTGGAGGTCTGAAACCTCACTTGGACTCAAGAGAGTCATATACTAACCCGAAGTTAGTTTCACTGACCCAAAGTCAATTAGAGGTCCAAAACCTCACTATACTTGATCCCAGATCAAGTGGTTGGACACGTGCCATCCTAGATAGAGAGTACTGCAATATTTGATGCATCCATCAGTCTTTGCTACCAGTATCTATTTTTTCCCATATCACTGGCCAAATGAGAGTCACTTCCCATGAGCTCGGGACTCAATGGGTAGGATGCATACGGGGCACAGATCATGAGAGGTGAACCGACTCAATCATCATAATGGTGGGGTAGAAGCACACCAACAAGGTTCGGCAAGCCTAGACCTGTGGTTTCTTATAGCTCCAAGAAGTTATCCCTAAAGCCCCCCAGAGCTCCAAAAGCTCATCGTCCAACAAGAACCTCAAAATAGGGTCATTCCATGATTCCAAGATTCTCATGGAAGGTTAGGAACATCACCTTCCCCAAGGGCATTGTGAGAATATCCGTGACCTACTCATCAGTTCCTATATGATTGAGCCTTATGGCGCCTCACCCTACTATATCCCAGATAAAGTGGTACCAACCATCAACATGCTTGGATCAATCGTGTAACACAAGATTCTATGACAAACGAATCCCCCTCTGCTTATCACAAAGGATAACGGTGGCATCTAGCACATGCTTGAACAACTCACTGAAGAGCTTTCGAAACCAAGTGACTTCACAACAAGCCATACATGTTGCAACTTATTCGGCCTCAGCGGTCCTCAAGGCTACTGACTTCTGCTTCCTACTCGAAGCAGACCTACGTGTGAGGAAACATCCATATGTGCTCTTGCGATCCACCACACTGCCAGCCCAATCGGCATCAGTATATCCATGGAGTGTCATGCTCCCGGCAGTGTATCTCTACCCATGGTCTATCGTGCCCCAGAGATATCTTAAGAGTTTCTTGGCACCAACCTAGTGAATTTTATGAGGATCAACCATGTGTTTACTCAAAGTGTTCACTGCAAAACATACATGCAGATGGGTGTTCACTAAGAACATCAGGGCCCCTACGAGTTGACAATATGCAGTACGATTTTCTAACATAGGCCCACCAGTGCTACCACTCAACTTCTTAAAGATGAGCTCCATTAGTGTTGACATGAACTTACAGTCAACGAAACCAAATCTTTCCAAAAGCTTCACAATGTATTTTCCTTGAGAAAGGAAAATCTCGCCAGGTCTCTACCAGACCTCCAGGCCTAGGAAGTAATGCATCAGTCCTAGTTCCTTCATCTGTTACTCAACAACAAGCTCCCTCTTGCACTGATGAATGAGAGGGTCAACACCCGTCAGGAAGAGGTCGTCCACATACCAACACACAGAAAGGCTTTCTCTATCAAACTTGAAGTAAAGGTTCAGATCAGCATTACTACGAGTGAAGCCTAGCTTCATCAAGTAGCTATCTATCCTCTCAAACCAAGCTCTATGTGCTTGCCTCAACCCATAGAGGGCTTTTTTTCAACCTGCAGACATGGGTGTCTCGATCCTGGACTTCGAACCCCAGAGGTTTCTCCACATACACCTCTTCCTTTATTGCACCATGCAGAAATGTGGTCTTCACATCCATCTGATGAAGACTCCATTCTTTCTTAGCCACAAGGGCTATGATAGATCGGATGGTGGTATATCGAGCCACAGGTGCAAATATATTATCATAGTCTACGCCTTCTTTTTGAGAGAAGCCAGGGGCAACGAATCTTGCCTTGAAATTTTCAGCACTCCCATAAGATCCATGCTTGATCTTGTAGAGCCATTTCGAGGTGACAATTGCTTTGTCCTCCAGTCTTGGAACCACATCCCAGACATCATACTTCATAATGGACTCATATTTTCGTGCATAGCATCCTTCCAAAATTGATTCTTTACGGCTTCCTCAAAATATCCAGGCTCATATTGTACAATAGTACTCGTGGCTGCTAGATACCCTTAGTATCTATTCAACTTCTTGCTTTCATGGAATGTCCCCCTTGGGGCCATATTTCCCTTGGCATCCTCAAGAGTGTCCCTGAGCCATGATGGTCTCTTCCTCATGGAAGGAGGTGGATCAATCAGGTCCATCGGTCCTTCAACATCGAGCATCGTCTCATCCTTCGATTCTTCTTGATTTCCAGGCCTTGCTTCATGATCTTCCTTGGATCTCAGAAGATTGACTACTTTCCTCGAGAAAGAATCTTCAACAAAGGTAGCATCATGGCATATCTCCACTTCCCTTTGACCAGGCACATAGACTCTATAGGCCTTCGGGAGTTTTGGAGTTCAGAGCGGAATGTGGGCATCGGTTTTGTATGTACACAACAACATTCATAGATTCTCTCCACAGAAACCTTGGTAGACCTTGGTCAGATAGCATGGCACGGGAAGCTTCCACAATGGTCCTATTCTTTCATTCCACAATGCCATTATGCTTAGGAGTATAGACAGTTATGGTCTCCCTCTTGATGCCAGCTTCTCTGCAAAATTTCTTGAACTCATTTGTCTCATATTCAATGCCATTATTGATCTGTCGGATAGTATCACATGTCCTCACTCCTAGTGGACTTCCTCCAAACTGGTAGAGTGTATCAACTCTACACCCAATCATGATAGCTTCCTTGTAACTCTTCTTCCAGATACGCACCATCCCATCAATGAATGCCACATTGAAACCTTTGTCTTCCATGGCTGAAATAGACACAAGGTTCTTCTTCAAATCATGTACACATAGTACATTCGGCAAGAGGAGGACTTGACCTTGAGATAAGTGGAGGGTCACAGTCCATGTCCCTTTCACGGGATATGTGGAATTATCTACAAGGATAATTTTCAGATTAACATCCTTCTCAACCATGTCAGAAAGTGATTCCTTGAACCCAGTGATGTGCCTTGAGGCACCACTATCTATCAACCAGACATCCATATTGTTGGGTGGAGATGCAGCAGAGAGGGAAGATACAAGAATGAATTCATTTCTTGTATCAACAACATTTGATTCCTCATACCTAGAATTTATCGACCTTTTAAAAGGTTTCCCATTTCAACCAGAGGGAGCCTTCCTCTTCCCCTTGAACTTGTTGTTCCTTTGATTTCCATTCTTCTGGTTGTTGTTGTTGTCATCATCATCAGGAGAATCTTTCTTGAAAGGGCATTCTCTAGCATAGTGACCTGGCTTGTGACAAGTGTAACACTTGCCTTTCATTCCTTGGGCCCCTGCTCTTCCTTTATTCCTAGGACCACCAAAGTTATTCTTCTTAGTATGAGCAGTGAAGGCAGCATTTCCTTCATTTTCATATTCCTTCATCCTTGTCTCTTCTTGTACACATCTCGATAGTACTTCATCAAAATAAGGTATCACATTGTTATTGAGAATGGTAGTGTTGAATACATGCCATTCGGATGAGAGACCTCCAAGTGCAGTGAGAACCATCACTCAATCAACTATTGTCTCCCCAATAGCCAGAAGATTATTCCCGATTTTGGTCAACTTTAGAAAATATGATTGAACAGACTCATCCCTGCCTTTCTTCAGATTCTTCAATTGATTCTTGAAGAATAGGACTTGATTCGCATTGTTGGCCTTGAACATGTGCACCAACTTATCATACATCTCCTTGGATGTGCCTAGCTCAGAGATGTAGGCAACCAGAATCTTATGAATAGAATCCCTTATCATCGGCTTTTCTTTTATTTCCCCCTTCTTGTAATTTTTTTTGGCAGCAGCAATTGCAGTGGATGGAGGCTCTTGAATTTTAACCTACACATAGTCCATGACATCTTGGTTTTCCAACATAAGATCCAATGTCATCTTCCAGCATGCATGGAAGTCATCCTTCCCAGTCAATTTTTCATCATCCTTAAAGCCATTGTAGTTAGAGGAGCCCATGCTCTTCTACGGTGATTGCTACAAACTAGGACTTTGTCTTCACCTCAGCTTTGATTCCATGTAAATATTTGTAGATGTTATATGCTTGATGAAACTTTAATTTTTATCCCAATATCAGTCAACAATCACATAAACAATAAAGTAAAATGCTTATAGAACATACCAATACATCGACAGAAGACAAGCCAAAATATATAAGTGTGTTGGTGTGTTACGGCGGTCAAGAAGATGCTTCAACCAGCAAAGTCTCAATATGGTCAGCCAACCAGAAGTGTCACACAACCCTCAAGGATAGCCAAAATAGTCAACTCAAAAGTTAACCAAAATTAAACGATGTTTGTCAACGGTCAACGCAAATAGCAGCTAGGTAAATGCAGCGGTCAAAGTCAACATCCAGCCTCGAAAATAGTGCCAAAAATGCGTATTTAGAAAATCGATAGTTTGGGAGAGTTTTAGGTCAATTTGACCTTTCGTTTACCAAAGTCAACGTGGTCAATGCTATTGTAGAAACCCTAGGCCAAAAACATAAAATTGTTGCTTGCTGAAATTTTCCCACGTGTGAAGAGAAGAGCCTCCAAGATGATCAAACCAATCAAATGAGGAGAGAGAAATGTGTGAGGATGAGATGAGGGAAAATGTCCTCCAATGTTGACCAATTTATATCCATCAATGAGGGTGTGTGACACAACTGCTGGGGCACAAAACCTTCAGGACGACCTACACATATTTTGAATAAATTCAAAATAAATGTTCTGCTCATCGGATCAAGATGATCTTTAGATCGATCTTTCACCTCTTCGAAAGAGGAGTCCAATAAAAATACTGGAATCTTCATCTGAGCATCACAACATGAATTTTGGACCTATTTTTCCAAGATTAACATCTTTGAGTTGTTATGTATTTCACTTCATCAATGACCTATTTTGTCTTCAACTGTTGGTTCTCCTGCTCAGGGAATTTTATGACAAATTTGGACCTGCCAAGATTATTTAGAGCTCTCTAATCTAGGCATCCTTCCCCTTGATGAATACACTAGTGATCTCATCATCATCATGCTCATCTAGGTCAACAAGGTCAAAATCCTGTACTATTTCATGGAGGTCATCCTTATCATAAATGGTTGCCTCATGTTCATCCTCCTCTACCATATTTTCCTTCTCCTTGTGTACCTGTTTTTTTGGTGAAGAAGGCAGTGCCCCTTCCACAATATGTGGAGCAAACACCTGCCTATGACCCCTCTGGTATGTTTTTTCCAATGGCTTTTTCCTAGCCACATTAGCCTGCTTAGGCTCATTGATCTCAGCTCTGCTAGGTGACCCAGTCTTAATGTGGGATGGAGATGATGGTGATGAAGTAGATGAATAAGGCTTTTGTAAAGATGATGAATGTACTGTGGGATGAGATGGAGGAATGGAAGTGGAAGGATGAGATGATGAAGACACATTTTGGGCATGTTGAATAGGTGGAGCAATGAATATGTCATCAGCTATGAATGAACTCCATGGAATGTTTAATTTTTTGAGGTGATGGAGGACGATGATTTTGATGAGGGAGTGGTGAAAAATATTGTTCATTTGGTGTTCATAATCTCTCTTCTAGATAATAAATTTCATATTTTCAATGCTTTAGAAGAGGTAGTAGGGTATGTTGAGCATCTTTACCCTAGTGAAGTGCATACGTAACCGGATGTGATAGGCATACAATCTAGAAAACCTACCTTCACATGAAAATTATTTCATGATGATCTTCATCATGGGAGCATATCTCTCTAGTAGGTAAGAGAAAGGAAAAATCATATTTTCTCATTCTTGTACCTAGGTTTGATGAAAGGCTCATAGTTATGCTCCTCCAAGTCTTTCTGTTTGAACCATTTCTCCCCAACATTTGGGATCCTAGTGGCAGTTGAGATGATGGCAATTGACATAATGAAAGTGACACCAGCAAGAGTAACCTAGTTGTCATGGAGGTTAGAGATGAAAAGTATGGTCAACATAGCATGGTGTTGGACCCTCTGAATTTCCTCACAAAACTCAAAACATCCAACATGTTTGAAACATGTCACAGTCATAGGGGATGCCAATAGTTCCCTAGTAGTTGTTGGCTCTAATTTGAGTATTCTCCCTCCTTTATGTGGTCTCATTCCCTCTATTTCTTCTCCTTCACTGTATGTTCTTTTTTCTTCTACCATGATGTCTTAGTGTCAAAACCCTAGGGAGGTGTGATAAGGTGGAATGTGATTTTTAAGACTAGGGAATGGGATAGGGTAATTAAAGGAGATGGGGGTAGGGATTTATGAGTGAGGGAATGTGACAGTGAGTAGGGATGAATAGGGGTTTGGAAATGGGAATTCATTACAAGTGTAGGGAATTGGGAGCTTAGGGAAATAATGTACCTAGGGCTTAGGATTTTAAGGAAATGAAGATAAGGGAAAGGGAATGTCAATGTAGGGGTTTTGGGAAAGGGTAGATTGCAATGGGGGAAAGGTATGGAGGTTTAGGGTGTGAAATTGAAGTCTTAATTAGGTTTTTAGGAATACTAGGGTTTTAAATGAAGAAAGAAACCAATTTTTCTTTAACAAACTTCACACATCCAAAATGACTTTGATGAAGTGATCAGGAGATCAAGTCCCTTGTAGAAAAATGCTAAAAAATGAAGTTGCTCAGAATTGGTCCAAACTAGATCGACTGGAAAGTGCTCAGAAAAACGATCTTGTAGACGTGAACGGCACTGAAAACTGACGCTATATGAAGAAGATATTCAGCTTTGAAGTTTGCCAATTTCAGTAAAAGGAAGGCCAAAATTTGACTTTATAAAAAATAATTTTATTAAAAAAAGAATATTCCACAAAATATTCTGGGAATATTCCATGGAATATTCCATAGAATTTTCTATGGAATATTCTGAGCATAGCCAATCAAAGGGCGCCACATGGCCAGCCCGGAGGCCGCCACGTGGCCCCAAGGTCAAATGGAATGGCGTTTTAAAACTTTTGTATGTCGCGGTGTGGTTCAACCCCGGGTCAGGGCGGACACAACGTTGAAGCCCAACCGTTAAGCCATGGGTGCTTGTTGTTAAACCCTTCGGCGCGAATTAGAATTTAAAATTCAAATTTCGTTTGGGCGCGCAAGTGGCGGGGTCTTGGTCACGCAGGCCTAGCGCTTGGAGCGAAATATTAATACATATTGTTATAAACCTTATCTTATGCCAAGATAAACGAAAGTTTATTCAACATACTCTGGAGGTTGAGGTCACGTGGCCCAGTTTGTTAGCCCCCACGACTGGAGGTTCCCTAAATTTAGTGCTGACCTCCATTTTTGTTGGGCTATCTGGCAGTTAGCCAGATTTAGCTGGAGTTTTTCTAGGGGACACTGGGCAAACTTCAGTTAGCCATAAATTTGGCTAGGGAAGTCCTTTTGGGACAAATGTTTTTTTGATTTTGGGGTATTGAGGAATTCTGGAGCTGTTGGGAGTGTTTGCAGAGCCATCAAGGCACTCTATTAGTGATTTTACCAGTGATTTTGGTTGTGGAGCCACCAGGGCCTAATGAAAGATCAACTGTTTTGGACTATACTCATCCAATGGAGGTGAATGAATAGTCGATTTATACTGATTTCAGCCTTTTGTATCTGAATTTGCAGTTTATTTTTCCTTTTGAGGCTTTCTATACAGTTTAATTCATATTTTGAGCATTTAATGAAAGAGGGAAAAGCCTAATTAGAGGCTTTTGGACCCAGCAGAGGTAGCCCAAGAGAGGGGTGAACTGCTTAAACAAATGCTTACTGTCATGCTGTGTATTTTTGTTGTTATATTTCAGCTTCTGCTATATTAAATAGTGACTTTTCATAAGTACACTTTTCCCAAGTAGCATTATACAGTGAACAAAACTCATTAGTTCAACTTCAAACCACATTACTTCATTTGCAGAATACTTAAACTTTCTTATTCACACATAAAATTTGGATTAATGAATAATTTTCACATAAACAAATACTTTCATTGATCAAATCTATTTCAGTGTTTACATTTTATTTCTTTAAGCAGAGCCAGTTTGTGGGCCAGAAGCTTCTAGTTCCATCCTTTCTAGTAAAGGTGAAATAACCAGTAAAAGCCCCTTACTGTCAATCTCTGTATGAGAAATACTTTGTTCTCACAATTTCAGATCAGATTGGTATCAAAGCTCTAGGTTTTTCTTAAGAGTTTGTGAAATTTGTGCAAGAAGATTGTGTTATTCTGCAAAATTTGATGCTTACTAGGCTGAAATTGCGAAGAGGGTAAGGTCAATTGGTTAGAGAACAAGTTAATCCTCAACCAAGGAGGGCTAGAGTGCCATTACAACCACCTTCCATTTCATCCTCAATAGCCTTAGAATCAGCCACAAACACGTCTTCCAGAGAAGGTGAATTACATGAGGAAATGGATCCCAAGGAAGAAGAAAGAGTCTTTAGAAAATATTTCTTGGACATGACTGAGATGGTTAGGATCCTACACCAGGAGAGAAATGATAGGATTGCGGGAGAAGGGTCTAGAAACCAAAAAGAAGAAGGAGATTCTTCAGGAGGAAAGAAAGACAAAGATGAGTCTAAGAAAGGGAATGGGGGAAATGGTGATCCACCATCTCCATCGTCATCCTCACCCTCCACATCATCCTCTTCTACTTCTGTTAATCAGTCACATAAAACAAAAACATCTCTTAAAAATCCTTTGTTAAATCTTGATGTAAATTTTGAGTTGCCGATGTTTAATGGTGATGTGAATGCAGAAAAATTGGATAACTCGATTAGACAACTGGAAGTCTATCTAAGAATTCAGAATTTGCATGATGATGAAACAAAAATCCAATTAGCCTCTTTGAGAATGGATGGAGCAGCTTTGGTTTGGTGGGAAGCCAAGACAAAGGAGGAAATCAAAAAGCATCGTAAGATAACTCTAACTTGGAATGAGTTTATTACTGCTATTAAGAAACAGTTTTATCCTCTTGCTCATATTCAGAAAGCAATCATGAATTGGAAAAATTTTAGGCAACTTAAGGGTCAAAATGTGCAAGATTATACCCAAGAGTTTAGAAGGAGAGCACTTCTACTTGGGGTAGACTTACAAAGTCAAGACACCTTGTTGAAATACATAGGAGGTTTGCACAATTACCTTCAACATACTATTCTAATGTTCAATCCTACCAGCTTAGATGAAGTCTATGTGCAGGCTACACATTTAGAAGCTAGAGGAAAGAATACTTTTGATGAGGATAGTAATTTCAAAAACAAAGGGAAGAAGAGTGTTGCTAATTCAAGAAAGGAAAAAGGAAAGTTCTTTTGCAAGAACTGTTCAAAGACAAGTCATGATGAAGATCATTGTTGGAAGCTTCATCCTGAACTGAAACTAGAAAAATACAAGAATAAAAACAAGACCAAACAAAAGGAGAAAATTGTAGCAACAGTTGAGCAAGACTTAGGGTCAGACTCAGGAGATGAGACAAAAATCATAGCCACGGTTTTAAAGAACATTAAGGGGAAAGAAGTGGTGCAAGACACAACTCCCAGTTCTAGCTCTTTGAATTGTCACAAAGATACTCATGAAGAAAAGAGGAGGATAGAGCTTTTCCATGTGAGGGTAATTTCAAAACATACCAAAATTGACACACTATTTGACAGTGGGTCACAAGCGAATCTTATATCTGAATACTTGGTCAAACAATTAAAACTTGAGACCATTCCACATCCAAAGCCTTATCCACTTGGAGGGATATGCAAGGATGCCAATTTGCAAGTCTCAAGGAAGTGCATATTGCGCTTTGCAATAACTGCGCACTTTATTGACACAGTGGAACTTGATGTGGTGCCACTTGATATCTCAGGTATTGTTTTGGGAAGTCCTTATTTATTTGACAGGAAGGCTATCTTTCATCGCCATGAAAACAAGTATCACTTGTTCAAAGATGGTAAAGAGTACACTGTGAGAGCTCACAAGAAGAAGCTGGAATCTTCTTTACTCCATGCAAGTCAATTGAAAAGACTGGTTAATGCAAGTCAAAGTCTAACTTTGTTAATGTTGAAATGACCAGATTTTGAGCATTCGCCTTTTTATGATGTTGCTAATAATATGTCTTAGTTTGATAATAGTTTGTCTTTGAAAGAAGATGATGTTATGTTGCACAAATTACCTTTTGGGTCAGCCAATGCAGTGAATGAAGTGTCAAAGAAAAGCAGTGCAAGCAAGAAGGACACACAATTCAGCATGGGAAAAAGTTGGTTTCAGAATGGTAGAATTCGCCATGGGAACAGTTTGCAAGGTGAAAGTCATTTTAAGTCTTCTGGGAAGTTTGATCAGTGTAGAAAAAGTTTATTTTCTGCAAATTACAATTGCTGTTCTGCAAATTTTAGTCATTTGCATCATGACTCAGTCAATCTTCGCAATGGTCGATCAGTTGATTACAGAGACAGATTATCATTTTTTCAAAAGCTTAATTTGATGAAATCAGGTAGATTTCAGTTATTCAAGGGTGGGAGAGTGGAGAATCAGTCTCCACATCATCAGTTTCAGTAATCAGAGAGCTTTTGGGGTCCAAAATCTTCCCATTTTGGAGGTGTGATCAGGAGATCAAGTCCCTTGTAGAAAAATGCTCAAAAATGAAGTTGCTCAGAATTGGTCCAAACTAGATCGAATGGAAAGAGCTCGAAAAAATGATCCTATAGATGTGAACAGCACTGAAAACCGACGCCATATGAAGAAGATATTCAGCTTTGAAGTTTGCCAATTTCAATAAAAGGAAGGCCAAAATTTGACTTTATAAAAAATATTTTTATTAAAAAAAGAATATTCCACAGAATATTCTGGGAATATTCTAAGAATATTCCAGGGAATATTCCACAAAATATTCTGTGGAATATTCCGAGCACAGCCAATCAAAGGGCGCCAGGTGGCCAACCTGGAGGCCGCCACGTGGCCCCAAGGTCAAATGGAATGGCGTTTTAAAACTTTTGTATGTCGCGGTGTGGTTCAACCTCGGGTCAGGGCGGACACAATGTTGAAGCCCAACCGTTAGGCCACGAGTGCTTGTTGTTAAACCCTTCGGCGCAAATTAGAATTTAAAATTCAAATTTCGTTTGGGCGCGCAGGTGGCGGGGTCTTGGTCACACGAGCCGAGCATTTGGAGCGGAATATATTAATACATATTTTTATAAACCTTATCTTATGCCGAGATAAACTAAAGTTTATTCAACATACTCCGGAGGTTGCGGTCACGTGGCCCGGTTTATTAGCCCTCACGACTGGAGGTTCACTAAATTTAGTGCCGAACTCCATTTTTGTCAGGCCATCTGGCAATTAGCCAAATTTAGCTGGAGTTTTTCTAGGGGACACTGGGCAAACTTCAGTTAGCCATAACTTTGGCTAGGGAAGTCCTTTTGGGACGAATTTTTTTTTGATTTTGGGGTATTGAAGCATTCTGGAGCTATTGGGAGTGTTTGTAAAGCCATCAGGGAACTCTATCAGTGATTTTACCAGAGATTTTGGTTGTGGAAGCACTAGGGCCTAATGAAAGATCAACTGTTTTGGACTATACTCATCCAATGGAGGTGAATGAATAGTCGATTTATACTAATTTCAGCCTTGTGTATCTAAATTTGCAGTTTATTTTGTCTTTTGAGGCTTTCTATACATTTTAATTCATATTTTTATCATTTAATGAAAGAGGGAAAAGCCTAATTAGAGGCTTTTGGACCCAGCAGAGGTAGCCCAAGAGAGGGGTGAACTGCTTAAAAAAATTCTTACTGCCATGCTGTGTATTTTTTCTGTTATATTTCAGATTCTGCTACATTAAATAGTAACTTTTCATAAGTACACTTTTCCCAAGCAGCATTATACAGTGAACAAAACTCATTAGTTCAACTTCAAACCACATTACTTCATTTTCAAAATACTTAAAATTTCTTATTCACACATAAAATTTGGATTAATGAATATTTTGCACATAAACAAATACTTTCATTGATCAGATCTATTTCAGTGTTTACATTTTATTTCTTTAGGCAGAGCCAGTTTGTGGGCCAGAAGCTTCTGGTTTCATCCTTTCTAGTAAAGGTGAAATAACCAGTAAAAGCCCCTTACTGTCAATCTCTGTATGAGAAATACTTTGTTCTCACAATTTCAGATCATGAAGAGGAGTGAAGCAATGTGTAACTTACTTGCTTGTTTGGAGGTGTAAATAATCACTGTTGAAGTCTGGAGGGTTATTTTTGAAGTTTGGAGGTGTTTTTTGAAATTTTTTGAGGAAGAATGACAGGCGCGCAACGCCACAAGAAAGTGCACAATGCCTTCGGCAGGCGCGAAACACATTAAGGAAACATGCCCTCCCTTAAGCAAACACGTAGTGCCTCTGTTGTTTTGCCAATTTCGCCTTCAAAAATGAAAACCATGCTTTGCTTTGAGGATGCTTGATGGTAGAGGAGACAAATGAGGTCTCTTTTGATGCTATGAGGGCTTTTATACTTGTGTTAAATTTGATCTTTGATTAAAAACCCACTTTCTAATGTTTCAATTTTAGCTTTGAAAATACCCTTTACACTCTGAATTTTTCTTCTTTACAGGTTGTTGATGCTAGAATTTGGCACTCTTCTCACTGCTTTGTTTCATGTTTCAATTTGGCATTTGGAGTTGAATTGACGGCTTGGGAATAGTACTTATTACAATAGTGAACAAAAAATAACATTGAAATACAAATAAATTACATCTCTGTTTTTTGAATAAAAATTACATTGCAGAATAAAATCATAACTTGAACTTGAAGAATTAAAAACTTTGTAAATATTCCTTGGAGATCATCTTTATATGTTGAAAAATATTTTTCAGATGATAAAGGAATCCTATTCAATCACTCTCATACTTTTGCTGACCTTATGCAAATGAAATGGTGTTTTATTGAACCTTGGAAAATGAAACTTAGTGACCTAGTGGGCCTTGAATGATCAGACTTTATGGTGACTTTGACTGACATAATGACATGATGAAATGGACTTTAAATACTAATTTATGCTCAAAAATACATGAAGGTGCGCCAACAAGTATATATTTTGAGGTGGAGTGATATTTGTGACTAGGGCTACCATTAGTGAGTGAATTTTTTTACATGACCTAATGGAATGATTAAATTTTTTTGAGTGGGACTCCTAAAATGATATGAAAATAGTGTTTTTTATCATTGATGGCAGTATGCAAATACTGACACTAACAGAAACCAAAAAAATAACATAATTAATTTACATGGCATTTCTTACACTATAAAAAATAATCTTCAATCCTTCTCTATTTCCCCTTCTTTTTAACCTTGTGCCACCTCAATGAAGAAGGATCCTGTTGGCCGGATAAATTGTTCTTGCAGACAAGACCGATCTCCCTAGTGTCAGAAGACAATCTAGCAACAAACGAACAACTAAGTTTGTCTTTCTCTAGATATATTTGTTTTACAAATAAATGCTAAGAAGGTGTCGATCCTACCTTAGATCCAAATGCTTATTTGCGGTCGTAGTGCTTCTGTCGCACCAAAATCCTTCCGTCGCAACAAGAGATATTTCGTCGCAACAAGAGTTCTTTTGTTGCAAAAATGTGTCGTATTTCGTCGACCTGCAATCACAAACAAGCAAATATTAAATAGCACCTGTATAAAAAATAATTATAAAACATACCTATCATAGTGATCAAGGAATCTATGAAATAAACGATCAAACGACAGCTTATTGAAATAAACAATTGAACACAATTTATTGAGAAAAACAGAACTTGATTGTATTAATCTTAAAGTATACAGAAGAACCTTACAACCTTAGCCTTGATGTTCGAAAGGCCTTCCCAGGGTCCGAAGCAGGAGTCTCCTCTACTCTGATAAGTCTTGCACTCTTCCTCCAGGAGCACAAAGAGGTATGTGATATTTCCTCTCAAAAGCTCAGCAGAAAGAAGTCTAAATCTTAACATCACTTCAACTCAAAAATCTTCCCTTCACTTTAACTTAACTTCTTCTTAAGCTTGACCTCTTCAATCCTCCATTAGTTTTCTTAACTTCACTTAACCCTTTGAGGCTACCCAATGCCTCCTTTTATAGAGCAGATGAGGAGGTTAGGATTCCACCTTTAAAGGGATAGAACCCTCCTTCAAAGGGATAGGCTCCTCACATCAAGGTATTAGTTCCTTAAGGTGTGGGATACATGCACCTTACTAAAGCATACTCATCCCCAAAAAATCTCATCTAGAACCTTCCAGAATTGACCAAAATTCAACTTTTTCAGTTTGATTTCGCACTTTTTTGACTTTAAAGGAAGTCCGCAGGCATAACACTGGAAAATTGTGTTCTAGAACGTAGTTCCTCTTCACATTAACTGTGTACCCTAGCTAGGAACGCAGGCAGGCTTCATGTTACCTGCGTACCCAAGGCTTTTTTGAGTTTTAAGGGTTTTTTCTCCAGTTTCAGGGCATGGAATGAGAAAAAAAGGTTGTAAGACTTGCAAAGGAGGCATGTATGAGTGTTTAATGAGCTCATACAGTCAACAAAATGTCAAGGTGACAATTTTTAGTGTAACAGATTGCCCCTAAAGTGCGAAGTCTGAAATAGATGAAGATGAAGTCTGTCATATATGAAGAGTGAAGTACTTTATCATTTCAAGGATCATCCTATGGACACCCCAGTCGGAACCTGTAAAAAAATTCAATGCAAAATATATATATGTAATCATATCATCGCTGAGGTAGGCATTCCCATACTCAGATCAAAAACTAACTAGATTCAAACTGTTCTGATATAGGAATGATTTTGAATACATCATCAGTATAGACATACGTAGACATAGTATGGACGCAGCCATCTGTTTATGAATAGTCCACTGTATGAATGATAACAAAATTTCTCGTAGCCTGGATGGTAGAAACTAGATCCAGGGTCTTGATTTCCGCATCTCGAACTAGTACGATTCTATCCATGTGAATAAATGTGTTGAAGTCGAACATGGTAGAAACCACTTGATTACCATTCAATAATGTGAACTGTTAACAATTGTGAGAGTAACCACCAGTAATGTCAATGGATCTCAAAGTACCTAGTACAATCCATGAAATGTGAATGAATGAGCTGAAGTCAAACATGTCACGGAATCATTCGATCGAAGGTCAATGATGCAACCTGTCGTCGAAGGCGAGAAACCTGCCATTGAGGCATGCAGATTTCAAGGTACTGACGATTTCTGGATCAACTTGCTAGATAATGAGCTGTTGTCGATAGAAAGCGATCTGTCGTAGGCAAGCCCACAACACGAAATCATAGATCAAGTTTTGAAGAAATATATTGGCAAGGACTGACTCAGGGATGGTCAAAATGGATGACAGATGTTTTGCAGATGAATGGTTTATTTGAACTGTCCTCTTGAACACATAACGACACTGCAGATGGCTTGGTGACAATTGACCCAAAGCTAATACCTAGAAACTGGCTGAAGACTTTCAATATGGTTTGATTAACTGTTAGACAAAGGATTTCCCAACCCAGGTGGACAAAAAGTGTCGTGTTCAAGAGTGGTTAACGATTTTCTGAATAATCAAAATGTAACAAACAGGTCCGTTTTTCTCTCTTTTCCCCCACCATTTCTGGCATGTACCTCTTTATTTTTGACAAGCTTGAGGAGGATAGCATTTTCTTGTTTATAAGCTCATCCTTCGGATAAGTCCAACTTAGTTTAAGATTCGAACCCTAAGAAGGAGTGCCTCGTTCCTGTTTAAAAATTGAACAGGTCCTTTACTGTTAAGTTTTAACGAGTCCAGTATAGGAGAAACTCGGCGTTTTTGAATTTTATGGAGTCAGATGAAAAAACTTAAGAAAACTCCATGGGTGTACTTTTTCGTAAGTTTAGTCTCTCGAGCCCGAAAAAGGATAAAATAATGCGGGAGAGAACTCTATTGACCGTAATTAGTCAACGTATACCTTTTTCGTAAATAGTCCATTTCAGTCCGGAAAAGGGGTAAACTTATACTGAAGGGACGATCATTCATTTAATTTAACGAGTTCGAATAATCAAGTACTCGGCAATATTTTCATGTTTAGAGAGTCTGAAAAGGGCTTAAAACAGAACTCCAAGGTTTCGCTTTTTCGTAATTTTCAAGAGTTCGAAAAAGTGATAAAATTATACTCAGTAGTTTCTCTTTTTCTGTAAATTTTAACGAGTTCGAAAAAGGGATAAAAATTTACTCATATGGCCGACTTTCAATTTAATTTACGAGCAGGAAAAGACGGAAAGAACTCGGCATTTTCATGTGTTTTACGAGAATGAAAGATAGAAAAATAATCTCAGGATTTTCATGAGTTTAACGAGTCTTGAAAATAACCGAAATTGACTCTAGATAGGTTTCATTTTTTCAAAAGCTTGAAACAGAGAAAAACTATGCTTCAGAGTGGTTTCATTTTTACACAAGCTTGAAATAGAGAGAAAACTGTGCTTGATTCCCCCTAAGCGTAACTGCTAGAGCGCATGCCCCCCCAGCTTCATTTCATTCAACTAAGTACACTGCTGGTAATTAATAGCTGGATGGAATGAAGGTTCATTTACGAGATCATATGAAAGACCCGACCTAAAAACTAACCTAAATATATGACTTAACATCTACGAGATCTAGTCAAAGACTCGACTTAATTAGGGGAGGATTTGCTTCATTTTTTAACGAGCTTGACACATGAAAAGAACTATGCTCATGGCAACGTGTTTCATTTTTTAACGAGGTTGACACAGTAAAAGGAACTTTCCTCTTCTACATGTTTCATTTTTTAAACGAGGTTGACACAGTAAAAAACTGTCCTCATATCTACTCTCTACAATCTACCTATATAACCTACTGATTCATTTTTTAATGAGGTTGACACAAGAAAAGAACTATCCTCATACCTGATTCATTTTTTAACAAGGTTGACTCAGTAAAGAACTATCCTTAGAAACTACTTATTTTTAATCTATCAATCTACTCTCTACAATCTATCTACTGATTCATTTTTTAATGAGGTTGACACAGGAAAAGAACTCTCCTCACTGCCGACTGATTCATTTTTTAACGAGGTTGACACAGTAAAAGGAACTATCCTCAGTCACTGATTCATTTTTTAACGAGGTTGACATAGTAAAAGGAACCATCCTCAGTCATTGATTCATTTTTTAACGAGGTTGACACAGTAAAAGGAACTCTCCTCAATCATTGATTCATTTTTTAACGAGGTTGACACAGTAAAAGGAACTCTCCTCAAAGTCATTGATTCATTTTTTAATGAGGTTGACACAGTAAAAGGAACTCTCCTCACCGCCGACTGATTCATTTTTTAATGAGGTTGACACAGTAAAAGGAATTATCCTCATACGCACTGATCATGGCTTCCAACTGGAAGAAACACATTTCAATGGACACACCTTGATCATGGCTTCCAAGAGGTCTTCATCAGATGGAAGAATAGTTCTCTGGAAGGAACACATGTCAAGGGACTCAAAAGGGATAATAACATCGCGTTCAAATAATCCCATAGAGTTTTCCATGTCAATTACCAGATCTAAGTCAAAGGAAGACGAGCAAACAGTGAGAGGCTCACTTACATCGGTAACTGAAAACATGGGACTAGTTGCCACATAATTAACCCGTGGCGGGGTAGATACCACTTGCGTATGAGGAACATTCAGGGATGTCGGATTATTGGTAGTCGAAACAAGACTAGGGAACGAAAGCTGGTCTACAGTCACAATATTGCCATTGTGAGGGAAAGACATCACGCAAAAGAGTGTCGATACGACAGCTTTCATTGCATAGACATAGTCTCGCCCAAGGAGTAAATTGAAATCCAAGGGGCCTCGAACTACCATAAGATCAATACAGACAGTTTTACCTTCCAAAGTAATAGAAAAATTAGGAAGGATCCCTAAAGGTTCACTAATGGTTCTGTTAAAAGCTTTCAGATTCTGTGTAATAGGCACAAGCTGAGGAGAACCCAAAGCTTTCCAAGCAGTTGAGGATAAAATACTAACAGAAGCACCTTCATCTACCTGTGTGTGGTGTATGTCCCTACCACCAAACTTCACAATGATTTGGAAAGGGATGGAGGAAGGAAGATGAGGTTCTGTCAGTCTATTCCAATCAAAGGAAAAGACCTCAGTACTTGGAGGGGGTTCTGTAGAAACAGGTGAAATGCCCCCCAGCGTAGAAGAATCTGATGTAACAAGAAGAACCTGAGTAGTATGAAGTTCACTCTCTTTAGGGAGAGTGGGATCGACCGAATGTGAAATCGAATCGACCACTTGATCAACTAATGGATCATCAACCTGAGTGATATGAGTTTCACTCTCCAATGGAAGAGTGGGATCGACTATACTTGAAATTAGATCAATCACTCTGTCAATTGATGGTAGGTTAGGATAAATTTTACGGTAACCAGTTGGAAGTTCTTGCTGTGGAACAGTAAGGTTTTCCAACAATTTTGAGGCTTCATCCATGTGAGGGAAAATGTGAGTTTGATGACTCCCTTTGCATAACTTACAAGGAAACCTAACTTTACCCTTTTTCCTAGGAACCTGACTATCACTGGTTGATGGATCAACGGAAATTTGATGAGATTTTTCTGACCATACTTCCAAGACCTTTGGAATACTAGGACAATTGATGAGGAAGTGGTCACCCTTACAAAGCTTGCAAGGGTATTTGGATTTACGATGCATGTTGGAGGTTTCCTCAACACGACTAACACTTACAACCATGGTTGGTTGGTTGACTTCTTTCTCTTCTTGCTTCTTCTTCTTCTTATTCTTAGCCACCTGGTTACTAGCATCAAGGCTTTTACCAAGCGAAGAGGAAGAAATATTAGGCGAAGAAGGTAAAGGGTCAACAGAAGGTTGGTGATGTTGAGATGGTGAACTTTGTTGAGGTGAAGCATCCAGCTAAGTGGAACTTTTGGAGTGTTCAGGGCCAACGAAGTTGAAAATAACCATATCGGTAAACCTATTGTAAATCCAGGTAATGACAAAGTAGCCATATAAGGAGGACCAACATTTCCAAAGCAAGGAAAAGTACTAGGATTCTCGTTAAGAGGGGTTCCTTGGTTGGTAAATTCCGGAACAGTTGCCATTATATTCAACTTCAGTGAATTTTATTAATAATTTAAAACTAAAATTAACAATTCACAATTCACACCTAACAATTAAAATTCACAATTCACACCTATGGTCTCTAAAAGTAAAAACAAACAAATTAACACGCGCTATCAAATCTAGGAGTCAAACCACACACAAATAGTAACTTCCCGTACTAAAAACACTAGTTGGTGATGAAATCCAACATCGTAGAATTTAATATAGAAAGGGCGGTTGGAACATTTACCCCGACAATCTGCTTAATGAAACAGACTGGCACAAGTTTCTTCACAAAACCATCTCGTGTGAAGAGAACCCCCCAGAGAGTCCAAGTGAGTCTAGTCGACGTCTGCTCCAGGTACAGTGGGATCTTCCCTCCACCGTCACCTTAGGAAAGAATCTTATAGATTATGGCCACTAAGGTTACCAATAGAAACAAATATACCTGGGGGAACAGTCTACGATCCGACACACACGCAAGGGCAGAGTAACAAAGCTCAATCCCCTTGAAGGCTCCTTGAAATAATCCAAGGTATGCCAACAAGTGACCCCTGGCTCCTCGACAATGGTCTATCCGAGGTTTACCATTGTTAATACGTGTATATCTTCTATCGTTCCCAATGAGGAAGGATTGATTACCTCACTGGTTCATATATGATCTCGTGCTTGACTCCTTTAGGAGGAGCTTCCCAAAGCATACATGCAACAATTGGAATTTTTCCTACCGCAAGATCGACTACTTGTTTGTTTTACTGTCTTGGAGAGTTAACTAAAACCTATTCCAAGACACTAGCCTAAGCTATATTGGTGGAAAGAGCCCTAAAAATGTAAAAATTACTAGATGAATTTTAATTAAGCGCTGTGTTATTTAGGCTATTATTACTCAAAAGGGTAAATGGATATGAAACCAATGATGTTATGACCCGAACCAAAACTGAATGCAATCGAATATGATAATGTAATCTTTTCAATTCGATGAATCCTAACTAAAGTAAGGAAAGAGTTTCCATACACTTCCAACAATGCAAAGATTGATAACTAAGAGAAAATATAACAAATTCTCTAATGCACTAATTTCATCAAGAAAAATTAATGCAAATCAATCCCAAAACAATTTTTATATTTTTGTGTTTTTAAAACAAGCATAAAAACATCTAAATTCAAATCAAAGAAAACTGATCTAAATCTAAGATTGATTTTTCAGAATGTAAACTATGCAGTTGTGATCTATGCACAATTCACTTGAAAAGTATGCAAATGTAATCTATGCACATTTTTTATTCATATTATGAAAATGAGAATTCTAATTATGCAAATGTGATCTATGCAAGAGAATTCTCAAACAAAAGATGATTCTAATATGATCTAAGAACCAATCAAGTGCAAGTCAAGAAAATTGGGGGAGAGTTCCAAAGATCAAAAAACACTCAAAGGCGATTAACACTCATACACAATTTAGGGGAGATTTTTTGCAAAAACAAAAGCAAAAAGATGCAAAATTGTGAAAAGACTGAGACAAACCTCCAAGTAATGACCAAAGGAAATCAAATTAATAATTTCTCAAAAAAGAGACTCAAAACACCTAATTAAGTTAATGGAGATTGATGAGATGAAGAATTGCTGAAAGAAATTCAGAAACAAGAGATTTTTGACAGAAAAATACAGATCTGGGTAGATGCTAAGAATCCTAAATTAAATCTAAACTAAACTGAAAAAAAAAGAAATCTAGAGTTTTTCCCAAAATTTTAACAGGGTCCGCAGGCTCCCAGAAGTAACAGGTGCGGTACCGCACTGTTTACTAAAGAAAACATGAGAAACTGTCCGCACTGTCCAAAAGAACAAAGTGCGGTCCCCAAAAAAGTCCAAGAAAAACTTAAAAGATTTTAAAATTTTCAAAAACAAAGAAAAACTAAGCTACCCAGGCAGATATCCATCAATCAAAAACCAGGAAAAACTTTTCCTCAAATCAAAATAAAAGAGAACCAAAAACAACAAGTTGTTTCCCCAGCAGAGTCGCCAATTTGTTGGCCGGATAAATCGTTCTTGCGGACAAGACCGATCTCCCTAGTGTCAAAAGACAATCTAGCAACAAACGAACAACTAAGTTTGTCTTTCTCTAGATATATTTGTTTTACAAATAAATGCTAAGAAGGTGTTGATCCTACCTTAGATCCAAATGCTTATTTGCGGTCGTAGTGCTTCTGTCGCACCAAAATCCTTCCGTCGCAACAAGAGATCTTTCGTCGCAACAAGAGTTCTTTCGTCGCAACAATGTGTCGTATTTCGTCGACCTGCAATCAAAAACAAGCAAATATTAAATAGCACCTGTATAACAAATAATTATAAAACATACCTATCATAGTGATCAAGGAATCTATGAAATAAACGATCAAACGACAGCTTATTGAAATAAACAATCGAACGACAATTTATTGAGAAAAACAAAACTTGATTGTATTAATCTTAAAATAACAGAAGAACCTTACAACCTTAGCCTTGATGTTCGAAAGGCCTTCCCAGGGTCCGAAGCAGGAATCTCCTCTACTTTGATAAGTCTTGCACTCTTCCTTCAGGAGCACAAAGAGGTATGTGATCTTTCCTCTCAAAAGCTCAGCAGAAAGAAGTCTAAATCTTAACAGCACTTCAACTCAAAAATCTTCCCTTAGTTCCACAATCTCAATCTCCAAAAACTTCACCCAAAAATCTTCACTTAACCCTTTGAGGCTACCTAATGCCTCCTTTTATAGAGCAGATGAGGAGGTTAGGATTCCACCTTTAAAGGGATAGAACCCTCCTTCAAAGGGATAGGCTCCTCACATCAAGGGATTAGTTCCTTAAGGTGTGGGATACATGCACCTTACTAAAGCGTACTCATCCCCAAAAAATATCATCTAGAACCTTCCAGAATTGACCAAAATTCAACTTTTTCAGTTTGATTTCGCGCTTGTTTGACTTTACAGGAAGTCCGCAGGCATAACACTGGAAAATTGCGTTCTAGAACACAGTTCCTCTTCACATTAACTGCGTACCCTAGCTAGGAACGCAGGCAGGCTTCATGTTACCTACGTACCCAAGGCTTTTTTGAGTTTTAAGGGTTTTTTCTCCAGTTTCAGGGCATGGAATGAGGAAAAAAGGTTGTAAGACTTGCAAAGGAGGCATGTATGAGTGTTTAATGAGCTCATACAGTCAGCAGAATGTCAAGGTGACAATTTTTAGTGTAACAGATCCACATTGTCCACTAAACTCTAGAATCAAGAGATCAAGAAGAGAAAATAGGACCAATTCCTCATTGGGATCAAAGGCTTCAATTTTATGAAACCACTTCATTTCCTTAAAGAGACAAGTACACCTTCCATAATTGAGGAAACCCAAATTCCTTGGCATTTTTATTATCCTTCAAGACAAGATAAGGTTCACTAAATGAAAATTATGGACATGTAATATTATCCTTCTCAAAATATCATGTTTGTTGATTATTTTTATCCTTTTTTTTCTATTTTTTAGCTAGTATAAATGTCCATCTTCTGTTTTAGATTTGGACCCTTTTTTCCATGAAGAATGGGCTCATATATGAAGACAAAAACCTTATAAATGTCTTGGAATATAACAAATATGACACCAAAATATTGCATTCTCATAACCCAAGATGAGAGCCAATTTAAATATTTTTCCTATTTGAGAATCATTTTGTCTAGAAGGCCCTTACTAAGGTTAATCTCAACACAAATTCAACTATATGTGCATTGCCCAACTATAACAATCTCAACACATATTTTATGTAACTATCCATAGTATTCATAAGATCCTCCGTCATAAACATATGACCAAATATAAGGGCGAATTGTGATGACAAAAACAAACTGACATCCAAGTAATAGACATAGAGCTTGGATCACATTTTTTAAAGAATGGAGTTAAATAAATAGTCTCATGCTTCCAAAAACCAAAGACCCTCTAAAAAATTCTTATAATTAGTATGATCAAAATACTAAATTATATATATCTATATCTCTATCTCTCTCTCGCCTCATCTATATATATATATATATATATATATATATATATATATATATATATATATATATATATATATATATATATATCGTTGGAACAAATCAAAGATATCTCATAATTCTTTCTTCCGTATGAGAGAATCCAATGAAACAGGCTAATAACCATTAAATCTATAGATAATAGTAGTAGATTCATGTTTGTGATGATATATATATATATATCTATATAGATATATTCTCCTTCATTGGATTCTCTCATCTGCAAGAAAGAATTATGAGATATCTTTTATTTGTTCCAAGGATATATATATATATATATATATATATCCTTGGAACAAATAAAAGATATCTCATAATTCTTTCTTGCAGATGAGAGAATCCAATGAAGGAGGCTAATAACCACTAAATCTATAGATAATAGTAGTAGATTCATAGTTTTGATGAAGATTAGTGATCTCTAGCATTGTGATCCTCTACCAATAACTCATCTTCCACTTTATCTAGAATATAGGCACCACACAAAGAAGTGAAGAAAGTTGAACTAGAAGGTTTTTCATATTTTACTACATCTTTCAAGTATGTGGGCTTTGAAATTGAAGAGATTGCAAGCTCAATCATGATTCCCATAATTGCAAGACCAAATGGATAGTTTATCTTTGCATAAGCTTTGAAATTGAAAATATTGCAACCTAGTCCTCATTCTCATAATTGCAAGACCAAATGGATAATTTATCTTTGCATAAACTATAGTTAGATGATAAAGATTGAGTTAAGTTGTTTACCTTAAAAAATGTGATATTGATGGTCTATAACAACGACCATTAAATAATTAAATTAAATATGTAGAACTCCATTAAAACTCTAATTGTTTTACTAAATATGTGACAGATACAACATTCCATTAAGAGAAATAACTATAAGAAGAAATTTTTTTCTTCATAACAATAATGTCAAGAACTACTTAAAGTGTATAACAATCCATTAAACACTTCTAACAAGTGTTTTGTCAAATGCTTGTTCTCAAGATATTTCCTTAATCACTTATTCTTTAAACACTTATATGAACTTTGGATGACACTCAAACACATAAATTTTTGCTTTTATGGAATTTTAGTAATAGCTATGACATCATATACACAACATTATCCTTTAACAATAAAATTATATATATATTTAAAATAGAGATAGAGTGATTAATTTAATTGAAAAAAAAACAAAGAAGAAAATTGATAGATATTTTTGAATATATATATATATAGTATCTTAAAAAAAATGTGAAATTGATGGTTTATTAAATAGGTAAAACTCCCATTAAAACTCTAAATTGTATTATTAAATATGTTACAGATGGAACGTTCCAATAAGAGCCATAACCGCCATAATAGGAAAAAAGTTGTAAAAATTGTTATAACGAAAATAGTGATAAGTAAATTATAGCAGCCTGACGTCCTTGACATCTTTAACTCATGGACGTGTGCTCTGACGTGGTAGGACTGGGAATTCCGAGAACGGTGGTGGATCAATTAAATATGTGACAGATGCAATGTTCCGTTCAGAGCAATAACCATAGGTCGAAATTAAAAACAAAAAAAGATATAGCAGCCTAACATCCTTGACTTCTTTATCAGCATGACTAAATTATAGCAGCCTAACATCCTTGATGACTAAATTATAGCGGCCTAACATCCTTGACTTCTTTAGCGGCGGACGTGTGCTCTGACGTGGTAGGACTCGGAATTCGGAGAACAGTGGTGGGAATGGCCAATGACTAGAAGACAACGTAGTATATCTCACCGTTCAGCCGCTCTTCGTTGCGCTTTTCAATTGGTTCCGAAGGAAAAGGGAAAAAGAATAAAAGAAAATTGGTAAAGGTGTTGTATACCAATTCCACATATTGGTGTAGATTATTGATTTTTTTATTGGAATTTAGTAAAAAGAAATTTAAAAAATTAGAATGTTGGAGTGTTTGAATAGCTTTTTTTGGTGGTGGAAATAGATTCAACATTATTGTGAATTTGGGGACATCCAAAATATTTAATATTGACAGTTGTAATTTAAATTTTCAAAAAAATCTGTCAGATTTAGTCATAATCTTGCGGGAATTTTCATTATTTTCTAGGCTAATTTGTGGGTTTTTTAATGGATAAATTATTATATTTTGAATTGTCAATTTTTTAACAAAATATTTAATGTGTATATACAATTTTTCTTTTCTTTTAATTTTAAGAATTTTGTTTATTAATGCTTGTCAAGTAAAGTTATATATATATATATATATATATATATATATATATATATATATATGTCTTGACTACACTCAATACATGAGGGAGATGTATATATGTGTAACATTACTTTAAAAAAAGAATTAATAACAATAACTTTACTTTAAAAATCAATGTCGGTCATAAATAAAATACTTCAATCATTAGCGGTCAATATTTCATGGAGATCCAAAATTCTAAGGACTAATTCTCATCAACTCCGTTGTGAAACAAGGTGCTGGAAAATGCCAAAAGAAACGTGGGAGGAAAGAGTATGTATTTTTTTCTCTTCTGGAAAAGTGGAAATAGAAAAACATTTCATTTTAGAATGTGAGGCCTTCAAAGACACCATGGAAAACTATGCAGATATTCTAGCAACTAGCTCTTGGGATAATCTATTCAGCGGAGAAGTTGGGAGCGTTTATTGTAAGACTCCACATGAAAAGGGTCGAATACAAGAATTGATGTTGAAGAAATTTGTCCCATAGGCTACTTTTAGCTTCGTGGTAGTTAAAAATAATTTATTTCTTTCTTTCTATAGTGAGACAAGGCCACTGAAATTTAAAAAAAAAACAATTACCTTTTAGTATGAGGGATATATGTAATTCCTTCATTGCTACCAAGATATAATGTCTATAGTATTCTAGAAATGTGTAACTTAATGTATTGTAAACATTTTAACTTGCGAAAATAAAATAAAATAAGAAAATAAAAATAACCCTATAAAAATTAAATAATAATAAAAAATAAAAAATGACCCATGATATTGACCAATGGTATTCATGTGGAATATAGCCTATTTCAAAGGGATTTTTTTTTAAATTGATATGTTCGGATTGGGCATTTGTTTAGATATGTTGAGAGATGCCAGAAATATTAAGAAAAATGTAATTAAGTTGAATGACGTTTTCTTTGCGGGTTTGGGGTGACTAAACACTGTTCACCCCAGCCAATCACTGCAATTCATTTTCATTGTTCCCTCCGGTAAAAATATGACACGTGGCTAACAGTTATTCAAACAGGCCTTCCTCACCCGCTCAAGCCATTCATTGCTCAGTCCTCCCTCCTGGCCCCTCTACTGGTAATGGATCTATTCTTCGTTTTCATTCCATCTCCGTCCATCGTCATGTAGCACTCTCTGTCTCTTCGCTTCATTAGTGTACGCCACCCTTCGCTCCAATTTCACACAAAAATCTCACTGCGCGATTCAAACTCCACTCTGGTGGTCTTGCATTCCGCTGAGAAATCCAAAACACAAATGGAAGGTATTTTTATTCATCTTTGAATCTACAATCCTCTTGTTCATCTTTGTCTCGCATTCAACCCATGGGATAAACCTTGGCTTCAACGTTAAGACCTTTCTTCGGTGGTAGCAATTGACTCTGAAGCAACACATTGATACACCAGGTGAAAATCCAACAACATATATATAGATACATGTTGCATATATACCAGTAGCGTATAATCTAGTTCCAGGTCCATATCCAATAGTTAACCCAGTATAAGAAGCACCAATAGAAAATTAAGAGAGCTAAGAAACTCGCCATCAACTTAAGCAAAAGAAAGCACTGTTGAAACTGCTTCATATACTGATACTAGTGGTGTGGGATATGGGTATGGATATGTTGCTAAACATGTATCACGGTATTTATATCTAGTTGTATTTCTACTGCTAGTATTGATGCTCATACTGGTTCAAATGATTATCCCATACCCACCTAAAATTTCAGAATCCACAAAGATGACTGCTTCATCTACTTTTGCTTCAACAACGATATCTAGTATTGGTGCACAGCTTGGTGCAAATTCTACTTATGTTGGATCCACTTAGTAAACTACTATTTGTGTTTATGGTGGATCTACCTTTACCTTTTCCTTTTATGCACCTGTTGTCCTTGCTTCTGATGCTACTGATGGTGGCGAAGCTTCAATGGACACTTATGCTGGATATTGTTCTACAAATGGAACCTATCAAGTTCTCTTGTGTAAGCCTAGCCTTTAAGATGGTAAAAGAAACCTTCCCAGTCTTCAATTTTCCACCTTAATAGCATTCTCTATCATCCCGAGGCATACACCATCTTCTAACTCTTCAATTTCCCATCTCTTGGACCGTCACCTTTCAATTACCACACCACCTTTAATTAGGTAATTTACCATATTGATTAACCACATGAGTATTATCTATCATTTGGATATGCCACCTTTCCACTAGAAAATTTCATACCTCTTTCCACCTGTACTTTTATGCTTCTTTGCTCAACCTTCAATTTAATTCCTTGCAGGGTTAGTCCTCTTTCTAACTCGAATTGTTGATTCATGAGATGTAATCTACCAAGATATATGGTTCCTATAACTAGGGGCCCTCTTTTTAGGGATCCTAAGAACATAGCCCCTTCAATCAAGGGATTGAAGGGATGAATTAACGCAATATCTTGGTATAAAAATATCTTGGGGGCTATCCCTAGGTTATTTAGTTACATTTTATAGTAATTTGACACAATAATTCAAAGATTTCAAACTTCTTTAAGATGTATTTATTTTTTTATATGATATGCTAATGGAAAAGTTTCACTTTCAAGCTTGTTGTTATTAATAGTTTCTAGGTTCCTTGTGGAAGCTTTTGTTAGGGCCCACGTAGGGTTTACCAATGGACCTTTGTACTTTGCCTTACTTTACTTTAATCACTTTTAGTTTCTTCAATTAATGAATTAGGTTATGCATGATTTATTTACCAACAATATATTTCCTGTAGCAGCAATATAAGTTTTGTAGTAGCATCTCATGTTGTATTTGCTTCATCATTATTTGCATTTGGTATATTCCACTTGTGTCATGTGTTTAGTATATAAGTATGCACTTTCCTCTCCTATTGGTCGAGTCATGTTGTAGCATCCTCTCCTGGTGGTCGAGCGATTTCATTCATTTCACTTCTTCGGTGGAGGGGCATTGGTTGAGCCTACTTGCACACCATATGACGATGGGATGTTTTCACTATGTGTTGACTGGCCTCTCCTTTCACATAAACAGGCCATACTTCGCCCTGCACACATTTTTCCTTTTCCTTTCTGTGGTCGGGTATGGGTTAGGATTGTATTCCTGATGCTTCCTTCCAAGGTTGAGCAGACCGAGCACTGCTTGAAGCCCACCACGGTAAAGGAGGAGGTGACAAGGATTCTGATGAAGGCCAATGTCGCCATGTTGCTTGTTATGTTTTGCGTGGAGATGCTAGTGCTAATACTGACTTTCTCACTTTAGTGTTGTGCACGGGATAGGGAATACCAAGGGATTTACTTAGAAACATGACAATGTGCAGAAGTGGAATATAAATAATTGTTGATGTCATTAGTTTGATTAGAATTTCAAATAACAACTTCATCTACATTGATGTTGAAGTGACCAGTAAAACTATATTCTGTGGGGGAATTACTAGTGTTTTTGTCAGCTTCTTACTTAGCTAAGGAAGGTCTATGCTAAATTTTTATCATGTTCTTAAACTTGTTGAATTGGGCTTCTGTCCTCATGTCCATATGCTATTGGAGATTGATGGAGAGTGATGATTTGTTGTTATTCTCATCAAATATGCAACTGGGGTTTTTATTTTTCTTTAGAGAACCATTGAGTTGAGAATTTACATTGTTGATTTACTGTTCTGATTTTTGGGTGGCCTTCAATTAATCTCTAATCTTTTGGGGCATTTTCTTTGAGATTTCAAGTTTTATTCTTAACAATTAGTGCCCATCCTTTAATAACAAACTATGAAAACTATATGTTCATTTTATCCCAAAGCCAAACGTTTATCTGGGGTCTAGCACCACTGCAACATCACATCTTGGAAATTGTAAGATATTTTTTTGACAAGTCCAGTACCACTACAAGATCACATCTTGGCAATTGTAAGCTATTGTTTTTGAAAAAATAACACTAGAAATGATATAAATTAATGTCACAAGTATTAGGGTATAAAACACATCAAAGTGTATTCATATTCAACCTGGAAGCAGAGATTCCTCTTGCAGAGTGATGGCTTTGTTAACCATTGAATCTGCATCTTTGTCGAATTCAGATAACACATGCCAGAATTCACAATAAAATTTGGCTTAAGGTTTGATTTGCACCTGGTGATAGTTTTGGAGATGGGGTAACAAGAGGACTGAGCCAACTCTTAAATTAGAGATATAATGAGGCAGAAGTCTCCAATGCAAACCATTTTTCCTGAAGTACTCTAAATATTTTAATATAACCAGTGACTTTGTAATGTTATTTAAATTAATCCATGTGTTCTAGGCATAATTGAGGTTTACCATTCCTCCAAGATGGAATTGTCCCCTTGACCAAACAGGATCAACATTCCCCTTCACTGCTCCTTGAAAAGAGTGCAATTTTTTAAGCATATCCATATGGAGATTCTAGTGTCAGCAAGATGCAGGATGGGATGTATGTCGGGCGAGGAGATGTATGAAAGTGCATCACAGAGGTCATACTTTCCTCTCTAATTATGGTTTCTAGAATCTCATGAATTCGATGATAGGATATTGTGTTATATAATATGACTTTACTCTTCCCTTAACTCATTTGATTTTTTATATTTTTAATTAATATTGAATAAATCTTATTATGATTTATGCACGTAATTTATTTTCAATTATTTCTTGTATTTTCAAATTAAATTATTTTTGGTTATTTTAATTTTGTTTTCATTTTCATTCCCCTCCCCTCATATAAATATATCAATATCCACCATTTTTTTCATATGTTGTCCTGTTGAAAATTCCATAGAAATTTGTAAGAGATATAGTTCTTGAGAATATCTCATACACTACCAAAATAATAAATTATCAACGTACATATATGAATGTTGATATTGTAAATGTAACTAGAAAATAGTTATACACATATTCCATTGATTTAAAATTAACAAAGAAATCATTTTTTTTCCCTCATTTTAATGACCCGTGGATAACATATTGGCATCGACATCCATTTATTTCCCATATTTCATTTTCCTTTTCATTTTTCTATGGAATAGCTTATTAATGAATAATTCATCACTTTGGAAGTTTCTTCCACTACAACATTTATGGTTTGAATAAAAAGTTCGTGCTATGGCATGTTCCAAGGTCTCGTTCACTGGCGTGGCCTCAACAGGCAATGTGAATGGCACACCTCGTTATGATGAATTTAGGGAGAGATGAGATGACACACAGATCGAGAATGCTTCCTTCAAAACATGTAATGCTTTGATTGTCTAATGGTAATTACAACTCGATTTCTACCAAAAATGGAAGTTATATGTTCCAATAATGTTGGTTGAAGAAATAGCGTGTTCGACGATTCCCATGAGATTCTTAGATCTGGAGTTAAAGTTATGGATGACATGTGGAATGAATTGTGTTACTAATTTATCTATCTACTGCACTTTGATATGGACATGTCAATGTCATGCTGAATAGTTTCGACGATCTAAGAATATTTACAAAGAACATAAAATTAACGACATATATCTTCAAAGAGTGAGGTTCGGATTAAAATACGTTTCAAACTTTTGGACGAGTTGTACATGTGAAGAATTCCACTCAATTAGAAAGGAAGATATCTTAACGAGATGGCATGCACAGATGTCTTACTCATATTTTCATTTAGAGAAATTGTGTTTGAGTATTTAAATTTTAATGTTGTGAGAGAATAATAGTTTTAGTGTTGTTTTTGGGAAATTTCTCATTTTATTTTATATCTAAATTTCGGGGAAGGGAATTGAACTTGTGATGAGTGTTATAACAAATCGCCTCATCGTTGTTTAACCAAGACCCCACTCACAAAAGAATTAAAACTTTTAAAACTTTGTAAGTATGAAGTTTTGGTTTAGTGATGAAATGAATTGAATTAAGAATAAAGGAAAAAGAGAACTTGTTGTATTTCAAGAAGCAACATATGTAACACTATTAATGGCTACATATGTAGCTTTTATCTCTCAACTTTTAGCATAGAAATTAAGAGACTTTATTTATATATCTAATTTTAATTTTCGCTGTGAGACAATTTAATAGAACTTTCACTTGTATATTCAAATTTTCCTAATACAATGTTTTAAATTTCAATGGCATAAGCGTCTAAAGAAAATTTTCTCTTTTTCAGAAAGAAAAAAAATGTTGTTATATTAACATTAATAACAGTACATCATTCTTCCATTACATTCTCAATTGTGAACAGTGAGAAATCTTAATAGCAATGCCATAGTCTAAGAGAAAATTTTCTAGGTAAGAAAAGGTTCAATCTAACTATGACATATTACATCTGGAGGCTTAAACCAAACCATCCACATTTCCAGATTTTGGTCTGTCGGAATATCATCCTCCCCAACTATACTTGATAATTGTCGAGGCACATAATACCTGACACTTCTATGTAAGCCATGTTTTATATACCTGGACCAGTCACCACTTAAGTACTCAGGCGCTTGTCCGATTAGGATACTTGTAAATTAGGCTCGCTTGCTTGCTGTTCATAATGCATAAGTATCAATCAGGCTCGCTTGCTTGTTGTTCATAATTATAATTTTCATTATCTCAGGCAACTTATGTGAAAATCGTGTTTATAGATTAATCAGGCTCGCTTGTTTACTCTTCCATCATTAGCTGCTATATTGTCTCACTTCTATTTCAATTGACAAAAAAATATAATCATTTACAGGCTCGTGTCCCATATAGTGAGGAGACAGTCAACTAAGACCAGTTGATTAGCAGAATATTAAATCATAACTTTTAATCAGTGAGCAGGCTCGCTTGAGTTGATCCTGTCTGTTTGTAACTTCGTTATATTGAAGTGTACAGATACAAAATTGTGATCTGGATATTATACTCGCTCACTTGATGATGCATCTCATAGAGGATATAGTGTATCATTCTGCATAAGATAAAATACAAAAACTGATACCAAAAAACAAAAATATAGGGTGGACAAAGTAAAACTGCCTTCATGGTATGTTTATGTCCTTGGACCAGACAGACATTTTCTTGAAAGTGTTCCATCAAAGTTTAGGGATTTGATTTATTCATTTAGAATTTTAACTATTTTTAAAACTTGCTGATCTTTTTATCTCATAAAATATCATTCATTTTTTTTTTGTATTTTAACAAGTATTATATGAACATTTAGTTATTATGGAAACAATTAGGGAAAAAATAGAAAATAAATGATAGATAGTTAAATTTAATATAATTAAATATTCAAATAAAGAGTGTTATTTGTTAAGATATAATTTCAAAAAAAATCATTATTTATTTCCAAAATCTATAAAGGACCAAGTTTGACTAGTTTATTCTAAAAACAAAAAAATGTTTTAAATTTCAATGGCGTAAGTTTTTAAAGAAAAGGTTCCATTCAAAGTTTAGGGATTTGATTTATTCATTTAGAATTTCAACTATTTTGAAAATTTGCTAATCTTTTTATCTCATAAAATATAATTCAATTTTATATGAACATTTATTTATTATGGAAACAATTAGGGAAAAACTAGAAAATAAATTATGATTAAATATTCAAATAAATAGTGTTATTTGTTAAAATAAAGCTAAAAAAACATTATTTATTTCCAAAATCTATAAAGGACAATGATTGACTAGTTTATTTTAAAAAAAAAGATATATAAAGCTTTTGTAAAACAAATTCATATAATTACGCCAATAGGATGGCCTATATTTGAATTGGGCTGCTATTTAAAATTAAGAAAAAATGTTTGGATGTTCAAGATTTTATAAAGCTCCAATATTCTTTGTTTGATTCACAATCCAACGGAATGAATTAAGGGTTTGGATAATGAATGGATAAACCAAAAAACGTTTATTTTATTAAATGTCCAACGGAATGAATTAAGGGATTGGATAATGAATGGAAAAACCAAAAAACGTTTATTTTATTAAATGTTTCCTGATGGAGTACTTGACCCCTCACTCAGTGGAAGCAAGGGATTAAATCCCCTGTACATTGTTAAAAGTTCTATAAATGAACATAATCTTTAATTCAAAGATAATTAACTATAGGTAAATACTTTCAACATGATTTCATGTTTCTCAAAACTTTACCCCACACTTCTCGAGCACAGTATCTTCATGGCATGGTTATTCCCTCTAGTAAGTTATCCCTTGTAAAGTGTGTTGACAATCAATATCTCTGCATGAATAAACATTCAAGTTATCTCAATACTCATAGAAACCAAAAAGACGAGGCTATAATTCAAAAACTTCATCTAATAATTCATCTACCTTTTGATTCAACCTTTGTTGTTCTACTTGAAAGAGTACCATTGAAAATGATAAAAGAATATTTTGAATTTCCTAAAGAGGAGGAAAAACATACATTATCCAACACAACATTTTTGCATGTCCAATCTACACAAATTTAGAGTCATCCATGACCTTTAATATGGATACTCCCTACTTTCTTGCAAAATGAAGAAAGTTATAGAAAGCTACAAACTCAACCTTTTTGTTTGAGCCTTTGCATTAACAATATTGAATATGATCCACAATTTGGTGTAGATATTTCGTTGGAATTATTTGTCAAATCTAAAAAAATCACTAAAATATTTATTGTTAATTTTTCTTATTCCACATTCTTTAGTTAGCTTATTTTCTACTTAATTAATTGAGAGAAATATAAAATCGAAAAAAAATACACATGCCATGCACAATAGACACAAAATTTTCCTAAAAAACTCTTAAGAGGGATAGCTAGAAGGTGTAATTGTTCTGCTATGTGTTTTTTCTTTCCCAAAATTTATTTCATGCCATTTTTTAAAAAACCCAAATAAATTGAATTCCTGGCTGCAAGGATTTCCATTGTTTTCACTTATTTATTGCCTTCCACATTCCCCGACTCCTCCCTTTTCACCTCTAGGCACAATTGCTAGTTATTACATGTTATCTAATATTTTTTCCTACCTCCATCATCTATTTACTAGGTTATATAGGGTAAAATATAATATTATAATATTACATTTCACTGAATATTTCCCCTCAACTTGTCCACTTTTTATTGTAAGTTTTATTTATATTTGAAGTTTGAAAGTAAATAAACTCAACTATAAAATTAGCAGGTGTAAGGGGAAATATTGAGTAAAATGTAATATTTAGGTTGAGATGTGATGGGAAATATTAGGTAAAATGTAATAATATTGCATTTTAATTAGTATTTTCCCCCACCTTTCAAACATTTTTATTGGGTGGGTGTGGCAATATATATTGTAATATTATATTTTATCTAAGATTTCCCCTCACACAATTCATTTTTTATTAAAAATTTATTTATATTTGAGGTTCATAAGTGAACTTTATTCCTACGTAAACATTTGATCCTAGTATTATAAAGATGTTGTAATATTTAACATTTTGACTTCTTATAAATAATAATTATAAAATTAATAACTAGCAATTGCACCATATGTTGCAAAGGAAACGTTGTAAAGTAGTAACATAGGAAAGAGTGGTATAAAGGAAAAAATATGTGATATGTTATCATGTGATTTAATTGAATATTTAACTTGTAAATATGAATTATTTTATTTAAAACAAATTAAAAGTTTGGATAATTGTTTGGTTAAAAAAAATGGTTTTTTATAACCTAGGCAAGCTCTTCCTTTCATAGCGATGTCTGACTATGCAATATGGGCCACATGGTAGACTATAAAATTAAACCGATTTGCAAAATTGTAGGTGCACTTGGTATGATTAGATTCTGAATTAAGTATAACCCCAAAAAATGTCACAATAACTCTAAGCCACCATCAACATATGCATCAGAACCTTGTATATTTAGCCTCCCCAGTCTTCACTTTTCTAAATTGATAATAATCCTCCTATATATTTAGCCTCCCCAATCTTCACTTTGCTAAATCGATAATAATCCTCCAAATGCCAAATCTTTGGTCTCAACCATGTTTATCATTAAAACCACAACTGAAAAATTCATATTAAACATCTTCTTGTTGTCATGGAATGTGTGCTCTCAGTTACAAGACAAGAGCCAATATTCTTAGCACAACTTATGATGAGTTGTAGAGAAAGAGCTTCCCTTCTGGGATTTTTCCAAACAATGTGACGAATTATTCCTTGGACAATTCTAGCGGATACTTCTCTGCGCAATTGCAGAGGTGTTGTGACATAATTCTTCCTCCTGATAATTATCCAGCTTCCTTTTTCGAGGAAATTATAAGGAGACTTACAAAGGGATATATACAGGATCTTTCTGGGATCAGTGTGAGGTTTTTTTTCACGTGGTGGTCCATTACAAGGATTTTTCAAATACCCATCTTCGAATTTCGACGAAAGCCTAGATTGTGAAGGAGGCATCCTCATGTTTGAATTCTTTGACATTATAATGAAAATGTACCCAAACTGGATCGCTCTCTAGATCCGAGTGCTTCTTAAATAGAGTCTGATATCCATGTACTAATGCCTCCAACACCTGTGAACTCTTGAATATGTTCATTAATCCAACAAAATGCAATAATCTAATAAAATTGACTGGAAATACTTTTTCAAACCTTTGTAAAGGAACAAAGGAATGAAGGAAAATAAGAGGCATACCACCGGTAGTTCTGTGCGGAAGATGTCAAATATAAGTCTGGTAATGGTGTTGAGGAGCCAATGGCCATCCGAGTGCTTCTCAAACAGAGCTCGCTAATGGCCATCCCGGTGCTTCTCAAATAGAGCCCGATATCCATGTATTAATGCCTCCAACACCCGTGAATTCATGAATATGTTCATTAACCCAAAAAAATGCAACAATCTAATAAAATTGACTAGAAATACTCTTTCAAGCCCTTGTAAAGGAACAAAGCAATGAAGGAAAATAAGAGACGTCACACTAGGTTTAGCGAGTTAGTTAGTTAGTTAGCCTAGAGAAAATGAAGGAGGCAGTGGATCTAACGGCCTAAAACATTTCAATCGTCTAAAATTTAATCCAATGGTACAAACAAGGAAGCTAGGGAAGTTGTTTTCATAGAGGAACGCCTTACGGGTTGAACTAATTTCATAAGACACTTTTTTATATAATATTTTTTAAATTAATATATTTAAATAAAAGAAATAAATAAACACTTTGAAAATACTCAACTTTTAAATTATATATACTATAAAAATATTATAAAATATTGATTTATATATACTATAAAATGATTTTCAAATATTGACTTGTATATGCTATAAGAATATTGTAAAAATCCAACAAACATTATAACATAATTAAAAAATATTAACTTTTAAATATTTTGAATATAAGAATATTGTAGAAATCCAACAAATATTACAACATAATTAAAAATTTTAATAACTTTTAAACATTTTTAATTTTAGACTAAAGATACCTTCCATTTATTTCCATTTCCACCTATATTCTCAAAGATTACTCAGTGGAAAAATATTCCATAGTTTACCAGAGGTTATTCAAAAATGATTGCAAGATCCATGCGTTCGCTAGTTCTCCATATTTTTTTTCAAACTTCCACTCCCAACCCAACAGCCAGTCAATTCACACAACATAGATGTGGTATACCAGATTCACAAAAATTACATGGCACAATGCAAAGAGTGGAGTGTGTTTTATTCTCCCCAAAATTAGACGCCTCCCTTGGAAAAACAATAGAGACAAAGAATGGAGTATGTGGTAGACAACATTTCCAAAAATTACAGGGTATTCAATATAAGAATATTGTAGAAATCCAAAAAATATTACAACATAATTAAAAAAATAATAAATTTTAAACATTTTGAATTTAGACTAAATATGCGTGTCATTTATTTCCATTTCCACCTATATTTTCAAAGATTCCATTTCCACCTACATTTCTGCGAATCCCAATTGCTAGGAACTGGGAATGGCAAGCTGAAAGCCCCATGTTGCCATTTTTCCCAATGCTGGAATGGGTCATGTCATCCCTTCTGCCAATTTTGCCAAGCGCCTCACCGCAGACCACGGATTCACTATGACCTTCATCACTTGCAAATGGATGTTGTTCGGTTCTTGCCTGCAACAGGCTTACTCTAAGTGCATAGCGGCTTCCCGGGGTTTCTACATCAGCTTCGTCCATCTCCCCCACATCAAAATCGAAGAAGAAGAGGCATAGAACATGAAGGTAGAAACTCTGGTATCAAAGATTATGGAGAAATCGAAAGGATTCATAGACATTTCTTCCAATTTCATGCGCACACTGCAGTTGTTTGGAGGATCTAAAACGATTTATCTTATTTCTATTATTTCTGTAACTAATTAATAACAATATTCAATCCTAAGGTAGGTATTATTTCAATCGTATAACATCAAAATCAACGATACACAATGGTACAAGTGGTAGCTGAGGAGAGTTGTTTTCAAAGAGGGGCGCTTTACAATGTAATTATATTAATAATTATAATTAATAATTATGTTAGTCATCAATAATTTTTAATATCTATAGATGACTATAGATTGGTTCTAGATTTCTAAAAACAAAACTCCCCGAATATTGTGAGTTTTAGAAATCTCACTGCCTTCATTATCCTTATAGGAAATTTTTCACTATTCTATCAACCTTGCCATTTCATGGTCATCCTGCCACTCCTAAAAACTCCTTATGGGCTCCTACCACTCATCTCCATCCTTTTTACCTACCTATGACCTCATTACTCTGTTTTTTTTCCTTGCCCATAACTCCACTTTACAACTAGGGTTACCTATAAGCCTAGTCCTTTCCATGTTCACCAGGTTCCTCAAGCATTGATGGTCTCAAAAATACCTCTGTAGGCTCTTTAGATAAATCAAGTACATTGGATTTTTGATCTTCAATATACCACTTTGTCAATACTCTTTTTTTACATTTGAAGACTCCAAGCCAATTTTCAACCAAAGACCAGGTCAAAGAATCCTCCCACTAGGTCAATTAGGGTTTCATATGGTCCAAGGTCAATCATTGGTGTTTCAGACACTGTTTTTATTTGTTAGAATATGGTTCAGAGGTCTTGAAAAGAAAAGATCAGAAAGTCTCCAAAGAAGACTACCTTATCAAATTCAGGTTCTACAAAAGGTAAATGTAACTTGGAACTTCTGCAGGAGTGTTAAGAGGTCAATCAACAGAAGAAATTGATAAGGTAAATGGCATGCTCCTAAAGGAAGACATCTTGCAGCAAGGAAGAAAGGAAGCACTTCGTCTTAAGGAGAAATAGGGTTTTTGAGCTTGATTGGGCCAACAGTGTGCCAAGCAGGGATCAAATGCAGAAATGACCATGGAGGAGGTACACCAAGAAACCAAACATGAAGAGAAGTTTATCAAAAATTATTGATAAGATAGGGAAAAGGGTGAGGTAAACTGGACATAAATGAATGAACTTAAAAGGGCTACAGAGAACTTAGAAGACAACACTGATGATTGTCTTAAAGCACTCCAAACATCCAGGGTTTTGGAAAAGTGACCAGAGAATGGTGAAATGATGATGTTAAACCCTATGGTGCAAGTAAAGGATGGTTTTGAAGATATCACTGTTTAGTCAAATCCCAAACTTGTCAAATGAGTTTGCCATGTCTAAATGAGCAAACGATAAGGTTTAGCTCCAACGTTGGAAGTAAAGGAGGTCTTTAAGGCTGCTGTTGTGTCAAGAGGAATAGATCAAATCCTCAGGGCCAAAAGGAAAATAAATCTCATGACTCCAGCAAACTGCCAGCCATAGTGAAAAAGCTAAGTTTTATAGTGTAAACAGTAGAGGATTTTGAAGCTACTTTTGTTTGTAAACATCACAAAATCATCAGAATAACATGTCAGGTCTCAAAAGAGTAAAAGCAGAGGATCAAATTCATCTTTTCAAGTCACCTGCAAGGCAAAAGTCAAGAAGCATGAGTGAGAAAGTGAAAGAAGCTTAAGACAATTAGAATTGGGTTACAAAGATAAAACCAATGCCACATGCCTAAAGAGCTCTTTTCACACTTCATATGAATCATTGTTCGCTTGCAGAGAATTAGAATTTTCAAGGAGATAAGAAAATTTGAGTTTTCAAGGTAAAATTGGACAATTTTGCCTGGCACTGCGCCCCTAGCTTGGCGCTGCATGCCTAGAAAGTGGCATTGCGCCCTTGGAAATTTCTCTCCATATATTTTCTTAAGGCTCTGTGCTCTTGGAAAGAGGCGTTGCGTGCCGGGGAAGGTGATACGCCCTTTCCAAAACAGAGCATAGAAAATTATCTATGTGTTGCACGCCTGGAGTGAGCGTTGTGCGCTTGGCATAGGTGCTTTTCCCTTGGCCAGGAGGGCCTCCTCAACCCTAAAAACACTCCATTCACTCCCAAACTCTTGCTAAACTTCCTCCAGGCATATTGAAGGTTGAGTACCATCACATCAACCCATCTCCAAGCATTTTTGCCCATTAGGGGAATTTTGAGGTCTAAAATGGGCCTCCTAAGGAAATTATAAAATAATAGTGGTAATAATAAAACAATATTTGATTACATCATCAAATGTTAGAGGGAAAAAAGAAAAAACTACTTTTTCAACTCATCTCCCAAAGTTTTTACTCAAATTTCGAGCGGAAGTACTCGTTGGATGCAAAATTTAATTCTTCATCCAAGGAGTACCCATGTTGCATAATTTAGATGTTTCTTGCTACACAAAAAATGAGAAATACATTAAAAACATGATTGCAATCACATTTTTTATGTATTTCTCATTTTTCGTGTATTAGGGTCCATCAAAAGTATGCAACATGGGTACTCCTTGGATGAGGAATTAAATTTTTCATCCAACGAGCTCTGTCTCAAAATTTGAGTAAAAAATTTGGTTGATAAATTGAAAATATGAGTTGAAAAGGTAGTTTTATTATTTTATTATTTTTTAATCTTTTTACCCGTTTACTTAAAAAATGGTGAATAGACCCCCATGGTTGACATCATCATCTTGAATCCTATTGGTTCTTAAAATTTTTATTTTTGTTGTACATTTTTCTTAGGAGGCCCATTTTAGACCTCAAAATTCCCCTAATGCCCAAAGAAGGAACCCTAGGTATTTAAACTTGCAATCCACTGTTTGTCATCACTTCATCTACCTATAAGGAAAATCAGTGATAAAGAGGGATTACACTATTTGGAGGTTTCTCATTCACCCTAGCTATCCATACACCTATCTCATTCATAACACTCGTTTATTCACCCCCTCACTTGCAAGAAAGTTGACATTCCATTACCCTCATTCACCTCAATTACACATCAACCTCTAGTATTTCAGAACAGAGTTTGACATATCAGTAGAGGGTTATCATTAAGTGGTTAGCTTATCCCTCATTCTCACATATTTACACCCTCACTCATTCATCTCATTTGCAAGAAAACTACCATTCCATTACCCTCCATATCAGTTTCACATCAAATGCTAGGGCTTCAAAGGCAGAGTGTTCAAAATGTCAGAAAGGGAGGACAGTGGCAGTGAGGGAAAGATGTCAGTAAATAAGAAAGCAGCAAGGAAAATGGTAATGATATCAATGAGGATGATGTCAATGAGGCAGAGAGAATTGAATCAAAGAGAAGTGAAGATGATGGCAGATCAAAGAGCCATGATGGCACTGAGGGCAGTGAAGCACATGTTAGTGATGAGGTTGAAAACAAGCAGCTAGAGGCATAGAAGGCCATCTATGAGATCAAAGCTATCAGGGCTTAGAAAGAGGCTAAAGAAAAATAAAAACTTGAAATCATTGCTGATGCATCCCTACAGACATCCCAAACATAATTAGCAAGGCAATTTCAAATTTTTGTATCTTTTTGTAAATTTTGGTCTTTGACTATTTTTGAAGGGCCAAAGGCTCAACGCCACTATCGTTGCGTTATTTTTTGGGGCGCTCTTTTGAGGAATGGATTGCATTTTTGGAATCCTTAGTCCAACGACATCATCCAAAAAATATTTTAGATCATTTGGAGCAGAACTGGTACTCCAAAAGTGCCAAAAACACCTAAAAAAAATCACCTTTCTACCCTATTTTCAGAGCTGGCGCTGCGCCCTAAGAAGTCTTTGGAGGATGCATTTTTTGGGCAGGGAAATGGACACAAAATTGAAAACCAAAGGTATTTTTGGAAAGTAGACTGGACAAGCTTTTCAATGAGCTATCATGGAGCTCATTTGGACAACTGGAAGGCCTCCAAACCTTGGTTACAAAACCGATAATTTTTCGGTGCAGACACTGTGCCCTTGGACCTTGGTGTTGCGCCCTTGCGTGCAAAGTCAACAAAAGACACAAATTTATTGAAAAATATATTTTCGAGGAATTTTAAGGAAAATCACTCCTAGTTAGCTCAGAATTTATGATTGAATTTATCTTTCATTTATTAACTTAGATATTTTATGCCTTGGGCCTTGCATGGTCTCTTTGGACAAAAATAGCATTTATGATGTATTAATGACATTTTGGAAACACTAGTTAGGGTTTTTTCCCTATTTTCTAGTTAAATACTGCATTGAGGCCTCATTATACATGTTGATTGATTATTGAGAAGAATATCATAGACTTGAATATTGAGGAGAAATTGGCTTTAGACTTTGTGGATGGCTTGATTTGTATGATAATGGAGCAAGCTCACTTGAAAGATTCATGAACATAGTTAATGGTGATGTCTTTCTTATTTAGTACTTTTTTTCTTATGTTATCATTTTGTTTCATCTTTCTCACGCAGTAGCATAGAAATTTTAGGCTAAGAAATGTTGTTTAGAGGCACCTTAGCTATGTTTGCTCTCTATTGCTCATATGTTTTCCTCTGCTAGGTCAGAATAGAGAATTCTTAAATGCTCTCTAGTTCCACTTATGCTTGTTTATCTTAAGAATGATTTGATTGAGCCAATGTCAAGGTAGTTTATGGTTAGCCCTACTCTTTGATGAAGCTTAAACACTGTTTTTGAGATCTTTGCTTTGAAGTATTGCTAATTAGGGTTTAGCTGAAGAGGTTTAAGGTTTTACCTACCCTTTTTTCATCTTAAATGTTTGATTTGAAGGTCTTTTTAGTTTAATTAAAGAAATTATGAGTTCCCTACTCTTTGATTATTACTATATGTTGTCTTAGATGGTTTCTTTGTCTAAAGGTGAAATCACTAGAAGACTTACAAGTTTTTTGCCTTCTATGGCTCATTCGATTATTGTATTATGCTTACTTGCTAGGGTTTGGTCAAAGAAGTTATTGGTATGCCATGTCTTTGGTTATTTATTTATGCATAGTGATCTTAAAGGCCATTCTTAAGGATTCTTAACTGCCCTTTTGCACCTACTATGTTCACAATTTAATGTTCACTTCATTCACATAAGCTTTTAGATCTATTTGGCTTTTTTTATACTTGCCCTGTGATATACCCTTGACCTATTGTTGTACTTATCAAGACCTTTGCAGACTCCATAGCCCCATGGATTTTATTTCCTCTTACTCAACCTATTCTTCTTGACAACCTATCCAACCAACCAACCAACCAAACAAACAAACCCTAATCCCTATAACTAGCCTAAAATCAAAACCCTAAAATCAAATAAGTTACATCCTTACACAAACATAGAGAGAGCCCTCTCTGAGTCCAAGAAGGCTATGTCCTAGGACTCCAAAGACTGGTTTGATGTCACCCTTATACATTTGGTCTTGCCAATCTGAAAAATTATGGGGACCTAACATAATGGTGATCACGGTGGGACCTTCTAAATCAATAACATCTAAGTATTCCTTAAGAACTCAGAAAACCTAAAAACATCCTTAGATTAGTATTTAGTTGTTGATGGTGGACAACAAGTAGATCCTCAAAACAATTTCATCATCCACCTAGTGACTCCACTGGTCTTTAGTAGCCCTGTTAACCCCACTAGTTCTCACAGATTCCCCTAGGAATGTAGTAATCAATCCTAATATTTTTGATGGTGGACAAACAAGTTGAAATCATCCATCTGGTGACTCCACAACTCTCAATAGACCTAAAAGACTCCACTGGTAGAAGACTCTAGATTGATTGAAAAGATGCAGTGACCCTTTTGATTAACAAAGATGGATTCAAGGATACAACGAAGATATACTCCAATGAATAGAGGTCACATCCCTGGTTTCCCACAAAAAATGCCTCAGATAAATTGGGACAAAAACTTGCCTATGTTTCAAGATGAAAAATTTATTGACCCCTTGTTACATCTCATCAAATTTCATATACATGTATGGAGGTTAAGAGTTGAATGGGATGAAGGTTTCCTTATGACTCAAATGTTCATGGCAACATTAGACGGTAAGGCAAGGGAATGGTATGAAGGCCTGGACCTTGGCACCTTGTTTTCTTTGAAGTATTTCCACAAGGTATTTTATGAACATTATAAAGAATATTGTCCATGTCTAGCATTAGCTGAAAAATGTTGTGATCAATCTGAAGATATCATACAATACCTTGTAAACATTGATGAAGATTTAGAAAATTGGCATGCTGAAGATCTATTAGAAGAAATTCATGCATTTCATACTAAAGATAACTGTCATGATAACCAAGAGGAGTTGGTTGAGCATGAAATCGATCAGGAAATAAAGGAAGACCCATAGGATCTCTCTGAAAGGACAAGTGGTGATCCACCATCTCTTCTATGCGAGGCTCAAGAAGACATTCAGCCTCATGATCATTCACAAAAGAAAGAGAGAAACTGGGTCTTTGTCCAAAGAAAGCGAAAAATACCTCCTCTTTTAACTGAAGAGGAAATAAATCAGATTCTAAGCATGCAACCAGCCTCTAAACCTTCATATGAGCATACATTTCTATTCATTTTCCTGCTAACCCTAGCTACCACAGATCAGAAAAGGGAATTGTAGATCAATCCAAGGAGAAAAAATCTGATAATCCAATATGTATGATTGGTGACATTACTTATATTGATGATTTTCCAAAATTTGATCAGTATGATGATGGTTATGTTCTCCAAATAGAAGTTAATCTTGCAAAGCAATCAGCTTTTGGTTTGTGGTAGGAAGTTTAGTTTCATCAACTTGAAAACAGTAATCAGCCAATACATATCAACTATGACATTGATGAGGAAAGCCTAGAAAATTTGGAAGTAAGTGAAGGATCGCTGACTCTTTGTTCTACTTCATTTCAGTCCATCAGAAATAACTTTCATGTGATTATAAATCAACAGTCTTTCAATTTTGATGTTGAGGTTGGGGAACATAATGAACTTCTTGAGCAAGTTGTTAATGAGAAGCATTTTCCTGAAATGGTTGAGGAAATCATTTGTGACATAGAATTCTCCTTAGCTCCAAAATTTGCAGCCACCAAGTTCCATTGAATTTCAAATTGTAGATGAAGGCTTGGAAATTGATAATCACAGGAGAGTTGATGTACTTCCTTCTCAAGAATATTTATTCTCAAAGAGTATTCCTACTCATCCCACTCAATCAGAACATATCAGGTTTACTAGAGGACAACATTGCAATATATGATGAGGCTGCTAGTACAGATGATCATGAGGAAGAGGTGGAGTTTCTTTCCCAAAGGAATCCCAATCCTAGCCAAGTGGAGGAAGAAGTAGTCCAGAATGAAGCTTACTTCTCAAATCCTCTAAGACAGATATTGTTTCAAGATCCCTCTGTTGTTTTCTTAGAGGCATCTAAAAGAGGAACATGCTATGTCAAGAGCAGTTTGTTGCAAAGTATAAAGGAAATCTTGAGCACTGTTGTTCAAAATCAAGTGAGAGGGGAATGGCCTTATTATTGTTTCAGCACACTCACAGAGTTGAACAAATATCACTCATGGAATCATCTACTTGATTGGTTATATTGGAAAAGAGAGTTCACCAAATGAATATATATCATATGTAAGTTAGATTAGGATAGGTAGGTATGCAAATAATCTCAACACTATCAGCATCTTTCTAGATTTAGTTTTAGATTGTTTTGATAGAAAAAGGAAACACAAAAACATAGAAAAGAAGAAAAAGAGGGTAGGAAAAAAGAAGAGGTACAACCCCATACCAAAAAAGAGTATTGTTGAAAGTGTGCAAGTCTAAATTCCACTAATTAAGAAAGTCTCGTTCAATCATCTAGCCTAATCATGATTGCACATGTTTTAAATTTCTGCTGATAGGTTAGTGAAAGAAGACTTGTCAAATCATTTAACCTTGAATTTTCAGTAGATTATATTAGGAAAAGATGCTCGTTCCCAAAGCTTAAATCTGAACCAAAGAGAAATGAGAGGGATGCATAACCAATTATAAATCACAACCCTCAAGTTTCTAGTTTTCACTTGTAGAAAAATAAAGTTTGTGTGCAGCTTGTCCAAATGCCACAGTCCATGGCAAATCAAATTGCTTAATCCTGGTTTGGTCATATTTTAAATTTCATGTCAATAGGTTAGAGAATAAATTTTTTCAAACAGCTTAATCTTGACAGATGAGTAGACTAGGTAGAGAATAAGAGTTCATTAGCCTAATTTGAACTCTTGGAAGTAATAAGGGTACCAATAGATAGTTTTTTAATGCTTTCAAAGGAAAATAATGTCAAGGGTTTGCCAGTCCAAGTGCACCCAAAAGAAGAAAAAATGTTAGGCAAAATAAGATGGGTAGGTTGAACTGATATTGAAGCGATCATGACTTTTCAGATTCTTGAGATCATACCTTCAAAAGAGCATCAACAAATGAAGGAAGAGGGATCTGCCAAGTACAAGTAAGGTACTGGTCTTCAAAACTCAGAGATTTGAACTCTAAGGTCCTGGACACCTCCTGAAAAGGCGCTGCCCTCCCCAAGTGGAGCCACTGTTAGTCATTAGTATTTTTTACTATATGTACATGACTATAGATTGGTTGTAGATTTCTAAAAAAAAAATTCCTTGAATATTGTGAGTTTTATAAATATCACTAACTTCATTATCCTTATAGGATTTTTTTCACTATTCTATCAACCTTTCCATTTCATGGTCATTCTGCCACTCCTAAAAACTCCTTATGGGCTTCTGCCACTCATCTCCATCCTTTTTACCTACCTATGACCTCATTACTTTGTTTTTTTTTCCTTGCCCATAACTCCACTTTACATCTAGGGTTACCTATAAGCCTAGTCCTTCCCATGTTCACCAGGTTCCTCAAGCATTGATTGTCTCAAAACTACCTCTGTAGGCTCTTTAGATAAATCAAGTACATTGGATTTTGGATCTTCAATACACCACTTTTTCAATACTCTATTTTTACATTTGAAGACTCCAAGCCAATTTTTAGTCAAAGAACAGGTCAAAGAATTCTCCCACTAGGTCAATTAGGGTTTCATATGGTCCAAGGTCAATCATTGGTGTTTTAGACACTGTTTTTCTTTGTTAGAATATGGTTCAGAGGTCTTGAAATTTTGAGACATGGTTATTTAAGAAAATATCTGAAAGTCTCCAAAGAAGACTACCTTGTCAAATTCAAGTTCTACAAAAGGTAAATGTAACTTGGAACTTCTGCAGGAGTATTAAGAGGTCAATCAACAGAAGAAATTGATAAGGTAAATGGTATATTCCTAAAGGAATACATCTTGCAGCAAGGAAGAAAGGAAGCACTTGGTCTTAAGGAGAAATAGGGTTTTTGAGCTTGATTGGGCCAACAGTGTGCCAAGCAGGGATCAAATGCAGAAATGACCATGGAGGAGGTACACCAAGAAACCAAACATGAAGAGAAGTTTATCAAAAATTATTGATAAGATAGGGAAAAGGGTGAGGTAAACTGGACATAAATGAATGAACTTAAAAGGGCTACAGAGAACTTAGAAGACAACACTGATGATTGTCTTAAAGCACTCCAAACATCTACGGTTTTGTAAAAGTGACCAGAGAATGATGAAATGATGATGTTAAACCCTATGGTGAAAGCAAAGGATGGTTTTGAAGATGCCACTGTTTGGTCAAATCCAAAACTTGTAAAATGAGTTTGCCATGTATAAATGAGAAAAAGATAAGGTTCAGCTCCAAAGGTGGAAGTAAAGGAGGTCTTTAAGGTTGCTGTTGTGTCAAGAGGAATAGGTCAAATCCTCAGGATCAAAAGGAAAATAAATCTCATAACTCCAGCAAACTACCAGCCAGAGTGAAAAAGCTTAGTTTCATAGTGTAAACAACAAAGGATTTTGAAGCTGCTCTTGTGTGTAAACATCACAAAATCTTCAGAATAACATTTCAGGTCTCAAAAGAGTAAAACAGAGTATCAACTTCATCTTTGCAATTCACCTGCAAGGCAAAAGTCAAGAAGCATGAGTGAGAAAGTGAAAGAAACTTAAGACAATTAAAAAGTGGGTTACAAAGATAAAACCAATGCCACATGCCTAAAGAGTTCTTTTCACACTTCATATGAATCATTTTTCACTTGCAGAGAATTAGAAGTTTCAAGGAGATAAGAAAATTTGAGTTTTCAAGGCAAAATTGGACAATTTTGCCTAGCATTGTGCACCTGGAAAGTTGCGCTACGCCCATGGAAATTTCTCCACATATATTTTCTTAAGGCGTTGCACGCTTGGAAAGAGTTGTTGCATGCTGGGGAAGGCGTTGCGCCCTTGCCAAAACAGACCACAAAAAATTTATTTAGGCATTGCGCGCCTGGAGTGAGCACTGCGCACCTGGCATAGGTGTTGTGCCCTTGGCCAGAAGGGCCTCCTCAACCCTAAAAACACTCAATTCACTCCCAAACTCTTGCTAAAGGTCCTCCAGGCATATTGAAGTTTGAGTACCATCACATCAACCGATCTCCAAACATTTTTTCCAACATTTAATGGAAAGAAGTTGAAGCCCAAAGAAGGAACCTTAGGTATTTAAACTTGCAATCCACTGTTTGTCATTACTTCATCTACCTATATGGAAAATTAGTGATAAAGAGGGATTACACTATTTGGAGGTTTCTCATTCACCCTAGCTGTCCATACACCTATCTCATTCATAACACTCATCATTCACCCCCTCTCTTGCAAGAAAGTTGACATTCCATTACCCTCATTCACCTAAATTGCACATCAACCTCTAGTATTTCAAAATAGAGTTTGACATATCAGCAGAGGGTTATCATTAAGTGGTCAGCTTATCCCTCATTCTCACATATTTACACCCTCACTCATTCATCTTATTCACAAGAAAATTTCCATTCCATTACCGTCCTTCATATCAGTTTCACATCAAATTCTAGGGTTTCAAAGGCAGAGTGGTCAAAATGTTAGAAAGAGAGGACAGTGGCAGTGAGGGAAAGATGCCAGTAAAGAAGAAAGCAGCAAGGAAAAGGGTAATGATATCAGTGAGGATGATGTCAGTGAGGCAAAGAGCATTGAAGCAAAGAGTAGTGAAGATGATGGTAGATCACAGAGCCATGATGGTAGTGAGGGTAGTGAAGCACATGTTAGTGATGAGGTTGAAAACAAACAACTAGAGGCACAAAAGGCCATCTATGATATTAGAGCTATCAGGGCTCAAAAAGAGAATAAAGACAAAGAAAACCTTGAAATCCTTGCTGATGCATCCCTACAAGCATCCCAAACATATTTAGCAAGGCAATTCAAAATTTGGTATCTTTTTGTAAATTTTGGTTTTTGACTGTTTTTGAAGGGCTGTTACACTAAAATATGTCATCCTGACATTTTACTATGAGTATGAGCTCATTATTACTCATAATTCCTCCTTTTTCAAGTCTAACATATCAGCTCCTCATGTCAAGCTTTCAAAATCAGAGAAAAATCCCTAAAAATCCCCTAAACATTGGTATCGCACTTTCTCTGTTCATTTCATGCGGTCCCGCACCTAAAGTTCAGCCTGCCTGCGGAACCATACAGCACAATCTTTGTGTTATGGGTGCGGACCTCTGTAAAACATAAAAAGGCGAGAAAGTAAAGATAAAAAGTTAATTTCAGATGAATTATAGAAGATTCTAGATGGGAATTTTCGGGAATGGATACGCTTTGAGAAGGTTCATGCATCCCTCACTTGATGGAGCTAACCCCTTGATGTAAGGAGCTAATCCCTTTGAAGGAGGATTCTATCCCTTCATATTTGGAACAAGAAACCTCCTCTTTTCCACTATAAAAAGAGGCCTTGGGTAGCCTCAAAGGGGAGTTCAAGCTTAAGATATTTGAAGTTAAATGTTGTTGAGATTCAGACTCAATTAACTAAGACTTTCTGTGAGGTTAAATCACTCATCTCTATTTGTCTTGGTTCAAAGAGTGCAATGCTTGTCAAATTAGAAGAGATTCTTGCTTCGGACCCCAGGAGGACCTGCACAACATCAAGGCACAGGTTGTAAAGGTTTTCTTTATTTGAAGTTAATACAAATATACTCATTTCTCTCATTAAACTGTCGATTCATGGTTTATTTCATAAATTCCTTGATCATTATGAGAAGTATGGTTTATAATAATGTCTATACAGGTGCTGCGTAATCTTTTTGCTTGTTTGTGACTACAGATTCATGAGGAACGTTCTTTCAGTGCACGGGAAGGACTTCAACGAAATCAAGCAAGCGCTGGACATAAGGTAGGCCTTACACCTATATAGTGTTTTTATGAATCTTATATGCTTAGAGAGAGATTAGTATAATTGGCTGTTTTTTGCTAGTTACTTTTAGTACTAGAGAGATCGGTCTTGTCCGCAAGACGGATTAATCTACACAACAAATTCGCGACTCCGCTGGGGAAAGAACTTGTTGTTTTTGGTTCTCTTTTATTTTTGATTTGAGGAAACATTTTTTCCTGGTTTTTGATTGATACATATCTATCTGGGTATTTTAGATTTTCCCTGTTTTTGAAAATTTAGAAATATTTCAAGTTTTTCTATAATTTTTCCTAGGACCGCACTCTGGCCTACTTTGACAGTGCGGGCAGGTTTGCACTTTCTCTAGAGAATACAGTGCGGGACCGCACCTGTCAATATTGGTTTCCTGCGGACCCTGTTAAAATTTTAGAAAATCTCTAAATTTCTTTTTCTAGTTTGTTTTTAGTTTTTTGGTGTCTGCCCAGACTGATAATTGTTTCTATCAAGAATTTTTTGTGAATGAACTCCAACAGTGTTAATGTTTTGATGATTTTCTAGAAGATTTTGCTGATTGGATTGTTTTTCCACTTGGTCTTTGTAGTGATTCAAACTTTTGACAATTTGCAGTATCTCAGATTACATTGATCTCTTTTTGTCTTTTGAATCCGACCTGATTGTGAAAACATCCTATATTGAGACATTAAGCCTTTTGTTTCTTTGCAAATCTTCGAAAAACTTGGTTCAAAGTTTTGAATTTCATTTTTATAAAAACATATTTTGAGTGTTTTTGATCTGTTTGTTATCTAAACGAATAGATTCTTAGTTTGCTGAACAACTAAGGAAAGCATTCATAAAAAAATCTAAAAGATTTTACTCAATTTAGATCATAGATCTCAGACATTAAATTTTGTAGTTTTGAGTAGTTTTAGTTTTGTAGCTTTCTTTCGAAAGAAAATTGTTTTGTAGCTTCTAGTTTGGAAAAGAAAAGGATTTTTCTCGTGAGCTTTGATAGTTTATTGAAAAGACGAAATATTTTCTTTCAATCATTTTTCATGTTTAAAGAAGGAATTTAAAAGATCGCGTTCTCTAACTCTTTCTTTAGATAGAAGCTTCATTGAAAGAAAAAGAATTGAATATCATCATAGGTGCATTTTAGTGTTTTTTGGAAGTCGAGTCTTCACATCATCCAAAGTTTCATTTCCGCACCCATTGACTTAAGAAACAGCTCATAAAAGTAACTCTTAACTAAAATTCATCTAGTAATCTTTTATTTCTAGGGCTCTTATCACCAACATAGCTTAGGCTAGTATCTTGGAGTAGGGAGTAATTAACTCTCCAAGATAGCTAAAACAAACAAGTAGACAAATCTTGCGGTAGGAAGAATTCCAGTTGTTGCATGTATGCTCTGGGAAGCTCCTCTTAAAGGAGTCAAGCATGAGATCATATCTGAACCAGTGGGGTAATCAATCCTTCCTCATTGGGAACGATAGAAGATATACACGTATTAAAAACGGTAAACCTCGGATAGACCATTGTCGAGGAGCCTGGGGTCACTTGTCGGTAAACCTTGGATTATTTCAAGGAGTCTTCAAGGGGATTGAGCTTTGTTACTCTGCCCTTGCGTGTGTGTCAGATCGTAGACTGTTCCCCCAGGTATATTTGTTTCAGTTGGTAACCTTAGAGGCCATAATCTTTAGGATTCTTTCCTAAGGTGACGGTGGAGGGAAGATCCCACTGTACCTGGAACATACGTCGACTAGACTCACTTGGACTCTCTGGGGGGTTCTCTTCACTCGAGATGGTTATGTGAAGAAACTTGTGCCAGTCTGTTTCATTAAGCAGGTTGTCGGGGTAACTGTTCCAACCGCCCTTTTCGTGTTAAAACTCTACTAAGTTGGATTTCATCACCAACTAGTGTTTTTAGTACGGAAAGTTACCTGTTTGTGTGTGGTTTGAACTCTTAGATTTTTAAGCGAATGATTCAATTGTTTTTTTCTTAGAGACTTTAGGTGTTTTTATTGAAATTTTTCTTTGTTTGCGTGTGATTAGATAATTTTTAATCGTGGCGGAATTGCCAAGACAATCCCGGAGAATACAAGGGAAACCCCCCGAATATTCACCAGGTCAACTTGAAGGGCTTCGAGCTCTGGTACCACACAGTAGCCGTAGACTTAGATCAACAGAAGTTGAAAGCTCCGCTATAGTTATACATCTTGATCATCAAATACCTACCACAGAATACATTCAAGAACTGATTTCAGTTTCTGAAGTTACTGAAAATATTTCTCCTTCTGGTGAATTATCTGACGAACCTGAAATCTCTGAACCTGAAACTGAATCTTCTGTGTTAGAAACATCCTCAGGATTTGTTACACCAACTTTTAGCGATCCAGGTTCACCTAGGGTAAGAAATATCATTACAGACAATCTTCCCTCTGGACTTATTTCTATTGAAGAACTTACTAATCCAGACGAAGACATATCTCTTCCCGACTCCCCTCAATCGTTAAATCTTAGGGAGCGTGAATCTATTTTCTACAGCCCCATTCGAAATAATCCTTGGTATCTCTCTTTAACAAACTTTTTAGAGAATCCGGGTCTTGCTTTTTATCCACCTCGAATTCCATTTCATCCTACACCCAGAGGTTATTATCCATCATCTTTTATGGCTGGAGAGTCATCCATGTTTTCTCAAACGCCTGAATCATTTTTACATGGTGGTCCTTCTGTTCCTTCGGGATATCAGTCTTTGTCTGGTACTTTCTCGGGAGCAACTCCTCAACCCATCGAAAACATGTTATCATCTGGTCTTGATGGACTTAAAATTGAAACGTCGAACGCAGAACAAATTTTTATGATGTCTGGTAATATTCCCAATCCTCAAGCTCAAGGCAGTCAGTTTCCTTCTGGGGGACAACCTCAGGGAACTCAGTTACCGCCTGGGGGGCAACCTCAGGGTAGTCAATTACCGCCTGGGGGGCAACCTCAAGGTAGTCAGTTACCACCCGGGGCACAACCTCAAGGTAGCTTTTTCCCAGGACGAACCGTGGATCCATATTATTTTGGGGGGCAACCCCAAGGACAGTACATACCTCAGGGTTATCAACCTCAAGGACAGTACATTCCTCAAGGTCAACCCCAAACTCAATATGCTCCTCAGGGTCCTCAACAACCCCAACTTCAGTACGTGCCTTAAGGTTATCAACCTCAAGGGCAGTACCCAATGCAAGGTTACCAACAGCCTTCTGGTCAACCATCTGTTCAAGGAGCCGGAAATTTACCTTTTAATTATCAACCATACGTTCAACTAGGTTTTGGTCCTTACGTTCAACCTTCTATGGGACAATACCCCGGAATGATGGTGTGGGATCCGTCCCAATATCAACAGCCTTTGCAGCCTAATGTGCAGTTACCTTATCAACCTGGTCAGCCATTGGTTTCTGGTTCAACTCAGCAACCTGGTCAGCCAGCTATTCAAACTCCTGCACCTAGTTCAGTTCAGCAAGCTGGGCCTAGTACACCTCAGACTCCGCCCCAAACTGCTGCAACTGCTGCAACGTCTGTTCAAACTGTCACACCTGTTTCTGGAGTATCTGTAGCCCCGAGTTCGGCTATCCCTGTATCCGTGCAAATTCCTCAAGTCTCTGTACCGCAGTCAGGACCTTCAGTTCAGACTACAGTTCAGATGCCTGCAGGACAAACCGGTACAAGTACAGTTGTTACAAGTCAACCTCAATTTACGTATCAACCGTACCAGGGACAGCCGCAATTCGGTCCCTATGTACAGAATCCAAACTATCAGTATCAACCATACCCTGGTTATACTTATCAGCAACCTCAGTATGGTCTGGTTCATGCCGGTTTTCCGGGAGGTTACACAATACCTAATGCTAATCCGATTCCTAGTTATCCTGGGTATCCGCCTCCTGGATCTGCTTTGGCTTCTCAAGGTTTTCGTGACTCTAACCGTCAATTACCGTTTATCACAACTTTGGACTTACCTGATTTGACGCGCCTTACAAATGATCCTTTTTTTTATTATCAGAACTGGCCGCCAATGCCTCATAAGTTGCCCAGTGATATACCAAAATTTGAAGGTAAGTCAGGAGAGGATCCATCGAATCATATTATGACTTATCACCTTTGGTGTGCATCTAATTCAATCATTGATGATTCGATTCGCTTACGTCTTTTCCAAAGAACCCTTATAGGTCTTGCAGCAAAATGGTACATTGAGTTGCCACGAGGCTCGTTTCATAATTTCAGTCAGTTAGCAACATCTTTCTTGACTCATTTTCAGTTGCCTGTCAGATACGACAACGGCACAGAATTATTAACTTTGCTAAAACAATCTACGTCCACGTATATTTCTGATCATATTCATGAATGGCGACGTAGACGACGTTTGGTGAAAGTTTATATTCCGGATCAAATTTTGGCAGAATGGTTTGTTAAATCATTATTACCCAAGATCACTAAAGATGTAGCTAAGGCTGGTGTTGTTACTGAAGAGCAAGTAATTTCTCAGGCTCAGTACCTTGACCTCGTCTATACGCAGTCAGGTACTCTACATGAGAAAATTCCCGATCTTCCCAAACAAGGTCAAATAGCTGCTGCTCCTTCAGGGTCTCATGCCGCTGACGGTATGATTGGTACAATTAGTTCTAAAAGTAAGAAGAAATCCTCAAAGAATTCTTCTCCAATTATAACTTTACCTGATTCCCCGAAAGGAGAATCTTCTCCCGAAGTTTCCACCAACATTCATGTCGTTGAAACATCTACGGAAAAATCAAAATCCGGTGGTAAAAAGAAGGGGAGGAATAAAAACAAAAAGAATTCGAAAGAGAAAACAGATAAAGATGAATCCAATGACGAAAAACGTAAACCTCGCTATCCTTGCTTCATTTGTGAACAAGATCATTTCATGAAAGAATGTCCATATCGAGACGAAGTTACGAAACTTGTTAAAGGATCACAACAACCTGCTGTCTTGAAGGATCCTTTTCCAGTTCAAGATAGTAAAATGATTGGTTCTTCCTCGACTACTTTCGAAGAGCCTATTATGATGATGTCTCATGTAAGGATTGCGACGCGATCGCAAGATTACGGTTCTAAGAATCCCGTTGATGGCAAAGAAGCAGAGTCTTCTAATGCGAATACATCAAATACAACTCCTCCTGTTTCTGGTCCGCTACAGATCGAGAAACAAAATCCAGACTTGATAATCAAACCGCCTGCTAAAGGTGTTCTTCGTAAATCAGCTTTCAATCCACATGCGAGAGCTGCTCAGAATTACAACATTGTTGAAGATTTAGTTGTTTCTCCTTCAGCAATGTCGGCTTTGGAAGTGATGCAATCGTGTCCAGCACAGCGTAAATTATTATTATCTGCCATAGGAGCTGTTGATGTTCAGGATTCTAACCTTATAATCTTCGATTTAGAAAATAGTACACCACGTCTTCCTCACCAAATGGCTTTCCAGATTCCAGTGTTAGTAAAAAACAGACCTATTTTTCGGACTGTGGTTGATGAAGGAGCTTCAACGTGTATTATGTCGATTCAGTGTTGGAAATCACTTGGTTCTCCTACACTTAACCAATCTATGACGATTCTAAAAGCTTTTGATGGTCGAGGTTTTCAACCTTATGGTATTTTGCAGGATTTACCCATAGGGGTCGAAGGTAAAATTGTTAATCTAGATGTGGAAGTTGTTGATTCCCCTCTAGATTACAACCTTCTTCTGGGTCGTAGTTGGTCCTATGCTATGACTGCTGTTGTCTCTTCGGTCTTTCGACTCATAAAATTTCCATATCAAGGAAAGATCGTGACAATAGATCAGTTAACTTATTTTTCGTCCGACCCAGCCTCTACAGAAACAATCCAGCATGTTGGTAAAACGGTTATCCCTTATAAGGATGTTGGAGTAGGTTTGATTAAAGATTCTGGTTTACTAGGAACTTTTTCCTTTCCTCCTCCTAACGTATCGCCTTCTACTGCAACTATTCATATGATTTCATCAGACACTGTTATGTTTGATGATCCTTGGATTATACCTTCAGAATCCGAGATAGATTCATTTGATGGCGTGATGCCCTTGAGTCCATTTGAAATTGCGTACCAGGCTGTACAGTATTTTTCTGACCCCTCTTCAACCGAAGTTGATCCAATGAATGGGATCCAAGAGGAATCACTTTCTATATCTAGTTCAGTGACAACGACATTTCCTGAACTTGTTCATACAGATGAGCAAATTCGTGAGTTTTTGTCTATTGACGATTTACCATGGGAAGATCTCCATCACCGGTCTTCATTTTTACTCGAATTAGATCATTTTGAAAATGATTTCACTTCAATTTTTACTGTTGAATATGCCAAGGAACCTCAGAATCCATTGCAAAATCCTGATTCTGAGTTAAATTTGGAAAATATATCTAGAACGGTTCCAATTGACATTTCAGTAAAACCGGGAATAATTGAAAACATTCATATAGGTGCAAGTTGTACGGATGAAGAAATTCAAACTTATAAAGCCCTATTTCAAGAATTCTGTGATGTGTTTGCCTGGTCTTATGAAGAAATGCCAGGAATTGATCCATCGATCGTCGTTCATGAAATTAAGACTTACCCAGATGCTAAACCTGTTCGTCAACGATTACGTCAAATTCATCCTAGAAAAGCTGCTGCTATAAAAACTGAAGTTGAAAAATTACTTCGAGCAGGATTCATTTATCCAATTCCTTTAACGGATTGGGTATCGAATATTGTTCCTGTGACTAAAAAACAAGGAACGATAAGAGTATGTATCGATTATAGGGATATTAATCGAGCGTGTCCAAAAGATAATTATCCAACTCCCTATATCGATCAAATAATTGATGATTGTGCTGGCAGTGAATTGTTTTCCTTCATGGATGGCTTTTTCGGCTACAATAAAATAAACATACTCCCTGCAGATCAACCTAAAATAGCTTTTATTTGTCCGTGGGGAACGTTTGCTTATTGTAAACTACCTTTTGGACTAAAGAACGCTGGAGCAACTTTTCAACAGGCTATGTCTTATGCATTTCATGACATTAAGCACATTGTCCAGCCATATCTCGATGATTTACCTGCTCATTCATTACGTAGGGCTGATCATCCCACTCATTTACGAGCAATTTTTATGAGATGTAGGCATTATCGGATAAGGCTGAATCCGCATAAATGTGTTTTCTGCGTAGAATCGGGTCGATTACTGGGATTTGTTGTCTCAAAAGCAGGTATTCGCGTCGATCCATCGAAGGTCGAAGCCATTGTTAAATTGCCTCCTCCTTCGACTTTGCGCCAACTCCAAAGTTTGCAGGGGAAAGCAAACTTTTTACGTAGATTTATTCCTAACTATGCCGAGCTTACAAAGGGTTTTACCCGGTTGTTGAAACAGAACATTCCATTCTTTTGGGATGAGATCGCTGATCGATCATTTGATGCACTTAAACACGCGTTGACCCATGCACCGTTATTGCATCCTCCCAACTACAACCAAGATTACATTTTGTACCTCGCTGCTTCTCATTCCACCATTGGGATGGTACTAGTTCAGGAAGATGAATCTCACAATGAAAATGTGATTTATTATCTTAGTCGAAATTTGCATCCGATTGAAATCAAATATACACATGTGGAGAAATTGGCCTTGGCAGCTGTTCAAGCTGTCCAACGTTTTAGACATTACATCTTGTTACGTAAAACCACAGTAATTTCTAATTGCAACCCTATGATGTATATTTTGACCAAATAATTGCTAGGGGGCAAATATTCCAAATGGATAGTTATCCTACAGGAATTTGACTTGGAATTTGAAAAATCCAAGGCAAAGAAATCTTTGGTATTTGCGGAACTGATGTGCGATTTCCCCTCTACTGATACTGAAACAGTGGCAGAAGAGTCCATTGTGGACGAATCTTTGTTTCTTATCAGTACACTTGATCCATGGTATGGGGATATTATTGTGTATCTCCAAACCCAATCTTTTCGGCCTGATATTTCACGAACCCAGCGACGGAAAATACGCTTCCAATCCCAATAGTATAATATCATTGGTGATACACTTTATCAACGTGGAGCGGATTCTGTTTTCCGACATTGTCTAACTCATGAAGAAGCTGAAAAGGTACTTAATGACTGTCATTCTGGAGCATGTGACGGTCATATGTCTGGGTATGCCACAGCCCAAAAGATATTGCGTGCAGGTTATTTCTGGCCAACGTTATTCAAAGATTGTATTTATGCGGTTCGGAAATGCCACAACTGTCAAATTTTTGATCGAAAAATGCGCGCACCACCCGCTCCTCTTCACCCTATAATTGCTGTTGGTCCTTTCGCGAAATGGGGTATCGATTTTATCACATGTAACCCTCACTCGGCCGGGGGGCATGCCTATATTATTCTCGCAGTAGATTATTTTACAAAATCGGCCGAGGCGATGCCTACATATTCAGCCGACGGCAAGACTGCTGCAACACTCGTATTTAATCATATAATTGCTAGGTTCGGTGTTCCTCAAGCTATTATTACGGATCATGGAAGTCATTTTCGGAATGTCATGATGACTGAACTGACAGAACAACTTGGCCTACGCCACGATAGTTCCACTCCGTACTATCCACAAGCCAATGGTCTGGTTGAAGCCATTAACAAAGTTTTAGTCACCATGATTAAACGAATCATTGGTATTCACAAGACGAATTGGCATTCCATGTTATTTTCAGCGCTTTGGGCATATCGAACCTCAGTCAAAACATCAACGGGTTTCACTCTTTTTCAACTGGTTTACGATTTGGAAGCTGTGTTACCGATTGAATGCGAAATACCGTCACTAAAATTAGCCGTAGAATTACTTCCAGCTACGTCTGAAGAGGAGAAACGTTTCTTGTACTTAGCCCAATTAGATGAGAATCGACGAAACGCTGCAATAGAAAACGAGGCTCATGTTAAAAGGATAAAAGCTCAGTATGATAGAAATGTGACTCCTCGAAATTTTTCAGAAGGAGACCTAGTTTTACTTTATGATCAAGCTAACGACAAGCTAGGAGCTGGGAAATTCGTGCCTATGTGGCATGGTCCTTACATTGTGAAACGAAAGTTAGCAAAAGGGGCCTATGAGTTGATAGATTTTGACGACGTCCCTTTGGATAAACCCAGAAATGGGCTTTATCTAAAGCGATATTATGCTTAAACGAGGTGTGGAGATTTTTGTTAGTTTAGATTTCTTTACTGCTGGTGTGTTTTAGATTAGAAAAGTGTGCCTAGTTTAGAAGTGTGTTTTTGTCACTATTCCTGCTTATTTGAGTTTAACTCTTGATATTGTAGATGTCGACGTCTCTTCAAACCTACATTGGTTTTGCTGATGGTGCTTGTCGTAGTACACGGAACATTTCTTCCGCAGCTTGGGTTATCTATTCACCCTCTGACGAGTTAGTATCCATGCATGGGGTAAGCCTTGGTCAAACAACAAATAAAATTGCCGAGTATAGTGCAGTGATTGAGTTATTGTCTGAATCCATATCATTTGGAATTCGGAGTTTGATTGTAAGGTTGGATTCTGAACTTGTTGTATTACAGCTTAACAGGGTTTATACCATTAGAAATCCAGTGTTATTAAGGTTGTTTTTAAGAGTTAGTCTCTTGGAACGTGAGTTTGATTATATTGAATATCAGCATATTCCAAGACATTTGAATACATTAGCAGATTCGATTGCTTCTAGTATGATAAATAGACATTTGCAATAATTAAAAGTAGTAAAACAAACAACATTCACATATGTACACAGATAGCCGGCAAAATAGTGATATATCATAGTATAGGAGTGTGTTCAAAAAATATACATCGTCTTCGATCATAGGTTGGAAACACCTTATGATCGGCAAAAATGATAATACAAAAGTCAAAAATATGAGTCTACACGATCATCCCATCACTGATGGTGATCTCGATAAGAAACAACTGCCCGGGCCACCCTGCATAGGAACCTCCTGAAAGGTCCTGGGACTCCAATCACATATCTCTGTAGCCTGAGAGGAATGTCATCTATACTGGTCTCTAGAATATCTAGAGTCAAGCGCTCTAGATGATGCTCCAAATCAGTCAAAATCTCTACTGATTGGCCTGCTGGGGCTAGTGCGGGCGCAGCTGGTTGTCTCCTCTCGAAAGGTTGGAGATGAGCTGGTCGATGTGGACCCACGTCTATATTCAAAAACTTTTGGTTATTAGTTTTCTAAGACGATAAAAAATTAAAAAAAATTAGAACTTAGCAAACGTTGAAAAATGTTTTTACCTGAATCATCCCACTGTTCCCCTGCAGGGAGAGTCATCTCTCTGTCGCCGCGGAAATCTATCCCAGCATACGGAAAATCCTCTATCATAAAAACTTGGCGATCCAGCCAACGAAAATATGAAGAAGGGAATCGCACGATCTCAGTGCCCTCAATAGCATGACGGGCCATCAGCGCGGACCAATGAACCATTCTCAGTTCTCGAGGTCGACCGGCATCAACAGCGATACTCTGTGGAGCTAATAAGGGGATCCTCTCCAGAGCGAAAGAAATGGCGATGGATCCGTATCCAAAGTTTTTCAGTTTCCCATTTTGTGCTCTGGTTAGTTGGCCTTTTACATTGGCCAACACAGCTTCACACCAGTTGAAGATGTTGCCGCGAAAACAGTCCACTGCAACACGCATTTGGGAACCAGTAGCTACATGAAGCGCAGCACTCCCACACAGTTTGGTAACAGTAAAAGCTATAACTTTCAACTCAGGACGGATGATGTGTTTTATGTCAATCCGTTTGTCTCGAGGATTTTCCTGATCATTGCAAAATTCTAGTTGGAGACTAGCGACAGTCTGGCCACCTGGCCTAGTCCCAAACAAGGATACTTGTTCGCCCCTCTTGGACAAACCAGTCAAAAAATATATATCCTCCAGCTCAATTTCGAGCCGGTGGCCACCAATGAAGAAGCACTGGTCCTCCACGTTCCATCTGTTTACCAACCATGTTAAGAGTTCTACTTGTGCCCTCATGCCAGAGATGGCCCAGAATTTGTATAAACCACATGATTTTAATGCCCTTTGTGTGGGAAAATGAAGTATGGCAGCTTCATCCACTTCCTCATGCTCACGTTCTCGCCAGATAAGCATCTTGTTAATCCTGAAATATAGAAGAAGGCAAGTTAGAATAGTTTCATTTGAAAAATTTTGGCAAAATAATGAGAAATCAATATTTTAAAATGGACCGCACGGGTACCGCACCCGCTCTTTGTAAACAGAGCGTAGGTCCGCACGCGGGCTGTGCGCCGGGTGCGGAACCCACGACTTTTTCCTTATAGGAAAAATTCGGGGTCCGCAGGCAATGTGTGTCTCACCTGCGGACCCCGCGGGCGCATTTTCGAACAATTTTTTGCCCCAAAATTTCAAACTAAGGCCTAAAAACGAATTTCAAATGGATGAAAAACAATATAGAGAGGTTGTGGATTACCTGGGACTGACGGTTCTCGATTCCAACGGACGAATTTTCCAGAATCTTCACGGGAACTTTTTTATCCAAAAGCTTTTCACTTTTCACTCTGAAACTGAACGGTAAAAATGAAATTGAAAAAGTCCTTTTTATAAGTTTTTCGAATGGATGAATTTTTAATTTATTTATTTTTCACTTTAAAAAGGGTATTTTTGAAAGCATTTTTACTTATCTTAAACAGGTATGTGTAATGTTTCAAGTTTTTGTGCAGAAACAGGATTTTTCAGGTGAAATGATCGTTTTTCAACAAAGAGCATACTTTTATCACTTTTTCGGACTCTTTCAAAAAATTTACGAAAAAGCGAAACCTTGGAGTCCTCTTTTAAGCCCTTTTCAGACTCTCTAAATATGAAAAGATTTCCGAGTACTTGATTATTCGAACTCGTTAAAGTAAATGAATGATCGTCCCTTCAGTATAAGTTTACCCCTTTTACGGACTGAAATGGACTATTTACGAAAAAGGTATACGTTGACTGATTATGGTCAATAGAGTTCTCTCCCACATTATTTTATCCTTTTTAGGGCTCGAGAGACTAAATTTACGAAAAAGTACACCCATGGAGTTTTCTTAAGTTTTTTCTTCTGACTCCCTAAAATTGAAAAACACCGAGTTTCTCCTATACTGGACTCGTTAAAACTTAACAATAAAGGACCTGTTTAATTTTCAACAGGAACGAACCACTCCTTCTTAGGGTTCGAATTTTAAACTAAGTTGGACTCATCCGAAGGATGAGCTTATAATCAAGCAAATGTTATCCTCCTCAAGCTTGTCAAAAATAAAGAGGTACTTGCCAGAAATGGTGGGGGGAAAAGAGAGAAAAATGGGTGTGTTTGTTGTATTTTAAATTTTTCGAAAACTCAGTCAACCACTCTTTGACACGACACTTTTATTTACCTGGGTTGGGAAATCCTTTGCCTAACAGTTAATCAAACCACATTGAAAGTTTTCAGTCGGTTTCTGGGTATTAGCTTTGGGTCAATTGTTACCAAGCCATCTGCAGTGTCGTTATGTGTCCAAGAGAACAGTTCAAATAAACCATTCATCTGCAAAATATCTGTCATCCATTTTGACCATCCCTGAGTCAGTCCTTGCCAATATATTTTCAAAACTTGATCTATGATTTCGTGTTGTGGGCTTTCCTACGACGGATCACTTTCTATCGACGACAGCTCATTATCTAGGAAGTTGATCCAGAAATCGTCAGTACCTTGAAATCTGCATGCCTCAATGGCAGGTTTCTCGCCTTCGACGACAGGTTGCATCATTGACCTTCGATCGAATGATTCCGTGACATGTTCGACTTCAGCTCATTCATTCATATTTCATGGATTGTACTGAGTACTTTGAGAGCCATTGACATTACTGGTGGTTTCTCTCACACTTGTTAACAATTCACATCATTGACTGGTAATCAAGTGGTTTCTACCATGTTCGACTTCAACACATTTATTCACATGGATAGAATCGTACTAGTTCGAGATGCGGAAATCAAGACCCTAGATCTAGTTTCCACCATCCAGGCTGCGAGGAATTTTGTTGTCATCTATACAGTAGACTATTTATAAACAGATGGCTGCATCCATACTGTGTCTACATATATCTGTACTATGATGTATTCAAAATCATTCATGTATCAGAACAATTTCAGTTAGTTTATAGTTAGTTTTTTATCCGAGTATGGGAATGCCTACCTCAGTGATGACATATACATGTATATATTTTGCATTGAATGTTTTTACAGGTTCCGACTGGGGTGTCCACAGGATTATCTTTGAAATGATAAAGTACTGCACTCTTCATATATGACAGACTACAGCTTCATCTACTCCAGACTTTGCACTTTAGGGGGCAATTTGTTACACTAAAATCTGTCATCCTGACATTTTACCATGAGTATGAGCTCATTATTACTCATACTTCCTCCTTTTGCAAGTCCAACATACCAGCTCCTCATTTCAAGCTTCAAAATCAGAGAAAAGTCCCTAAAATCCCCTAAGAATTGGTATCGCACTTTCTCTATACATTCCCTGCGGTCCCGCACCTAAATCTCAGCCTGCCTGCGGAACCATAACGCACTTTCTTTGTGTAATGGGTGCGGACCTCTGTAAAATATAAAAAGGCGAGAAAGTAAAGATAAAAGTGAATTTCAGATGAATTCTAGAAGATTCTGGATGGGAATTTTCGGGAATGGATACGCTTTGAGAAGGTTCATGCATCCCTCACTTGATGGAGCTAACCCCTTGATGTAAGGAGCTAATCCCTTTGAAGGAGGATTATATCCCTTCATATTTGGAACAAGAAACCTCCTCTTTTCCACTATAAAAAGAGGCCTTGGGTAGCCTCAAAGGGAGTTCAAGCTTATGATATTTGAAGTTAAATGCTGTTGAGATTCAGACTTAGTTAACTAAGACTTTCTGTGAGGTTAAATCATTCATCTCTATTTGTCTTGGTTCAAAGAGTGCAATGCTTGTCAAATTAGAAGAGATTCCTGCTTCGGACCCCAGGAGGACCTGCACAACATCAAGGCACAGGTTGTAAAGGTTTTCTTTATTTGAAGTTAATACAAATATACTCATTTCTCTCATTAAACTGTCGATTCCTGGTTTATTTCATAAATTCCTTGATCATTATGATAAGTATGGTTTGTAATAATGTCTATACAGGTGCTGCATAATATTTTTGCTTGTTTGTGACTGCAGATTCACGAGGAACGTTCTTTTAGTGCACGGGAAGGACTTCAACGAAATCAAGCAAGCGTTGGACATAAGGTAGGCCTTACACCTATATAGTGTTTTTATGAATCTTATATGCTTAGAGAGAGATTAGTATAATTGGCTGTTTGTTGCTAGTTACTTTTAGTACTAGAGAGATCGGTCTTGTCCGCAAGACGGATTAATCTACACAACAAGGGCCAAAGGTGCAACGCCAATGGCACTGCGCTATTTTTTGGGGCACTCTTTTGAGGAATGGCTTGAATTTTTGGAATCATTAGGCCAAGGACATCATCCAAAAAAAAAATCAGATCATTTGGAGCATAATTGGTACTCCAAAAGTGCAAAAAACACCCAAAAAATCACCTTTCTGCCCTATTTTCAGAGCTGATGTTATGCCTTGAGCCCTGAGCTGTATTGGGAGGATGAGTTTTTGGGGAAGCAAATGGACACCAAATTGAAAAAAAGGTAGTTTTGGAAAGTAAATTGGACAAGCTTTCCAATGAGCTATCATGGAGCTCATTTGGACACCTGGAAGGCCTCCAATCCTTGGTTACAAAACATGCAATTTTTTAGTGCAGACGTTGTGCCCTTAGACCTTGGTGTTGCGCCCTTGCCTGAAAAGTCAACAAAAGACACAAATTTATTGAAAAATATATTTTTCGAGGATTTTTAAGGCAAATCACTCCTATTTAGCTCATAATTTATGTTTGAAGTTATTTTGCATTTATTAACTTAGATATTTTGTGCCTTGGGCCTTGTATGGTCTCTTTGGACAAAAATAGCATTTATGGTGTATTAATGACATTTTGGAAACCCTAGTTAGGGTTTTCGTCCTCTTTGCTAGTTAAATATTGCATTGAGGCCTCATTGTACATGTTGGTTGATTATTGAGAAGAATATCATAGACTTGGAGATTGAGGAGAAATTTGCTTTGGACTTTGTGGATGGCTTGATTTGCATGATAATGGAGCAATCTCACAAGTAGGATTCATTAACATAGTTAATGGTGATGTCTTTCTTATTCAGTACTTGTTTTCCGAGTAGTCTTTAGTGCGACTTTTTGAAGGCTTTTACGGTGGTTTTTTCCAGTGTAATTTCTCTAAAATCCGGTAGGAATTTATTGAAAAGAGAAGTTTGATTGCTAACCTTGCACAATGGAAGTGCCCTAGGGGTTTTTGAGGGCGCTAAATCCATATATAGAGTCAAAAAACCAGTTTAAATAACAAAAACCAAGATTTTACCTCAAATTTTTTCACCGAATTCCGGCACCTGAAACTTCAAAAAGTCGCACTAAAGACAACTCCCTTGTTTTCTTGTGTTATCATTTTGTTTCATCTTTCTCATGCAGTAGGACAAAATATTTAGGCTAATAAATGTTGTTTAGAGGCACCTTAGCTCTGTCTTCTCTCTATTACTCATATGTTTTCCTCTGCTAGGTTAGATTAGACAATTCTTAAATGCTATCTAGTTCCACTTATGCTTGTTTATCTTAAGAATGATTTGACTGAGCCAATGTCAAGGTAGTTTATGGTTAGCCCTACTCTTTGATGAAGCTTAAACATTGTTTTTGAGATCTTTTCTTTGAAGTATTGCTAATTAGGGTTTAGATGAAGAGGTTTAAGGTTTTCCCTACCCTTTTTTCATCTTAAATGGTTGCTTTGAAGGTCTTTGTAGTTTAATTAAAGAAATTAGGAGTTCCCTACTCTTTGATTATTACTATATGTTGTCTTAGATGTTTTCTTTTTCTGAAGGTGAAATCACTACAAGACTTACAAGTTTTTTACCTTCTATGGTTCACTGAATTATTGTCTTAATGCTTACTTGCTAGGGTTTGGTCAAAGAAGTTATTGGTATGCCATGTCTTTGGTTATTTCTTTATGCATAGTGATCTTAAAGGCCATTCTTGTTAAAGTATTTGTTAAAGGATTCTTAACTGCCCTTTTGCACCTACTATGTTCACAATTTAATGTTCACTTCATTCACATAAGCTTTTAGATCTATTTGGCTAATTTTGACTTGCCCTGTGATATACCCTTGACCTATTGTTGTACTTCTCAAGACCTTTGCAGACTCCTTAGCCCCATGGATTTGATTTCCTCTTACTCTACCTATTATTCTTGACAACCTATCCAACCAAACAAACAAACAAACAAACCCTAATCCCTATAACTAGCCTAAAATCAAAACCCTAAAATCAAATAAGTTACATCCTTACACAAACATAGAGAAAGCCCTCTCTAAGTGTAGGAAGGCTAGGTCCTAGGACTCCAAAGACTGGTTTGATATTACTCTTATACATTTGGCCTTACCAATCTGAAAAATTACGGGGACCTAACAAATTAAACCATCTTAGATCCATCTTAGCTCCATATCTACCAAGTGTCGACAAAGATCAAATTTCTTGAGATGAAAGCCTCTTTTAAAGTGAAAAGAGATTTGATCTTTGTTGGGGCTTAATAGATCCTTAGTTAAGATGGATCTAGGCTAGTATAATCCAACAAAAATATCTTGTAATATCTAATATTTCACATAAAATAACATATTTAATGTATAAGATTAATAAATAAACAATGTTATTAGTTAATTTGTATTAGAAAGCAATAATTTGTTTTTTTTCAAACTTTAATTTTTGAAAAAATAGTTAATAAATGGGAATAATAAAACTTGAATGAATATATTTATTATTATTTTTAAAAGTAGAATTGGTAAAGTTTATTGAAATTTGATAATTAATTGTAATGAAAATTATTATTATTATTTTTTATTATTTATGAATATGGATTTAAATTATTAATTAATTTATTTAAATTACAAAAAAAAACAATTTTTATTTTAAAATTTAAAAATAATCCCAAAATTAAAATAAAATAAAAACTTTATCCAATATGATAATCATTAAAACTATTAAAGTATTTTAATATAATCATATAAATTTTAATAATATGTAACAAGGTTTTTTTTGCATCAGAAACCCTTATGGCAACCTAGACTATCATTGTGTTTGAGTTCAAAGGCTTTATGGTTCGAATCTCGTAGAGGGAACTTTCCTTTGTGCCTGCAGCTGGGGCATTGATCGTTTTCATAGAGGCCAAGAAGGCCATCGTCATTCCCAAGGGTTGTTCACAGGTTGAGGGTGTCATCAATCTCTTGCAGGAAGACGACGATATAATTGAAAAACCTCAGAAGAACGAGATATAGACATAGTTTTATCAGTTGTCGATGTTGCAAGGTTAGAGGACCCTTATCCCATGGCTAAAACTTATGGCAATATGTAGCTCCATTCAAAGGAACCAGAGGCTCCCTTAGAGCGATGGGTTGAGAAATTGTCGCATTGCTCCTTGCTTATATGTTGTCACGAGATCGCATGCCAGATACACCAACTTGTTATTAGATCTTTGTCAAGCTCCCCTTTGGGAAGTCACTACTCATTAGGGTTTTCTCCTCAAATTTGGATCAAGGCCTCAATTTTTATAGCTTCAAGTGAGTATTCCCTTAGGCATGCAATGCTATCTTTTTCAAAGTAAACAACTAGACAATGCTTCTCCTCTCCAATTTACAACATTGGTAAAGATGTTATTGTTTTTATAGTTTTCCGCCTATAAGAGGGGATTAAAGGTAAGCCTTCCTCCACTCATAATTTTTCTTATAAACATGTCATCCATTCCCCCCCTTACGCCCCCCCCCCAACCCCACTCCTCGAGGCAGAGCAGGCCCAAATGACTCCTGGGCCATTTTTGGTGGAAAAATCTAAGGAAGTTCCCTCCTAGAAATCTCTCACTCAGATATGGAGGATCATCATTAACTATATTTAGAGGCGACCATAATTTGTCGTTTTAATGGCTTCTAGCCCCACACAATCAATCTCTATCAATGGATCAATTTTGTACAGACTAAGAATTGCAAGTTTATTTTCTACTCAAAAGACTTCTTCATTGTGTTATTTGGGGAATCAAAAGATAATCAAAATTTTTTATCTAAAGGGCCTTGGTTGTCATATTTTGACCCTTTCACAACTATCATTGCCAAGACGAAAATATGGTTCAGGCTTCCGAATATGAAAACTCACTTGTGGCACTGCACAATCTTTCAAGGCATTGGAGACTCTTTGGGTTGTTACCTTACTATTAATGCCTCTTGTGGGTAGCCTGGTGTATATGCCAATGGAAGAATTTTTGTTGAAATCGATATCAATAAAGTGTTGCTAGACTAAATCAATTTAAAAATTGGAGATTTTCACTGGGCTTAAGCTTTGGACTATGAGAATACTGCTTTTTGTTGTTGTTTTTGTCATCAAACAGGGCACTTACAAAATTCTTGCTCGATGTTTAATTTCAACAAAAATGGACACATCTGCAATTCTATATCTAAAAGTTTGAAGTCGTATAACCCTCCTCCTATGGAGAGCAAGGCCTCCTCTACTTCAAACAAGGATGACGAAGAAATGGATAATGAAATCCATCCAAGGGACAAGGTCCAAGACTCAAGGCCTCAAACATTTCCTACAATTCCTAGTATAGAACATGCTCCTTCGACAAAGCACATAGATATTGAATAGTAATGTTTCTTCGAGTATATTGAAATGAGCTCATGAGTCTGCTTCTTCGGACTTTGATAAGGAATCTCCTTCTGTGTGCAATGATCATTATAGATCGCTTGATCAAAATTCTTTTAGAAGGTTGGGTTAAGGTTTTGAAAAAGAAAAGAAAATAATGTTGCCTCGAAGATCCGCCCCAATTTAATTGGTTCTTCTCTCTAGTTGTTTCTTCTATCCCTTTACGTCTACTTTGCCAATCTCATTATCAATCATCTTTACTTTTATACAATTAATATAAGAGATACAATTAACTTACAAAACAAAATATGTAACATTAACTTTATTTTTAAAAGTTAGAATAAATTTAAACATTTCACTTTAATTAATTGAAAACATATAAGTTTACACTCAAGAGAATCACACATTCAACTTCTATTAAAAAACATTTCATTTACAAAGTTAATAAAACTTGATAATTCTATACGATTAATGAAAAATTTAATTAATGCGTATACAATTTTTAAAAAATAAACATAACAAACCAAAAAACCTTTAATTGGCTGAAACAATTAATGCATATACAATTTTTAAATAATAAACAAAGCAAACAAAAAAAACTTTACCAATTAAATTTATATGGTTATTAACTCTCCACACATGCAATAATAACTATCCTCTGCCCCACGCCCCAGAGATGCAGCGGGCCAGCTCTTTTCAGGTCAATGCCACCATATCGACGATTAGTCACTACTCAGATATAATTTCTAAACGCCCACTAAGAGGGTTTGGAATCGAAGTTCAATTTGAGTGTGCTTTTAATTTTATATAAAGCAAGATGCCGTGACCCATTTCCCTGCTCCGTCGTTGAAATTTCAAAGTTCTAAATACATGTGCTTTTTAAATTTAAAGGAGCGTGAGGCATTTATCTACAAGGAGAGATCGTTGGAATTTCGATTTTTATCAACAGGGTGGATTTATGTGGTTAAGAATGAAGAACAGACGATTAGCTATGGTGAATCGTTCGAAGAACTCAGCTGCTAATGGCGTAGGTTTTAATTTGGTCATCATAGCAAACTCGAGAATCTTAGTCTTGTCGTCCCATTTTTTGCTCGAGATTGGCCGCAATGCAATACCCTCCCGTTAACAACAATGATTCCTATGGCGGCTTCAATGGTAGTTTTATCCTCCAGATAACAACACCGGATTACTATGGCGGCTACAACGCTAGTTTCTGTCCTCCGTATAACAACACCGATTACTATGGCGAAGGGTAACCGTAGTTTTAGGTTCATATACTTCGCTCATTATCCTCTTTGTGCCTCTGGGTGTAAGCTGTGGGTCAGATTTCTATCCGCCGCAGCAAATACGCGAGGAGAGGAAAGCCCCGAGACGAGGGCGAGAGGGCCAACGCACAGTTCAGGCAGACAATGTGGTAATCATGGTCTCGACAAGGCCGTCATCGAAAGTTTTCCGGTGTTCAGCTACGATCTCGTGAAGGGCCTCAAGATGCAGACCAAAGAAACGCTCGAGTGCGCGGTCTGTCTCAGCGAATTCGAAGACGACGAGCAGCTCCGCTTGCTGCCCAAGTGCAGCCACGCTTTCCATCCGGACTGCATCGATATGTGGCTCTTCTCCCACACAACGTGCCCTGTCTGCCGAACCGATCTGGTGCCCACCGACGACGCGAACCCCACGGGCACCGGCTACGGAATCATCGAGCCGCCCGAGATCACGCCACCGGAGGAGGTAACGGTTGTGGTGGACGGCGCGAGCAACGAGAGCATTCGTATGGACAACGATGTCGAGGCCACCGTAGCAGCAGAGAGCGCCGATTCTCAAGAATCGCTCTCCGTGCTGGACCTGGATCAGGGCAAGAAATTCCGTCGCTCGTACTCCACGGGGCATTCTCTTGTGAGGCTGCGCAAGGAGTCCGATCAATTGGCCACGGAATGGTATATTTGCACGACCCAAGGGCTAAAACCTGGTCTGCAAAGGAATTGTAGCGTCACTGCGCTCTCTCAATCGCGCACTCAGGGGCCGTCCACCTCTGAAACCCGCCCCGGTCTGTCAAAGCAGGCTTCAGTGAGCGGCGCCGCCTCGTGCAGCGGAGACACGAATGGATCAGGGCGTCGTTGGTATGAGCGTGGTTTGAGATCAGAGCGATTTACCATGCCATCCATGCAGTATCCCTCTTCGTTTCTAAGGTCGTATTCGGAGCAAAGAATGCCAGCTTATCCGGGGAATCAAGAATCATCACGGCTTGCAATCACTAAAGAAAACATTGAAGAGGCTCACCGGGGAGCAGAAACAGAGAATGGATGTATACCCGCAGTAGGGCCGGCGGGTTCTTCCAGGAGATCCGTAGATAACTCACAAGAGCTGGGATTCGGGGTCTTCCCCGAGGGCTTCAGACAACTCACAGAGGGACGCCTCCTTCCCGAGGGTTATGGAGGAGCGCTGGGGGTCCCATTATTGCATAATGAGCTGATCGGGCAATCGGCTCAATACACTCGTTGTGCTCGATGTTGGAATATTTAAAATTCTAGAACAACAATGGAGAATAAAATTCCCCCTCTTCAATCACGTAGAAAATATAAAAAATTCATCAATTGGCATTTAGGTTCAAGCAGCAAAATCTACTTTTCTTATCTAATCAGAAAATCTATTACAATAAAAAACTTCCTCCCTCTATGAGGGATTACAAATTGTTTGACCAATGACACAAGGTTTCCAGCAAAAACTCTTCTCTCGTCTCATTAAAAATACTGTTTCTCAAATGAATGCATCAATGTCATTCGTAAATTGCTTTTTACACTCATTGCTGTGTAAAAATAAAACTTACAAACTAAACTCTGCACTGCTGTGCTATATCTCTTTTACACTGCTGTGTGAAAAATAATAACTTACAAAGTCCAAAAAGCACACAGCCTTTTCTTCTTCTTATATCCCAAGACCCTTTTACAATATATATAAAAAACTATTTTAAAATAAAACTATTTTAAAAACTTAAAAAAAAACTAAAATAAAAAAGTTTGAACATGGCCCACGGCCCTTTCGAATGCACGTACATTCTATATATATGTAAAACATATATATACGTGTACATTGTTTGCACGATTTTTAAAACCAAACATTTAACCAAACCTTGACCGAATTGAATCGGACTTCAAAACAGAGATTAAACCAGCGTGCATAAAAATTCCGCGTGCCAAAAGTGATTTGCTGATGTCATCAATTTGTGATTTTATCCAGCCCTATAAGTTTCCCGAGGTCGATTTTTGGCAGCACATCTGTAGCGAAAAAAAAAAAAAAAAAATGTGATCGCGGGATTTTTATAATGCGGTTGCTAATAAATTCAGGTCGGAGGTTGACTTATGGTTTGCAGGACCAACATCCTTCAGTTTTTAAACTCTGCACATTCAAAAATGTGGCGGCTCACAGCGTGTTGCATCTCTTTCCGCGATCTGACGATCATTTGGGAAAAGGCGAGTTTGCACAATAGTTGTGAGAGTAATTTCAACACTCCCCCTTACTCTCAGCTGCTGGGTTATCAGTCATACCCAGACATTTCCTCAAAAACTCAAAACTCTTCTGCCCCAATGGCTTGGTCAGAATGTCTGCAAACTGCTCCTGAGTTCTGCAGTGTTCCAAAACAATTTCACCATTGTTTACCAATTCTCTGATGTAATGAAACTTTGTGTCAATGTGTTTCGTTCTCTTGTGAAACAAAGAATTTTTGGATAATGCAACAGCTGAGCTATTGTCACAATAAATCATTGTTCCTTTTACCTGCTCTTGGCACAAACTTCTTAACATTCTCCTCATCCAAATTGCTTGACAAGCTGCTGCTGTGGCTGCCACATATTCTGCCTCTGCTGTAGACAATGCTACAATGGGCTGTTTTTTAGAAGCCCATGAAATGGCTCCTGAACCCATGTGAAAAACATAACCGGAAGTGCTCTTTCGATCATCTACACTTCCAGCCCAATCATTGTCAGTGTATCCAACTAAATCTGAATTTTCTGAAGCAGTATATAAAATACCAAACCTTTTTGTACCTTTAACATACCTCAGAATTCTCTTCGCTGCCTACCAATGTGCATCCTTTGGCTTCTCCATAAATCTGGAAATTAAGCTAACAACATGCATTATGTCGGGCCTAGTTGCAGTCAAATACATGAGGCTGCCAACTATGCTCTTATACAAGCTAGGATCAAAATCCTTGCTGCTGTCCTCTCTGCTGAGTTTTAATCCCATCACTGTGGGAGTGATTGCTGATTTGCTCTCCTGCATATTAAATCTTTCCAGCACTTCATTAACATATTTTGTCTGTGAGATAAAAATCCCATTTTCATCTTGTTCTACTTCTATTCCTAAGAAGTATTTCAACAAACCCATATCAGTCATTTCAAATTCTTCTTTCATGACTGTTTTAAAATTTTCAATAAGATAATCATCATTACCTGTGAAAATAACATCATCAACATATAAAACTACAATCAACATTTTTCCATCTTTTTCTTTGATGTAGAGGGTGGGTTCTCCCTCACACTTTTCAAATCCATTTTCTAGTAGATAGGAATCTATCCTACTGTACCACGCTCTTGGCGCTTGCTTTAGCCCATAAAGAGCTTTCTTCAACTTGCACACTTTGTGCTCTTGGCCTTTCTTTTCGTAGCCTAGAGGTTGTTCAATGTAAACCTCTTCCATTAACACTCCATTTAGGAATGTTGACTTCACGTCCATTTGGTAAACTTTCCACTTTTTTTGTGATGCTATGGACAGCACTGCTCTCACAATTTCCATTCTAGCAACCGGTGTGAAATGTTCCTCATAGTCTATCCCATGCTTCTGCTTATACCCTTTGACAACAAGTCTGGCCTTCTGTCTCTCTATTTTTCCTTCAGCATTACTCTTGGTCTTGTAGACCCATTTAACTCCAATGACATCTTTACCTTTTGGGAGTTCAACCAAATTCCATGTCTTGTTTCTTTCTATGGCATTAATCTCCTCATCCATAGCTTCTATCCATTTCTTTTCCTTAATAGCTTCTTCTAAATGAACAGGGTCATCAACATGACAATATAAAGCAAACAAAGAATTGATACCTTCATTTGCTGCCTCTTGTGCATAAATGTCATTCAAATTTCTGAACTTCTTACCTCTTTCACTCGATGTACAAATGCTTGAAGAAGCACTTGAATTTCCTCCTTGTGGTGTGCTTGGAGAATCACTCTCATTTCTCCTCAAGGGTGTCTCTTGCTGCTCTTGTGTTGGTGCTGCTGTTTGGGGATGTATTTCAGCCAATTCATCATCATCTTCATCATGAGATAAACAGTGTTTAACATTCACTGTTTTCTCTATGCTTCCATCCCAAGCTTCCTCCTCAATAAACTGAACATCTCTGCTCACAATAAACTTCTTGGTCGATGGGTTATATAACCTGTAGGCCTTGGAATCCTCACTGTATCCAATGAAAATACATTTCTCCCCCTTGCTGTCCAACTTCTTCCTTAGCTGATCCGGAATGTGTGCATAAGCCACACATCCAAAAACCTTCATATGTGTGACACCTTGCTTTGTGCTACTCCATGCCTCTTCCGGCACTTTGTTCATCACTGCTTTTGTAGGGCACCTATTCAAAATGTATGCTGCACAATGTACAGCTTCAGCCCAATAATCATTAGGCAAATGCTTTGCCTTTAACATACTTCTCACCATGTCCATTATGGTTCTATTCTTCCTTTCGGCTACTCCATTTTGCTGCGGAGTATATCTAGTTGTAAACTGCTTTTGAATACCATTTTCTCTACAAAAACGTAGAAAATCTTTATAGATATACTCACCTCCTCTATCAGTCCTTAGAACTTTGATGTGCAGCCCACTCTGGTTTTCCACAAGTGCTTTGAAATTGCAGAATTTTTCAAACACTTCACTTTTATTTTTCAAAAAGTAAACCCAAGTTTTTCTTGTAAAATCATCTATGAATGTTAACATGTAGTGGTTGCTAGCAAGCGATGGAGTTTGCATCGGTCCACACAAATCTGAGTGGACAATCTCTAAGGGTGCCTTTGCCCTTATGCTTTTCCCGGAAGGAAAACTTTCTCTGTGTTGTTTCCCAAGAATGCAACCTTCACAAAGGCTGTCTGGCTTCTCTATCAATGGTAAACCTCTTACCATTCCTTTCCTGTTCAACAAATTAAGACCTCCAAAGTTGAGATGTCCAAATCTCAAGTGCCACAACCAATTCTCATCTTTTGGTTCGCTTTGGATAGCCTCTTTTGCCACTACTGCTATCTTTTCTTCATTCTTCAAATCTGCTCTCATTCTAAGAGGGAACATTCTGTTCCTTGTCATCTTCACTTCAGCAATACACTGTTTGCTGGGTGGTTTGTCCATGATGGTACAAACATCATCCTCAAAAAATACATTGTACCCCTTTTGAACAAGTTGTCCAATACTTAAGAGGTTACACTTCATTCCTGGAACATAATAGACATCTGATATGGATTTCTTTGCACCTTTTCTTGTTAGAACATTTACATTCCCTTTTCCCATAACAGACACTTTACTATCAGTCCCTAGTGTGACTTGTGACTTCACACTTTCATCTAGCATAGAAAACATTGCTAAGTTCCCTGTCATATGGTTACTGCAACCGGAGTCTAGAAACCATAAATCCTCATTCTTTTCTTCAGCCATATTACAAGCCAAAAACAAATTATCTTGGCTGATATTTTCTCTAGTGAAATTTGCACTAGTTCTATTTCCCATATCATGCTGCTTCTTTCTACACTCATTAGCATAATGACCATATTTTTTACAATAGTGACACTGGACATTGGACTTATCATACCTTTATCCTTGAGCATTTTGCTGACCACTTTGCTGGTTGTTGCCTTGGCCTTGATGCCGATTTGGATTGTTGCCCCTTCCTTGAGCATTTGCTGGACTGTTCCTTCCACCTCTGTTCTGGCTTCTGCCTCTTCCTCTCTTGTTTCCTCTGCCTTGCCCTCTTCCTCTTCCAAAAGACATCTGGGTCTTAAAAGCATGTTCAAGAGATGAGTTTTCATTCCTACTCAATCTCTGTTCATGAGTCATCAGTGATGCATGTAGTTCATCCACTGTGGTCCTCAGAGATCTTGTCTCCGTGGTGGTGATAATCACACTGGTCTGGAGGTGTTAGGTAATTCTCTTTGAGTTTTTCCCCAAGTAATCTCTTCGAGAGTCTCTCCATGAGATGTTATTTGTGTGACCATTCCAATCACATGAGTGAAGAATGAGTCAATAGTATCTGACTCTTTCATACAGAGAGTCTCAAAGTCTCTCCTCAGCAACTGAAGTTTTGCTGTCTTCACTTTTTCCATGCCTTGATAGGCTATCTTGAGAGTTTCCCATGCTTCTCTAGATCTCTTGGCTGCTGCTATCCTTGGAAACACACTCTCATGCACTGCCTGATACAATAAGAAGAGAGCCTTGGAGTCTTTTTTCCTATTTCTCTTCAGCAACTCTCTTTCTGCCTGAGTTAAATCTTCAAACTCTTCTTCATCTGCTGGCTCTTCAAAGCCATCTTCAACAAATTCCCATAAGTCTTGGGAGACAAATAATGCTCTCATAGTTATTGACCAGTAGTCATAATTTTTCCCATTAAACATTGGGAGATGGACATTTCCCATACCCATAGCAGTGCTGGCTCCAGCCATTCTGCACTCTTAACTATGATTAAAAAAAACTTGACTGTGTATGTAAAACAGCTCACTGTTCTGCAACAGTGACTCAAAAACTGTATAGAGAAATACCTTTGGATTCTTTGGCTGAGTCTTCACACTGCTGGAGAAGCTGCTGCAACAAAGAACTCCTTTCCTTCAGCTTCTTTGATCTTCAAAGAGCTTGGACTAGCTCCGATACCATGTTGGAATATTTAACATTCCAGAACAACAATGGAGAATAAAATTCTCCCTCTTCAACACAGAGAAAAATAAAAAAAATTTCTTCACTGGAGACAGAGTTTTTCACTGTAAAACTATTTCATTAAACTTCAAAAACTTGGTTACAAATTCACCTGTGACTGAGGGAATACAAAAGGCTTTGACTGCTTCAAAACACAGTTCAAAACACAACTCACACTCTTTAAAAATTCACTCTCAAAAATACTCTGTCTCTTCAAAAATGAATGCACTGCAGTGCCATTCAAAACTCTGTTACACTGCTGTGTGTAAAAAAAACTTACAACTGAATTATGCACTGCTGTGCTGTATCTCTTTTTCACTGCTGTGTGAAAAATAAAAACATGCCATACATTTTTTTTCACGGGCCCTTTTTAACTCTCTATATACCTGAGCACTTTTTTTAATATATATAAAAAAAAACTACTTTAAAATAAACTATTTTAAAAAACTTTAAAATAAAAAAAACTAAAATAAAAATCAATCACTATGGCCCACGGCCTTCCCTTTGACATTGTACGTATATATATATGTAAAACATATATATGTTCTCTGCACAACCTTTTTTTTAAAACCAAACATTAAAGACTTTGACCGAATCATGAACCGGACTTCAAAAATAGAAAATTAAACCCTGATGTCATCAATTTGTGATGCGGGATTTTTATTAAATCCGCCCTATAAGTTTCCCCGGGTCCGATTTTTGGCAGCCTGTACGGCAAAAAATGTGATGCGGGATTTTCTTTCAATCTGGTTTAATAAAATTCAGGTCCGGAGGTTGACTTATGGTTTGGGACCACTGTCCTTCAGTTTTTTTTAAACTCCTGCGCATTCAAAAATGGCAAGCGGCTCACCTGCAACGTATTTTTTATACTGCGATCTTGACCGATCGCTGGAAAAGGAAAGCGGCTGCCCGAGACAGAAACAGGGGAGTACTCGTCACTACTGATGCGAGCGAACAATCTCGACAAAAAAAACCAAACACCATGACACTGAAATATATACACTGTTTCTGCACCAATTCTCCAGGATCATTCGAAGGCCCACTGATTTTCACGCCTGATCTCCTCCTCCTCTTCAGGAGTAAAATCATTCTTTATGTTGAAAGTTTTACGTATTCCTTCTGGAGTTTTCCCTTTCATCATGTCCTTGCAGGGAGGACTATGACGAGTCGACTTCCAGTACTGCAAAGTCTGCAAAATCTGCGATTAGCAATCCATCGTTTTCAGATCCTTGTGTTTTAATCAACATCGTGCCCGATATATTGGAGAAGATATTTCTAAGAGTGCCTGTACAGCAATATCCCCAGATCCGGAGGACATGCAAAGCACTGAAAGAGTTTCTTGACGAGAGCAAGTTCCTTGGTCGGTATATCGAAGAGCACGTTGTGGAACGCGGAGAAATGATTGTTCCGGTGAAGTTAGGGTGGAGGAACCGCTTAGCGCGTTACAGGAACAGATGCAGTGGTCGGGTATCGTGGGGGTTGGGCTCCAAGCTCGGCTCCTGCTACTATCGATGCTACAATATCAGAAAATTCGAGTTGAGAGGAAATGCAGAGAGGCCCGTTCCCTGCCACGGGGGATTGTTTTGCCCGTGGATTGAATGCGGGATTTGGCACAGGTGGTTCGATGGTGGCTTCGTGCGTACATTTCTGCGAGATAGGGCACCCGAATTCGAGAACAATACCGAAAGCCCTAGCCGTAGCCGTCGCACAGCTCGTCGACCCTGCAGTGTGTGTTCGAGTACAAGGTGAAGTACATCTACAGTTCTGTTTTAATTTGCTTAGTTTATGTTTTGAAGTGTTAGCTTTATCTAAGTTTTGATTTTTAAGTACATCTACAGTTTTGTTTTAATTTGCTTAGTTTGTGTTTTGGAGTGTTAGCTTTATATAAGTTTTGTCTTTTATTTTTTTTTCAAAGGGTTAGTTTCATGTTTAGGGTTTATCTGGTCTTTTTTAAGTTAATATTTTTTTATTCATCTATTATCATTTAGATTATTAGTTTTGCATATATAAAATTCAATGTGTATTTAAGAGAACTGCCCAAATCCAGACGGTTACCAGAAGTGACGGAAGCAGCTTTTTATTCATAGGGGCCGGGGTTTATAACCTAAGAGAAAAACTGAGAAAAATAATACATATATACATTATGAAAAACTGAGAAAAATAATACATATATACATTATGAAAAACTGAGAAAAATAATACATATATACATTAAAAGTTAAGTAGTTGTTTGACTGTTTTTACTTGCTTTTCTTTTTGTGCCCTTTCCGCCATTGTTTTGAGTTTGGAACATATATACATTAAAAGTTAAGTAGTTGTTTGACAGTTTTTACTTGCTTTTCTTTTTGTGTCCTTTCTGCCACTGTTTTGAGTTTGGAGCAACTGGAACTAATGTGAATTTGCTAGGCTTCCCAAAGTTTTAGAATAGATTTTTTTATTTGTGTCTCAGCTTTTTGAAATATAAACTCTTTTTATATTCTTTTTATATTTTTTATAGTGTTATTTTTCTATTGATGTGGTGCATTATTCTCTTGTATTTAGATGTTATTTTACTCATGGAATATGATGGCGTGTGTTTTTCTTTTTCTTGTTTTGGATGGGAGGATCTTTTATGATTTATTTTTCTTGGTGAGTGCTCGCTATGAGAGGTCTACAATCTTTTATTTATTTGTGTGTTATTCATTTGTTTTTGGGATCATTTTTGCGTGTGTAGATGTATTTTACAAATTTTTTGTTTGGTATTTGAAAGTAGTATTTTCATAATTTAATAAGGTCTTTTGAGATATTTTTATGTTTTATTTGATGTGATTAGATAAGCCTTTGTTGAGATCTATTTCTACACAAATTTTATCCAAAGTAAATATCTCTTTCTTTGTTATTTCAAGATCTCTTTCTTTATTATTTCAAGATCAATATTTTTTCATTTTCCAAAGTTATTTTTTATTTATCTTAGAACCTTATGGTGCTAGAAAGTAAGGGGGTGATTTAGAAGCTCTACCCAAACCAACATTGTTGAAACAACCATTTTTGTAGCATCAAAGTATGGAAGTGGTGGCTATGAGAGGTCTACCATCTTTTTGATTTGTGTGTCATCTCCTTTTTCTTTCTTGGGATCATTTTTTCCTCTGTAGATGTGTTTCACAAATCTCTTGTTTGGTATTGAAAATAGTATTTTCATACTACTTTCATAATCTAATACCATCCTTTGAGAGATTTTTATGTTCATTTGATGTGATTAGGTAAGCCTTTGTTGAGATCTATTCTACACAAATTCTATCCAAAGTATTTCAAGATCAGTATTTTTTATTTTTTCCAAGTTATTTTTTATTTAGTTTAGAACCTTCTCTTGCTAGAAAGGAAGGGGGCGATTTAGAAGCCTTACCCAAACCAACATTGTTGGAACAACCATTTTTGTAGCATAAAAGTATGTAAAGCATGGGGCAATGTTGTTGGAACCACCATTTTTATGGCATCAATGTATGGAAACCATGGGGTGATGAAGAGCCTAACTCTTCCCCAAATTAAAGCCCAGAATTTAATACTTTCTCAAGTCTTCCTCACTATCAAAATTTAACTATAAAAGAAAAATTGGAAATCTATTTTTATAATATTTATAGTAATAGTATTAAATTAAAATAATTTATTATGATCTTAGATATTTAGTGATTTTTTAGGAAAACCTAGCATAACTTAGTTCTCAAACCAATGATGTCATCACTTATTGTTATTTGCCAATGTAGATTTACTCATCATTGCTATTGGAGCAAAACCACCCTACCAAAATTACCCTTTGTGATTGGTTAGGGGACAAGGTTTCACTCTTACAAGATGTTTTTGGATCTTGAGTCATTAGCTTGTTTCCTTACTTCCTTTAAAATAGGCTCTTACACAAGTACTTACACTTTTAGATCAACTTCATACAACAATACATTTTTAGTTAATAAATTGAATTTTCATAATTAAATTGAAAATAAGTGAAATTTATAAAAAAATATCTTCTTTAACTTAATGAAAGAAAATTTCAATTAAGGATCTCATAATAATAAAGCTATTTGGAAATAATCTTTGCTTAGTCATACCATGACTTTTCTTTGTGTCAATGAAAGCATGTATACTAATAGCCTTTCTCAATATACAATAGGATAATTATAAATAGTGTTTATTCCAATATATTATTAGATATTAAAAAAATTGTATTAATAAGTGAATATAAAATTTTTTCACATGGAGTCATCATTTTAATAGATTATACTCATTATGCCAATAACAGTCTTTAGAGAGTGAATGGTTTTTCTTAAATTATATGTTAATAGGATTCTACAAGATGTCATTGGTTGCCCACACTATAATATCCATTAAAAATAATTGTCCACAGAATTAATGAAATAAGTCAATATATTATTTTTATTTAAATAAGTCAATATATTATTTTTATTTAGCAATATATTACAAAATTTTAATTATAGTTGTTTGGTCAAAAATTTGTTTTCATTCAAGTTTACAATTAAAAAATTTATTATATTATATATTATTTTTCCATTAAGTATATATATTTTAATAATTATTAAAATTTCATAATAAATCTACACTAATTAAATAATGAAATGATAATTTTTTTTAATTATAATTTTATTTTGAATATAATTTTCAGTGATATAAAGTAAGGTTAAATTAAAATTATTATTTTGTATGAGTATTTATATTTTGATTATAGATTTTGAGTATATAATAAATATAAATTAATGTATATTTATTGAATATTTGTATTTGTAATCTATATAGTAAGTGGTCATATTTGAGGATTATATAGAATTTTAATAAGAATATTTCATCATTTTAATGATAATTTTGATTGAAAAAATGAGTTTAAGTTGGAAAAGTATGTTAGTGAATATCTCATTCTGAATTTAAACTTCTAGGAAAGACAATTTTACAAACTCAACAATTCAAAACTACAATTTTACAAATTTTTAATGGAATTAGAAAAAAATTGAGCAGAAAATCAGGCTAAAAAAAACTAGAAACTAGTTTCTTTAGACTATATTGCAACTCAGATCTCCCACTTACCCTCTTTATAGAAACCACTTTTTTAAAATGTGTTATCATTTATTCATGTTAAATAGTTTTTTTTTCTATACATGTACCAACCAAAAATAACAGAAAACCACAAATGTAACATATCTCTAAAACATCATCTAGTCCTGTTTATTGCTTTTGCTCCCTTACATAATTTAATCTAAAATTGTACAAAACTGAATACTTGAACTTGGTGCAAAGGAGAGGAACATTTTCATGAATTATACTTCTATATATATTCTCAATCAATGTGTTCATATGCATGCTAAACTTAAGTGATTTGAGTTCATATCCATACTTATGTTTACTCGTGATTAGCTATTTTTGAAGTTTAGTACATAATCTAATTTTGTTCGTTGTTATTTGGTTCTATTTTATTTTATAACACAGGTTGGATGCTTGCTGCTCATGTATAGTGAGTGTATTATGCATTAAGAATCCTATAACTGGCATTTATAGGACACTTCTTTCATTAATGGAAGATGGAGCTCCAAACTGGAATGCATGGCAAGGTACGAAAGAGATAACTTTAAGCTTTTGGTTGAGGAGGATCGTGATCGTGATCTTGAGGGAGTTAGTTTTGTGAAAACGGTGATATATGATTCTGCCATAGATTCATGGAGAGAGTTTATAAATTGTTGTTTACATCCCCTTCAAAATATTAGAGTAGTTGATACTCATGGAATCTATTACAGAGGTGCCATGTATTGGCTATTAGAGGCTACTCAGAATCTAATCGTTTTCTGGGTTAGGAACGAAAGATGGGAAATACTTGAAATGCAGAAACCACAATGTGCTCTCATCCATTGGGCTTGGTGGTTTGCAAGGAACAAGTGTTAATGGCCGGAGAAAAGGACAAAGTGATAATTATTTGGAAGTTAACCGATCAAAACTCCCTTGATCAATCTCATAAAAAGAAAGGTGAATGGATGGAGATTTCTAGATCTACTGAGGAAATATTCAACCAGATTCAATACAGTGAAATGGCAATACATAGTGCACGTATCCCCAGCGGTGGTGATATTGTGTGTTTTGAAAATTTGCTCAACAAGACCTCGGTGACATTTAATGTGAACACTAGCTCCGGTAGGTCTAATGAAATTCATGTCATTTAGGTATATGTGTTTACAGCTCCAGATACATTTTGTAACTCTCTTTTTTATGAGATTGTTTCTTTAGAATTTTGTAATTCAATTTTTTTTATGAAATTGTTTTTTAGAAAATTGACACTTGATATTTTAAATGTTAAAGTTCCAATAAAATTAAAATTTATCTTGATATCTGAAAAAAGGAAAATAAAGTTTATGTGATATTCAATAAATAAGTTTTTTATTAAAATAATCAATATTCATAAATTTATATGACAATTTTTTCATTAAATCTTGGTGAAGTTTTATAGGTAAATTTCTACAAAATATTGGATAAATAATGGTGTATTTGAGATGTGTAAACACATAGTGGTAAAATTATGAAAGAAATGTAGAAAAACATATTATATAAAATCTTACAAATGAATAGGTATACTTTTTCATGAGTTATTTTTGTATAAATTGTAAATAAATATGTATATTTCTCCATGAGTTAATTTTATATAAATTTTAAATAGGAATGTATATGGTTTTAAATTTATTTTATTTTTTTATAAATTTAAATATTTATTTAAATATTTATTTTTTATTGTGTATTTGGGTATATTATAAATGGAATTTTTTATCAACTTATGGAATTAAGTAGAATTATGTTTATTTATTTAGCTTGTGAAGAGGAAATGGAAGGATAGCCATGATTTTTTAGGTTCTAAAACTATACAAGGAGAGAAATAGCTTATTTTAAATGTAAGTTGAACCCTTTTACATTACAAATAGTAGGTCTATTCAGGTATTTACCAAACAACTTTTATTTTTTTAGATGTGGTAAAATCATTAAAAATTTAAGCTAACACATCTTATAATAATTTAAATTTTAAATTGCATACATTTGATATATTGCAAAGAAATATAAATAAAAATACATTTAAGCTAACACATCTTATAATAACTTAAATTTTAAAGTGTATACATTAAATATATTACAAAGAAATATAAATAAAAATATAGCAAATTTGTGAAGGAACTAAGAAAACAACCAACTCATAGATAGAAAAAGACAAAGTAACAAAAAAAAACCTAAAATCATAATGTACAAAGAGCTATAAAAATGCTAGTGGGAACAACTTATTAAATCATTTGATATATGAATGTAATAACCCAATTTAGAGGGCTAATAATTGATTAGGCTCTTAAAAATTGAGTGGGAGAATCCTAGAACTATGAAGAATATTGGAAGTCATGGGATAGGTTCAATTATGTTCTTGGAATTTAGGTAAATGATTTTACAACCTCATATTCAATTTGAAATGTATTCTTGTAGGATGCATTCTTATAAGATTTAACTTTAGACCTCAATAAATAAATAAATTCAATAAATAAATTTCTTATTATAGTTCTAGGGGGTGATCAAATTTAGTAGAATTATATGGGTCATTCACTCAATAAATTCTTGAATAAATTCTTTTTTAATTTATGGACTTAGTGATAAAGTTTCATAGTTTTATATAGGAAATTAACAAATGATCATCCTTTTAGAGAATTTTATATAAGAAATTTCTTATATAAGATTGCTAATTTTTTTAAAAAATTTTGAAATGTGTTCTTATAGTAACCTAAAAAAAACTAAAATCATAATGTACAAAGAGCAATAAAAATGCTAGTAGGGACAATTTATTAAATGATTTGAGAGATGAATGTAATAACCCAATTTAGAGAGCTAATAATTGATTAGGCTCTTAAAAATTGAGTGGGAGAATCCTAGGACTATGAAGAATATTGGAAGTCATGGGATAGGTTCAATTAAGTTCTTAGCATTTAGGTAGGTGAGTTTACAACCTCATATTCAATTTGAAATGTGTTCTTATATGATGAATTCTTATAAGATTTAACTTTAGACCTCAATAAATCAATAAATTCAATAAATAAATAAATTCAATAAATAAGTTTCTTATTATAGTTCTCAGGGGTGGTCAAATTTAGTAGATTTATATGGGTCATTCACTCAATAAATTCTTGAATAAATTCTTTTTTAATTTATGGACTTAGTGGTAAAGTTTCATAATTTTATACAAGAAATTAACACATGATCATCCTTTTGGAAAAATGAATGAGAAATATAGGAGGACATATTGTTTGCAATATTACAAGTGAGTATGCCCACTTCTCCATGGAGCTTGCCGGAAAATTTTAGATAAAACTTCAAAATCAATATTATTAATTTATGTTTCATACTATTAATTTAATGTATCATGATATTTTAGTTAATAAAAAATTAGTTAAAATTTTTAAAACTAAATATATTAATTTTATATGAAAAGGAACTTGATGTGAGACGTGATTATGTGGAATAAGTGGAATTTGGATGTATGACACAAAAAAAAAAAGGAGAAGTGCATGACTCACCTTATTGCAACAGCCATGAAAGAAAAGAAGGATGGAGGTGGAAGGTTGACTTTGCTTCTTAGACATGTAGCTGAGATTTATACTAGATATCTCCAAGAGGATGATGTTGTGGAGAGGGGAGGCCTAATTTCTTCTACTAATGTAGGACAAGGAAAGGATTATGTATGTAGAGACCCAGTTGGAATTGTGGAATATTGAAGATATGCTATATGCATATATTATTTTCAATTGACAAGGGAGAAGCATGGAAATATTGGATGTACTCACGAGGAGATTGATGATGTGCATTATTACTTGAGGACTCGAATTCAATCTGATACTTTGGTGGATGAGAGCTAGGGAGGAAACTTACCAGCCCTTGCTTTATAGTATACCTTTGGAGGTGGGTGTGTGTAGTGCCTTGATGACATGGGAAGGGTTGCACCACCCTCAAAAAGGGGCCTTTGGGGAAAGACCCCACACATTGATGGGTGATGCTTCGATGGATGGATTTGGCCCACCACATCAAGCGGGTTCAAATCCTGTTGGATCCGCATAGTAGTTAGCACACCTTTGGGCGAGGTCTCGGTTACCTCCGACCCTCACCCTTTTTTGTTTTAATATGTATCATATATGGTTGGTGGTATCCCACCTATATATATATATATATATATATATATATATATATATATATATATATATATATATATATAAGTGGTTAAAAAAGCCATCAGCCAAATTTGGGGTCAACCGTAAAATTAAATAGGCGACAAATTCTCTCATTCCTGTGGTCAGAATCCTTGCGCGGATAAGTTCCAAATTGTTGCCTCCTCAATGGCTACCACTAGACCTAGTTTTCCAAAATTTGACTTTCCATAACTTTGATATACGAACTTGGATTGAGGTGTCATTAGTGTCATTTGAAATCTTGCAACAAGATATTCAATCTAACCCTGGTTCCACTTCAATCCAGTGAATTCTATTTTTAAGCTCTTCCAAAGCCACTTATGAATTCTGAGCATTTTTGGAGCCACCTTAATCATTCCAACCCACTAATGAGATTTTGGGCAACCAAAAAAATTATTATTTAATTTCCAAGTGAGGGAATTCCTCTCTCACTTTCTCTTTTTCAATCCAACGAGCCTTACTTCCTTGAAACCAATACAAAGGTACTCCACGCCTCGCTGTCATGAATTCCTAGTCTTCTTATCAAGAATCAAATCCTGAGGTAGCTTCTCCAATTATTCAGGTGAAAATTCGTGCACTGTAGGAACATGTCCAACCACTTGGGAGTCTATGATCAAAGTGTTAGACGTCATTTTGTCACCATGACATTTGACTATCATTATGGGTCTATCATCATCCATATTATGCTCCCTTAGAGGTAAAAAATTCTTGTGTTCCTGAACCAAGTCTTGGAAACTCAAAAAAAGTTGTTTAAAACATTCAAAATATTACCTGTGTGCTTTTTGTGACCATTACCTGCACATGCGATGATACTTCTTCTATTAGCCATGGCGATCACCGCTCTATTCAACACCAAAAACTGCACACCCCCATAAAAAGGAAGTAAAAACAAAAATTTTACTTCTATAAGCCTATTTGGTCACATATTCTCCCAACTTGAAGCCTCTAGAGTCGCGTCAGTTCGAGATATTACCCTCTACTCATGGAGCTTATCCCTTGGCTAAAAGTCCATTCATTTGAGGTGTTATCACCCATTAAATTGTTAAACATTTCTTGATAGGGTCATATAGGTCACTCACCAAATGGATAAGGTCTCCTAAGCCATTTCATGGTGGTATAGGAAAAAATTTGCATTTTTAAGCCTATACTACGTTTTGAAATCACCTTCATTTATGCCATTTCATGTCAAATCAGTCCCATACCATGTGAGTTGTCATTCCCCATGAATTCAAACTCAAAATTATGAATCTACCAATTTTTAAAATTTTCGTAGCGTCTTACACAGGAAAAAAACAGAAAATGCTACGAAAACACCTAATAATTTTGTAGCGAATATGAGGATTTCTCTATTTTTTTACTTTTGAGTACTCAAAATTTCTAGGCAAACAAAGAAGTATTTTAAGAAACTAAGAGAGGTTATTGTCAATAACACATCAGATAACATTAACCTCTTTTACTTTTCTCAAAAGTGCTACAAATTAGGAGATACAGGGATATCTTTCGGACCTATTTTTCATAAAATAGAATTTTCCTGCTTTATACATGTTTTTGAAATGCAGATTCTTGATAGTTGAAGATGGTATCTAAAAAAACAAGAGATTTTTATTCTTAAAAACGTATTGATATACAAAAACCTCCTCTAGTTTTGAAAAATCTATGAAAGACTCGGAAATATGAGTTCATTTCTAATCCCAAATTATGCATTTTTTAGGAAATTCATAGCGTGCTTCAGGCTTGAAGCCAGAAAAATGCTACAAAAATTCTTGTACGTGTTTTTTTGCTTTAAAATCTAGTTTTGGCATGTTTTATGGGGGGATATCAACGTTTTCAAGGTATCATGACATAATGAAGGTGTTGGAACAACAAAGAAGTAAAGAAGATTGGTGGAAAGCCATTTTTCCCATGCTACTAAAAATCTCGAGGAAATCGCCTAATGACACTCTGTTTTTGCAGAATGAAGCTTTGGGTTGTATTTTGTTATCTTGAAAGTGTTTTACAACGTCATATAGCCACATGTAAAGGTCAAATATAGTTAGAGGATTTTTTCTTTTCCAAGTTTGGTCTTCGACAAAGTTATCCAACTCATCAGTTCATCATGGAGGCATTATCATGTGTGATGGCAACAACTCCTTAAAAGTAGGAAGACATCTATCATGAAGCCCTCCTAAAAATTTTTAAAGGCTCATGGTAGCAGAAATTCAAGTTGATTGGAAAAAGTGTTTAAAACAGAGGCGCTACGAAAAGTTGCTACTAAACTACGCTACGAAAATTTCTGTACATGATTGTTTTAGTAGTCAACTTAAAGTTTGATTTTAGACAAAATGAAAATGTATTTTGGAAATATAAAAGCGTTTTTTCTTTGGCACAGGGCCGTCTACAAAAACCTCTCTCATTTTTTTCAAATCCATCAAGGTTTGGAAATTATATACTCATCGTGGAAGCCTGATTTTTAGAATTTTCACTGACCAGATTTGTGAAAAAATTGTAAAATTCAACTTAGAGGAGATCCAGCTCAACATCCACATGGCATAATGACACATCATCACTCTAGTACACTCGAAAAATTAGTTGGTTGAAGTTGATAAGGGTTATTAAATTTATTTTTTGATCTATTAATGAAAGAAGAGTCCTTTTTGTATTCAAACTCTCCAAAATAGATATATCCGTAGGAAGTCTCCAAGTAATGGAATCATTTTTTAAATAGGTATTTGAGGTGGGAATTCGAAGCTAGAAAGGTGGAAAAACATTTGTATGAGTCCTCACTCTATAAATTAGATATTTTTAGAGTTAGAAAGGGTTGGAAGATGTTACTTGTGACTACTACTATTGTAAATTGTTCTGATCAGTAATAGACAGTCGCTGTGGGATTTCTCTTTCACCTGAGATTCATTTGTTTTTTTTATGAAGCTTGTATTATGTATCTTGCTACTTTATTTCAATATATTAATGTTTGAATACTCAGAATTCATGCTTCTCATGCTCTGACTTCCTTTAAGCATTAAAATATTGTATATATTCCTAAATATCCTGCTTTCAATATCTTAATGTTCATTACTGAGAATTCATGTTTGTCTTGCTCTCATTTACATTGAACATTTATCTATTGAGTAAATTTTGTGTATGTTGTCCTTTCATTAAAATATCTACATGCCTCAACTTCCATAAGGAGAGCCATTGTTATTGAGTTCCCTAGCACTGACTCCATAAGCCCAATGGTAGTAAACCTTCTACATTTTCCACCTGCAATCATATACAATCAAGTCATTATCATAGAGTTAGCCATATAATAGAGTTTTCATTACAAACCATTTCATAGGTTGAGAGATCCCTCTCATAGTGATGAGGCTAATCTTCATTCAAAAGCTGGTTTGAAATAGTTACTCCAAGTGGACCATTGCAGCAGCCCAACGGGACTCAATTTGCTGATAACGGGAGGATCTCATCCCTTTCTTCATAGATCTGAAACTTCCTTAACCGCTCTATAAATTGAGCTCAAGTTTTAGGTTTGAGGGTACAGGTAGATATTGATTTGAGTAGGTACTCGTAGTGGTGAGTTCATAGTAGATTTCGAATTAGAAAGTTCTGGTTGTACATTGAAAATCACACCTTTATGCACAAGACTTCATGCTGGTAATTCTAGAGAGACAGGATTTTCAAACCAAAGAAAATTATTCCGCAGACACATGGAAGAAATCTGTACAATATCAAGGCTCATGTTGTAAGTTATCTCCTTTTTATTTCTGATAATACTTATGGATCTCATTTTCTCTTTTTCTTGTTTGTAAATTCATTGAAATGACGTCAATACTTAGATTTCTTGAACACTAAGTTGAACTAGTATTTATGATTATTATATACTGTAGGTGCTTTGATCATTTTCATTTTTTGTGATTGCAGGTTCATCTTAGCATTGAAGGATTTCTTTGGAGTGAAAGGTAAAATGCTACATCAAACGTCTCGATTGAAAGGTAGGAGCATAACCTCCTCATTTCTAAGTTATAATAATCTAAAATGAAAATAGTTTAGATAAAGGGGCATTCAAATGCTTGTTTGTTATGGGTACTAGGGAGATCAATGTTTTCTGCAAGAGGGATTAATCGAAAAAAAAAATTGGTGAATCCAGTCGGGAAGACAAGTTTAGTTTTCTTTTGTTCTATTTGGTTTGACATTCTAGCTTTCCTAGTTTAAATTTTCTAAGTGTGGTTGGGTATATGAAATCCTAGATTATATGAGTTAGAGAGAATTAAATTTATTTCTTCTAAATTTTCTCTTCCCTGCGTGGTTTTCTATGCAAAACATAGCGGCAACCTGCACAAATTTCTAGTATAGTTCAGTGCACATGCGCATTGGTTTGCACTGAGAAGTTGCGCACCCACTGGGAAATTTTGAAAACATGAATATTTTCTCTTCCAAAGTGACATAACCAAAATTTTATAGTTTAACTTGATGTATACAAGCTATCAGAGTCTTTCTACTAACTCCTCCTTAACACCTTACAATCTTGTTTTATAAATCATCATTTTGACATAATTCTATTAGGGTTTGCCCTGGTTTTCTATTGCTATTTTTGGAAGATAGATTCATTTGGAAAAGATCACTGGTTTTCTGTTATTGTCTTCTTGAGCCACCAATATTATTACCAGCCTTACATGTTTGAGTATTTTTTTCTTACCTGATTGCAAAAAGGAAAAGCTTCTAGATCACTGAAGTGTGATTTGTCTCAAACTAGTCTTTCATGATTTCATTTCTGCTAGTTCAAGTGGAAACAATTTTAGTTTGCTTATAACTAAGTGAAATAATTAAAAGACACTCATAGGTATCTTAGTTAGGATTTATAATTATAAATTTTATTTTCTTTGATTTTTTCTATACTTTTTAGGGTTTTTAGAAGTTTCTTTCTTCTGAAAATTGTTTGGTCATCAAAATTGTAGCTTTTTGGCTTTATAATCAATGAAATGTTTCATCACAAAAGAGATATTGGTCATGCTTGGAAATGAAATTCTTTTCTTGATGAAAAATAAATCTTATTTGAAGTTTTAGGAAGCTTGTACTTTTTGAGTTCAAAAGTCCTTCAACTTTACCTTAAATGGAAATTCATCGAAATAAAGAGTTGCATTACAAAGAATATACATGTTTGATAAGGATCTTGGGTGTGATAGGTTTAACATAGGCATTATGGCAAGGGGTGACTGAAAAATAATGATGGAGATTCTGTGGCCGAAGGTCAAAGTATAAAAAGCAGCTTGGCGATAGTCATAACTATTTATGATGGGGAAATCCCAGGATTCGGTAGGATGTCCAGGGTGGGTATATATTGGTTATGGATGTCATGGTTGCTTATGTGTGAGGGACTACTACCATGGGAGAAAAAATGGATGGGTGAATGGAGGACATAGTGCACCGTTTGCAGTCTTTGTACACTTACCAAAAGAATGAATTAATAGGGTTTGTTTTATACAAAACACAGAGGCAGGTGCCCCAAAAAATGAAATTTTTCACTCAGTGATGATGTGCGAAAGCTGTTTTGCTGACCGTTATGCAGAATTATGAATTACAGATAGAACATGTTCCCTAAATCTGGTGATATGCATTTAGAACAAAAATCAAATACTTTTTAGATACTTTCTCTAAGATTAAATAGACACACAGAAATATAGAGTAACATACTTGTGATCCAAGCGTTTCCTGTTCTCCTTCTATTGCTCTTGTTGTAGCTTCCAATCCAACTTCGATTGACAGACTAGTTCCTGCAAGTATAAACACTAAACAACAAAGAGATTGCAATATAAAGATTCCTATTTATCTTAATTACTTAAACTGATTAAACATGAAACATATATATTAGTTAACAATCCATCATTTGAAAAGTAGAAACATAAACAGATACATATATGGTAAAATGAGTAGCAATATTTATTAATGGATAGAAGTGGGAGGTTACAACCAGCTGTCGATTTCATGTCACTAGCTCCAGCATCATCTCAACATCATCACAGTAAAAATCTCACCAGCACCACATCACTCCTATCACTCTCTAAATTGAGAATCCAACAACATTTATTTACTAAATTTCTTCCTTCCCTAACACTAGAATCTGTGCTCAATTTATAGGGAAACTGATGATTCAAAGTTTGACAGATATCTACTCTTCTAGAAGGCATTGCCCATGTGGAGATTCCGGAACAATGAGAATTTTTCTCCCATTTGACCAACGCACTCTTGAATGTCGAGAAGTGCTTTACAGAGCACCCTTGAATGGAGATAGCTGGATATGCAAAGAAATTAGTCCCTTGAGAGGCTGCGTTGGTGAGATCATAAGTGATATAACATATACTTCAAACATTGGAAACCTTGCAATGGAAGTCATGGATGGTTTTTTCTTGTCTTAGGGCATGTAGCAACTGAAATGATAGGGGATGATAGACCCTATTTCATTGGTCCTAGGGATGATGTCCAGTTTTACTAGGTCATTGTGAATGATGCCAAAATTTAACTATAACAACTGCCCCCTAAAGCATGAAGTAAGAATAATAACAATATTTTTTGAATGAGATGCTTTACAATGTGATGGGTTGGCACTGAAGAGGAGTGGTGACCTGCATCGATATTACAATACATTAAATCATGATATATCCTCTTGATCACAAATATTTGAGGGAAGGCATTCCCATGCTCAACACATAAACTATCTAATAACATTTATATTGTGAATAAAGTTGTCTACATTGGAATGTTTCCCGATATAGAAATGCCTATACATATAGGCCCATCTTTGGATGACGATATGTATGTAAGGTCACCGTACAAATGATGTGTACAAAAATCCTAAAATTGTAGCCCAGATGGCTGAAACTAGATCTGGTGTCTTCTTATCTCGTTCACTCGATCGTTTGGGTATAAGTCTAGCCATGCGAATATATGATTTGTAGTTGAACATGGTAGTACATCGTTTGATTACCAGCCAATCATGTGAGCTGTTAACAAATGCGAGAGAACCACCATTGAAGTTAATGGATTTCAAGGCACTGTTGTACATTTCATAAGGCATGAATAGATGATTTAATGTGTTATCACCAAAATCGTACCTGATTGGCTACTGATCAGACAACTTCAGTGTAACTATTTCAAACCACTTCTAACTGAAGCTTAGCCTCTTCAGTCTAAGAGGGCTCTCTCAAGGGGGTTTATGATATTGGTTAATGATAAAAATAGATGGCTAACTCTATGACTTATGTATTGTTTTTATATGTTTGAAGGTTTAAAAGATGAAGGCTTGCTATCATTGGGTTAAGTATTCAGTGACAGTTATAAAGATGACAAAGGCTTTCCTTGTGGAAGTTGAGGCTTGTTTATATTTCATGGAAATAATAACACATTCAGGAAAATCCCAATAACTTGAGGTTCAAAGGAAGTCAGAGCATGTGACACATGAATTCCGAGTAATGAGACATCAAGGTATGGAAAGTAAAATACTCAATTCACCATAGCTTAATACTTAAAGGAAGCGAGAGCATGAGCAACCATGAATTCTGAGTAATAAGCATTAAGACATTGGAAGAAAACATCTCAAAAGATAGGATAGAAACTCATTTAACCATGGCTTAATACTTAAAGGAAGTCAGAGCATGAACAATCATGAATTCTGAGTAATAAGAATTAAGACATTGGAAGAAAACATTTCAAAAGATAGGACATAAACTCAAAAGAGTTACTGATTTCAGAGACAAAATGTGACTTGATATAGCAATTTTCAGGGATGACTGTCATGAGAATGAAGGTTTATGAGTATTGCAGAAGATGAGTATTCACTAGATGACTTCTCTTGAACATATCGATGACACTGAGATGAGCTGGCAGCATTGACCCAAAACCAAGCTAAAGGTATGATGAGCCATAGGTATGAATGAACCGTTGAGAATATTAATCAACCCAAACAGTCACGATGATGGAGTGAAGTGTCATGCTCAAGAGCGACCTGCTACAGTAAAAAAAAAATTCACTTTCCCAAATTTTCCCCAGTCATTTTTCGACCAACACCTCTTTATTTTTTAACAAGTTTGAGGAGTATAACATATTCTTGATCTATAATTCAACCCTTCGGGTGAATAATCTATCGCTATTTAATAATTTAATGAGTCTAGCGATGAATGAAGCTTGATTCTTGCCATGATCGAAAAGCCCATCACTATTTTATGTTTTAACGAGCTTAATGACAATGACAAATAGGTAATTTTTCATATTTAGAGAGTTTTAAAAAGAGGAAAAAATAAAACTCCATAGGTAAATTTTTGTAAAGTTGTCGATCAGATCCGAGAAAGTGTAAAATAATATCTGAGAGAACCTCCTAGTCATGTTCAACTAAGGCATTCCTTTTTCGTGAATAGTCTATCTTAGTGTAGAAAAGGGTCAAACTTATACCAAGTAGATATCAATTCATTAACTTTTACGAGCTCAAAAAGACAAGTGCTCAAAAATATTTTCATATTATCAGAGTCTAAAAGAGCTAAAAGAAGACATGAGGGGTTCCATTTTCGTTGTTATCAAAGATTGAAAAAGAGATAAAAGTGCTTCAAGTCCTCTTTCATTTTTATCAAAGCTCTAAAAATAAGGATAAAAGTATGCTTTGTGGTCAAATCATTCTTCAAATAAATGTGCACGACTAATCTGCTCATAATTTTCAAACCTATTCAGAACAACATCAAATTGATTAAAATACATGTTTCATGATAAAAAATGAATAAAATTGTAGTCACAGCAATAAATATGATTTTCAAATAATTAAATGACTAATTAAAATATTTTTACTATTCATTTTTACCATTTGAAAGTTACCATTTTCATTTTGGAGCTCTAAACATATTTTTGCCCCTGAACTTCAGCTGTTGATTGCGATCAATTCTGTGGATGGGTTTCATCGCCTTTTGATCCAATTTGGTGCCATAGATGCCCTATTTCTTTCAATAATCATTTCATTGCAAATTTTTAGGGATTTGGGCCCCTTAGGTTAAATTATTTTTCTAGAGAGAGTAACGCACCCTTAGGCATCGAAAACTGCATTGGAATGCACTCAAAATGAGGCCTAGGTGCATATGAAAGGCACTTTCTATTGAACAAAACTGATTTGTGCATTGATATTTGTGTTGCAGTAATTCAAACAGACATGTCTTCTCATAATAATGAGATGGAGGAAAATAAATTTGAAGAAATGTGTGACGAACAAAGAGAAGATCAGAGAAAGGAGAAAAGTGAAGAACAAAGAGAAACACATAGAACATATCAAAGAGAATATGTAAGAACATATCGACAAAGGAAGAAGCGAGAAATGAAAATTGCAAAACAACAAGAAGAGAGAAGAGCACCTCAAAGAGAATATCAAAAAAATTATCGACATAAAAAGAAATTAGAAATAAAAGTTGAAGAACATGAAGAACAAAAGATAAAGCATAATGAAAAAGCATGAGAATATAGAAAAAGAAAGGCACAAGAAATTTCAACTGCAGAACAACAAGAAGAGAGAAGAGCACGAAAAAGAGAATATCAAAGAGAATATCGAAAAATAAAGACACAACAAATAATAGAAGAAAATGCAGAACAAAGAGGAAATGGACAAGATAACCCAAAGGAAATAACACCTGAAAAATATGAGGAACATAGAAAACAGAAAAGTGAACAAAAAAGATCATATCGACAAAGAAAACAATATCTGAACAACTCATACATGGTATAGGACAAAGAGGAAAATCCTATGAAAGAAACATGTTTAAAACATATTGATTCCCAACATCAACATGAAAGTTTTGTTGATATGAATATTTCACATCAAAAATTTCATGTAAGGATTGATCGATTGGCTGATGTTCAAGTATGTCATGTGTTTGAAGATTCATATTCTAGAATTCAAGTACATACGACAAACATAGGTACAATGTGCATGAGATGTAAATGAGAAGAAAGTCATCATAGATTTTGAGCCGATAACCATATGAATCTAGGAGAACAACCTAATGTTCTTGCAGAGCTTAGACAAGTTGAACAGATGTTGATAGCACGTGCAAGTCCAATTTTCCAGGTTATGTACTCAATAGGTGGACAATACAAATATAGAGAACACACCATTAGTTTTCCACAAGAGCTTAGCAATCTTGCCATGAAGTTACCTCGACATATTAAAGACTTGGATTTGATAATTGTTGTGCGGAAAAAAGGTGCAAAGGGATCAAGTTATGATTTTACTCTCAGGAAATAAATTGTATTACGTGCATTACACTATAAGATTCATAATGATCCATATTATCATGGAGTTCAAGTTGATAATGATGCACTTCTAGAAATACGTGAAATTGCAACAGATGTATCACATATGATTAAAGCTATTACTTTTCCAGAGAAAGATAGTGACACTGAATTTGCAATGTTGGAAGGGGTTCCAGGGATTGACGATGCATTAGATGGCTCACATACAACTTAAGGTGGATCCACCTTAACTCTGGATGGATCACAATGAAGTTGGTTTATTTTTCAGTGTAAGCACACACAATTATTAACAATGTACATTAATATGATGATTTATAATCCTATTTTATTTATTACACTAGATGCATTGATATAAGTGTAGATGTTGGTTTCAAATCCTATTTTATTACTTGCACTAGATCCATTGATTTCAATATAGATGTTGATTTCTAATATTATTTGATTACCTGCATTAGATGCATTGATCTTAGCGTAGATTTTGTTTTGTAAACTTATTTGATTGTTTGCATTAGGTGCATTGATTTCAATGTAGACGTTCATTTCTGATTTGATGTACATTGATGGTACATTAATTTTAAAGTGATTGAATTAAGATTGTGCATTGATTTCAGTGTAAGCACACAAAATTATTAACAATGTACATTAATATTTGTGTTATAGTAAATCAACCTATTAATATTGAAGAGCAAGAGAGACAATGTATGATGTTTAGTACAATAGTTCAAGCTAAATATTTAAATTGGTTATTATTTCAATTGTCCTTTTCATATAATCGATATGAAAATATGACAAAACTAACAAGGGTTACAATACGAATAGAAAAAGAAAATAATTTGAGATTGATCATAATGAAGACTACTTGTAATTGACTACATTCTTATTATTTTCATATTCTATCATTCAACACTATTACATTGTCACTTTGCATTCAAAAAATTATTTCATCATTAAATTTATTAACAATATTTATCATCTCAAAAAAATGAGGTAACTAAGAAAATTTTAAAATTAAAATGACCAGATAAATATCAGACATATTTAGCATACATAAAATTATTTTATTTATATTATCTGTATTTACATACTATTGATAAAATTAATTATATTTTCGATATATTTTCCTTGGCCGCACATGATTGAAACCAGCCTAGATCCATCTTAACTCTGGATCTATCAAGCGCCGAGAGGTATCAAATCTCTCGAGGTGCAAACCTTTCCTCAAGTCTTGCACTCAAAAAAATAGGTTTGCACCTCTAGAGATTTGATCGCTCTTGGTGCTTGATAGATCCAGAGTTATGATGGATCTAGGCTAGATCCATCTTAACTCTGGATCTATCAAGCACTGAGAGGGAGAAAATCTCTAGCTGAGGATAGATCACAATGAAGTTAGTTTATTTTTCTTAGGTACAATGTGCATGAGATGTAAAGAAGAAGGAAGTCATCACATATTTTCAGACGATAACCATATGAATCCAAGAGAACAACCTAATGTTCTTGTAGAGCTCACACAAGTCGAAGAGATGTTGATAGCATGTGCAAGTCCAATTTTTCAGGTTATGTACTCAATAGGTGGACAATACAAATATAGAGGACACACCATTAGTTTTCCACAAGAGGTTAGCAATCTTGCCATGAAGTTACCTCGACATATTAAAGACTTGGATTTGATAATTGTTCTGCGGAAAAAAGGTGCAAAGGGATCAAGTTATGATTTTACTATCAGGAAATAAATTGTATTACGTGCATTACACTATAAGATTGATAATGATCCATATTATCGTGGAGTTCAAGTTGATAATGATGCACTTCAAGAAATACCTGAAATTGCAACAGATGTATCACATATGATTAATGCTATTACTTTTCCAGAGAAAGATAGTGACACTGAATTTGCAATGTTGGAAGGGGTTCCAGGGATTGACGATGCATTCGATGGCTTACACACAACTTCATTTGCATCAAAGCTTCCAAATGCTACACGAGAGATTGATATTATTCGACAGTGGGTAAACAACCCTCATGCAGAGTAACAACCTAATACAGAGGAAGTCCTTAGTTGGCCTGGAATTGGCTCATCTCCAATCAATGAGTATAACACTGTGGGATTATTTGATATGGAATTTTCATCATTGTTCCCAAAAGGTGAAGTAGATTGGTTGCAAGCACATGACAGACATGTCCATCTTCATGAGTATGCAAAGCATCTTCTTCGATATCGTGATAACAGGTTTGGAAGGCACCGATGATTTAGATACTTTTTACTCAATATCATCATCAGACATCGTGCTCAAGCTTCATTTCAGTATTTGTGAAGAAAAATATGACAGATTTACCAACAACAATGGAGGAGTTAAGAGAACATTTACAAAATATTCCAGATTCATGAATTGGAGAAAGATTGATGCGACTTGGAACTGTACTAAGAGGCACACGTGCATATTGGAATAAGTGTCGTGTTGAGCTATCGGACATGGATCAACAAATTGGGAGTCCTACAATATTCTTTAAATTAAGTGCGGCAGATATGCAATGGCCAGATTTACATAAATTAATGCCAGTTACATGTCCTAGAGATCTAGGGGAAGCGAGGAAATGGAGACGTCAAAATGTAATTGATAATCCTCATATTGTAGCACATTATATTCACTTAAGACATACAATGTTTCGAGATGAAATTTTCGAATGTTATCATCAGTCTACAGATTATTGATGTCGCTATGAGTGGCAAAATCATGGGTCTCCACATGTGCATGGATTTCTATGGATAAAAAATGCTCCTAACATGGACATGTTGAATTGGGATGATCGAGTGCAAGTTAGATTTGCAAAAGAATATTTTTATGAATATGTACATGCAATGAATCCACGTGATCGACATCAAAGAAATATTCAAGTTAGACACAATATTGATGATCATCCTTGCTTGAAGGACACACGACAAATATTTCAGTCCGATCCTATGATTAATTATGAAGAACTTCTTAATTTTGTTGAGCGTCACATCACTTGCAATGAGAGATCATGCCTTCAAAAGAAGGCAGGAAGATTGTTATGTAGATATAAGACACCATGGGATTTATGTGAAGAGTCAAAACTTTATGTCGATGAGAATGGAGAAAAAAAGTATCAACCAAGACGAAATGATGATAGATTGAATACACACAATCGTGAAACATTGATGATGTGGAGGGCTAATATTGATTGGAAACTAGTTCTTTCAAAGCGCGTTGTCATTAATTACATAGAAAAATATGCAGCAAAATTTGAAAAAGGATGAGAAACATTCCATAATATGTTGATGCGTGTTTCTTCTATTCAAAATCCAAATGAACCAGCAACATGTGCATACAAGAGTTTTTTGTGTGAAACTATTATTGACAGGGATATATGTGCACAAGAGACATGGCATTTGCTTCTAGAACTCCCTCTTTCTGAATGTAGTCATCGATTTGTGGTTCTGAATGTTGGTAGGAAAGTTTTCAAACAAGTACAGATTGAAACATATGATGCCGATAATGATAATTCCCTTATTGATGCATATACCAAGCGACCTGCCCATATTGAGCACCTTGCGTTGATAGATGTTGCAAAATCATGGTCATATGATAAACGTCGACGTGGGGAGAAATGGTTAGAATGGAAGAATGGAGCTATTGTACGTGTGATTCCTCGATTTAACTCAGTTCCTAATCGAGGAGATGACAAGTTTGTAGAATTTTGTTGGTCTGAGTTAGTATTGTACAAGGCCTTTTGTCATTTCCATAGAGATATAGGTCGAGGAGATGATGAAATAGTCAATAATTGGGAAAATTTTCAATATAATCCATGGCATATTGATCGCAATCCATTACCACCCATTGATCAAGTAGAATCTGAAGGAGAAGAAGTTTAGAAACCACCTGCAGATTCTAGGGAGAATGAGTGGGAGACAATTTGTGGATTGTATGAGAAGAAATATATAAATTACAATGAATTTGAGATGCTGGGACGCATAGATCGTGATCGTGCACATAATTGCAACACATATTTTGTTGATGAAGTGACTTCCAATCGTGCTATTCATTTCATATCGAAAAAGCGAAAGTTGAATTTAATCTGTGCTAACCAACATGCAAAGTCTTATTCCATTGAAAGTTTCGGGGTTAAGCAAAGAATAGCATTTGATATTGTCCTTGAACATAATAGATTAGGGGTTGATCAACTACTTATGATAATCCAAGGCACTACACGTACAGGAAAGTCTTATTTGATCGGAGCTATTAAAAATGCCCTTGAAGCCGAGTCATGTCCAGAGAAGAGTCCATTACTTCTTTTAGCTCCTACAGGGGTTGCAGCTTTCAACATATCTGCAAGAAGAATTCATTTTGTAATTCAAATTCCAATCAAAGACATGTCACCTTTGAAAGGATCAATTTTAATGACCCTACAACAAGATTTGAAGCATGTGAAGTATATCTTGATAGATGAAATGAGTTTCATTGGAAGAAATTTGTTGCAAAACATTGATAAGAGACTTCGACAAGCTTTCCCAGAAAATGAGAAGCTTATTTTTGGTGGGAAATCGATTATATTGGTCGGTGATTTGAGAAAATTGCCTCCTGTTCTAGATAAACCTATATATGCATGTGAAGGTATTGCAGAAGAATTATGGAATTCATTCACAACAATTGTGACCCTTGATACCGTGTTTCGACAAGATGGAAAAAGAAATCAACAAATATATTTTCGTCATTTGTTAATGAAGGTAAGGGATTCAAAACCAACTATGGAAGACTCGAAAGCACTTATGACTCGTACAAATACATGCTTGGATCCTTCCACAAATGATTCCTTTGATAAGGAAATACATTTGTTTGCAACAAATGATGATGTAGAACATTATAATAAGCTTTGTTTAAGAAGACTAAATTGTCCCATTGCAGCTAGTGTCTCTACAAAAGTAAAAGGAAATTCGATGCAAATAGATGAGGATGAAATGGAACTTGAATTAATCATTGCAGTTGGAGCTCGAGTGATGCTTACATCAAACATATGGACTGATGCAGGACTTGTAAATGGTGCTCTTGGAATTGTAGAAAAAAATGTCTATAAACCTGGAAAATCACCCCCAGAACCAGCTACATATGTTTTAGTAAGATTTGATAATTATATGGGAGTACTATGGGATGATTCATCCCCTCAAACAGTTCCTATTACACCTATTGAAAGAGGTAGTAGAAAACAACTTCCTTTGAAACTTGCTTGGGGCTTAACAATCCATAAATCACAAGGATTGACTTTGGAGAAAGCTACTATTAATATTGGGAAGAAAGAGAGATATGGTATGATGTTTACTGCAATATCTCAAGTTAAAGATATGAATGGTATACGATTTCAAACTCCCTTTTCATATGATCGATATGCAAATATGGAAAAAGTAGCAGGTGTGACTGCAAGAAAAGCAGAAGAAGAGAGATTGAGATCAATCACATTGTAAACTATTTTTTGATTGACTTTATTCTTATTATTTGAATTTTCGATCATTCAATATTCTAACATTGCATTTTCAATCATAATATATAATCTTATACATATTAAAATTTTTTAATATGAGCACATTAGGTAACTAATAAAATTTTAAAATTAAAATGACCAAAAAAATATCACACATATTTAGCATATATAAAATTATTATATTTATATTATCTGTATTTACATATTATTGATAAAATTAATCCAATGTTTGATAGATTTTCCTTGGCCGCACACAACTGAAACCAGCCTAGATCCATCTTAACTATGGATCTATTAAGCGCCGAGAGGGATCAAATCTCTCGAGGTGAAACCTTTCCTCAAGTTTTGCACTCAAAAAAAGAGGTTTGCACCTTGAGAGATTTGATCCCTCTCGACGCTTAATAGATCCATAGTTAAGATGGATCTAGGCTAGTTTCAGTTGTGTGCAGCCAAGGAAGATCTATGGAACATTTGATTAATTTTATCAATAATATGTAAATACATATAATATACATATAATAATTTTATATATGCTAAATATGTCTCATATTTTTCTCGTCATTTTAATTTTAAAATTTTATTAGTTACCTAATGCGCTCATATTAAAGAAATTTAATATGTGTAAGATTATATATTATGATTGAAAATGCAATGTTAGAATATTGAATGATCGAAAATTCAAATAATAAGAATATAGTCAATCAAAAATAGTTTACAATGTGATAGATCCATAGTAAAGATGGATCCATAGTATTGAGAAACAATGGTATTGACCCATGGTATTTATGTAAAATGTAGTCTATTTAAAAACCAAGAAATGAATAATTAAAAATAGAAACTAAGTAACTTTTATGATTTAAAGCAGCATTGCTATTGATATATACGCAGACCAATTAGCACAGGTCAAGGAAAAGACTCATTAACGCAGGCCATCCGTAAAAAGTGTTGCAGGGATATGCTATGGAGGACTATGACGAGGCTACTTCCAGTACTGCAAAGTCTGCGATTAGCAATCCATCGTATTCAGATCCTTGTGTTTTAATCAACATCGTGCCCGATATATTGGAGAAGATATTTCTAAGAGTGCCTGTGCAGCAATATCCCCAGATCCGGAGGACATGCAAAGCACTGAAAGAGTTTCTTTACGAGATCAAGTTACTTGGTGGGTATATCGAATAGCACGTTGTGGAACGCGGAGAAATGATTGTTCCGGTGAAGTTAGGGTGGAAGAACCGCTTAGCGCATTACAGGAACAGATGCAGTGGTCGAGTATCATGGGGGTTGGGCTCCAAGCTCAGATCCTGCTGCTATCGATGCTACAATATCAGAAAATTCGAGTTGAGAGTAAATGCAGAGACGCCCGTTCCCTCCCATGAGGGATTATTTTTCCCGTGGATTGAATGCAGGATTTGGCACAGGTGGTTCGATGGTGGCTTCGTGCGTACATTTCTGCGAGATAGGGCACCTGAATTCGAGAACAATACCGAAAGCCCTAGCCGTAGCCGTCGCACAGCTCGTTGACCCTGCAGTGTGTGTTCGAGTACAAGGTGAAGTACATCTACAGTTCTGTTTTAATTTGCTTAGTTTATGTTTTGAAGTGTTAGCTTTATCTAAGTTTTGATTGTTAAGTACATCTACAGTTTTGTTTTAATTTGCTTAGTTTGTGTTTTGGTTATATAAGTTTTGTCTTTTATTTTATTTTCAAAGTGTTAGTTTCATGTTTAGGGTTTATCTGGTCTTTTTTAAGTTAATATTTTTTTATTCATCTATTATCATTTAGAATATTAGTTTTGCATATATAAAATTCAATGTGTATTTAAGAGAGCTGCCCAAATCCAGACGGTTACAAGAAGTGACGAAAGCAGGTTTTTATTCATAGGGGCCGGGGTTTATAACCTAAGTGAAAAACTGAGAAAAATAATACATATATACATTGTGAAAAACTGAGAAAAATAATACATATACACATTAAAAATTAAGTAGTTGTTTCACTGTTTTTACTTGCTTTCCTTTTTTGTGCCCTTTCCGCCATTGTTTTGAGTTTGGAGCAACTGGAACCAATGTGAATTTGCTAGGGTTCCATTTTTTTATTTGAGTTTCAGCTTTTTGAAATATAAACTCTTTTTATATTCTTTTTACATTTTTGATAGTGTTATTTTTCTATTGATGTATTTTACAAATTTTTGGTTTGGTATTTGAAAGTGGTATTTTCATAATTTAATAAGGTCTTTTGAGAGATTTTTATGTTTTATTTGATGTGATTAGATAAGCCTTTGTTGAGATCTATTTCTACACAAATTTTATCCAAAGTAAATAGCTCTTTCTTTGTTATTTCAAGATCTCTTTCTTTATTATTTCAAGATCAGTATTTTTTCATTTTCCAAAGTTATTTTTTATTTAGCTTAGAACCTTATGGTGCTAGAAAGTAAGGGGGTGATCTAGAAGCTCTACCCAAACCAACATTGTTGAAACAACCATTTTTGTAGCATCAAAGTATGGAAGTGGTGGCTATGAGAGGTCTACCATCTTTTTGATTTGTGTGTCATCTCCTTTTTCTTTCTTGGGATCATTTTTGCCTCTGTAGATGTGTTTCATAAATCTCTTGTTTGGTATTGAAAATAGTATTTTCATACTGCTTTCATAATCTAATACCATCCTTTGAGAGATTTTTATGTTCATTTGATGTGATTAGGTAAGCTTTTGTTGAGATCTATTCTACACAAATTCTATCCAAAGTATTTCAAGATCAGTATTTTTTATTTTTTCCAAGTTATTTTTTATTTAGTTTAGAGCCTTCTCTTGGTAGAAAGGAAGAGGTTGATTTAGAAGCCTTACCCAAACCAAAATTGTTGGAACAACCATTTTTGTAGCATCAAAGTATGGAAAGCATGGGGCGATGTTGTTGGAACCACCATTTTTATGGCATCAATGTATGGAAACCATGGGGCTATGAAGAGCCTAACTCTTCCCCAAATTAAAGCCCAGAATTTAATACTTTCTCAAGTCTTCTTCACTATCAAAATTTAACTATAAAAGAAAAATTGGAAATCTATTTTTATAATATTTATAGTAATAGTATTAAATTAAAATAATTTATTATGATCTTCGATATTTAGTGATTTTTTAGGAAAACCTAGCATAACTTAGTTGTCAAACCAATGATGTCATCACTTATTGTTATTTCCCAATGTAGATTTACTCATCATTGCTATTGGAGCAAAACCACCCTACCAAAATTAACCTTTGTGATTGGTTAGGGGGCAAGGTTTCACTCTTACAAGATGTTTTTGGATCTTGAGTCATTAGCTTGTTTCCTTACTTTCTTTAAAATAGGCTCTTACACAAGTACTTACACTTTTAGGTAAACTTCATACAATAACACATTTTTAGTTAATAAATTGAATTTTCAAAATTAAATACATTTAATCATATTAATATAAAAATTAGTTTAAAAACCAATATTAATAAAGATATTTGAAAATAAGTGAAATTTGCTATTTGGAAATAATATTTGCTTAGTCATACCATGACTTTTATTTGTGTCAATGAAAGCATGTATACTAATAGCCTTTCCCAATATACCATAATATAATTATAAATAGTTTTTATTCCAATATATTATTAAATATTAAAAAATTTGTATTAATAAGTGAATATAAAAGATTTTCACATGGAGTCATCACTTTAATAGATTATACTCATTATGCCAATAAGAGTCTTTAGAGAGTGAATGGTTTTTCTTAAATTATATGTCAATAGGATTCTACAAGATGTCATTGGTTGCCCACACTATAATATCCATTAAACATAATTGTCCACAAAATTAATGAAATAAGTCAATATATTATTTTTATTTAAATAAGTCAATATATTATTTTTGAATATAATTTTCAATGATATAATTTGAGTATTTATATTTTGATTATAAATTTTGAGTATATAATAAATATAAATTAATGTACATTTATTTATATTTATTGAATATTTGTATTTGTAATTTATATAGTAAGTGGTCGTATTTGAGGATTATATAGAATTTTGATGAGAATATTTCATCATTTCAATGATAATTTTGATTGAAAAAATGAGTTTGAGTTGGAAAAGTATGTTAGTGAATATCTCATTCTGAATTTCAACTTCTAGGAAAGACAATTTTACAAACTCAACAATTCAAAACTACAATTTTACAATTTTTTAATGGAATTAGAAAATCAGGCTAAAAAAAGCTAGAAACTAGTTTCTTTAGACTATATTGCAACTGAGATCTCCCACTTACCCTCTTTATAAAAACCACTTTTTTAAAATGTGTTAATAGTTATTAATGTTAAATATTTTTTATTTTCCATACATGTACCAACCAAAAATAACAGAAAACCACAAATGTAACATATCTCTAAAACGTCATCTAGTCCTGTTTACTGCTTTTGCTCCCTTACATAATTTAATCTAAAATTGTACAAAACTGAATACTTGAAGTTGCTGCAAAGGAGAGGAACGTTCTCATGAATTATACTTATATATATATTCTCAATCAATATGTTCATATGCATGCTAAACTTAAGTTCATATCCATACTTATGTCTACTCGTGATTAGTTATTTTTGAAGTTTAGTACCTAATCTAATTTTGTTCGTTGTTATTTGGTTCTATTTTATTTTAGAACACAGGTTGGATGCTTGCTGCTCATGTATGGTGAGTGTATTATGCATTAAGAATCCTATAACTGGCATTTATAGGACACTTCGTTTCGTTAATGGAAGATGGAGCTCCAAACTTAAATGCATGGCAAGGTACGGAAGAGATAATTTTAAGGTTTTGGTTGGGATGCCACTTAATACTCACAGTGAGCATGAGGAGGATCGTGATCGTGATCTTGAGGGTGTTAGTTTTGTGAAAAAAGTGATATATGATTCTGCAATAGATTCATGGAGAGAGTTGATAAATTGTTGTTTATATCCCCTTCAAAATATTAGAGTAGTTGATACTCATGGAATCTATTACAGAGGTGCCATGTATTGGCTATTAGAGGCTACTCAGAATCTAATAGTTTTCTGGGTTAGGAACGAAAGATGGGAAATACTTGAAATGCAGAAACCACAATGTGCTCATCCATTGGGCTTGGTGGTTTGCAAGGAACAAGTGTTAATGGCTGGAGAAAAGGACAAAGTGATAATTATTTGGAAGTTAACCAATCAAAACTTGCTTGATCAATCTCGTAAAAAGAAAGGTGAATGGATGGAGATTTCTATATCTACTGAGGAAATATTCAACCAGATTCAATACGGTGAAATGGCAATACATAGTGTATGTATCCCAGCGGTGGTGATATTGTGTGTTTTAAAAATTTGCTCAACAAGACCTCGGTGACATTTAATGTGAACACTAGCTCCTGGGGTAGGTCTAATGACATTCATGTCATTTAGGTATATGTGTTGACAACTGCAGATATAATGCTTTTTTTTATGAGATTGTTTCTTTAGAATTTTGTAATGCAATTTTTTTATGAAATTGTTTTTTAGAAAATTGGCACTTAGATATTTTAAATGTTAAAGCTCCAATAAAATTAAAATTTATCTTGATACATGAAAAAGCAGGAAAATAAAGTTTATGTCATATTCAATATGTAGAGAAAGACAAATTCATTGTTGGATCCATATAGGGGGTGGAGCACCTTGAGGTTTACATCACTACATCCACTAGCCATGCTACCCAGCCTTCTAATCATAATTCCAATTTAGAAACTAGTACTACCCCTCCTACATAGCCTACCTCAGGAAGCTCTAATCGACCTAATCATTCGTAGCCAGTACACCCTGTCGATAGGCCTCTGGCATAGCTTATATAACCATACTCAATTTTCATATACCTATCTTGCCTAAAGGCCAACATATAAGTTATGGGCCTGCTGTAACTATACCCATCACTTCGAGATTTGCTTAATGTAGCTATGTAGAAGCCCCCTATAACATGTGCATCTATATAACTGCTGTTAGATCCACCCTATGATCCTCAAATAGATAATATTTGTCATAGTCCTCCTCCTCTTCTTAAGAGGACCAATACATTCTCGGTGGTACCCAAAACAAAAGGTGTAAACATTTCATCTTTGACACTGGTTGCCTACATATAGATAGTGACTTACTTGCTACACATGATCTTGCACTATACATCAAGGCTACTATGGGCCCCTGCTATGTCACATCCTAGTAAACTAGGGCTCTAGGTTAATGTCATTTTGCATGATGTCCTCCTAACCTTCCTACCCTCAGGTGAGCCGTTCCTCCTTAATATGCACTACACTAATGATGATATCCAGGCCACCCACATTACATGCCATGTATATGACTCACGTGAGATCGTTTAGGCATTGTGAAGATCCCAATCATTGGGGACCCATTACTTTGGTTAGATATTGTTTTATCATCGATATATCCCTAACCTATAATCTATTGCTCGGTCACCTATGGCTACCCTGCATGTGAGCTATCCCATAAATATTTTTTTTATTAAAATAATCAATATTCATAAATTTATATGACAATTTTTTGATTAAATCTTGGTGAAGTTTTATAGGTAAATTTCTACAAAATATTGAATAAATAATGGTGTAATTGAGATGTGTAATCACATAGTGGTAAAATTATGAAAAAATGTAGAAAAACATATTATATAAAATCTTACAAATGAATAGGTATACTTTTTTATGAGTTATTTTTGTATAAATTGTAAATAAATATGTATATTTCTCCATGAGTTATTTTTATATAAATTTTAAATAGGAATGTATATGGTTTTAAATTTATTTTATTTTTTTATAAATTTAAATATTTATTTAAATAATTATTTTTTATTGTGTATTTGAATATATTATAAATGGAATTTTTTATTAAATTATGGAATTAAGTAGAATTATGTTTATTTAATTAGCTTGTGAAGAGGAAATGGAAGGATAGCCCTGATTTTTTAGGTTCTAAAACTATACAAGGAGAGAAATAGCTTATTTTAAATGTAAGTGGAACCCTTTTACATTAAAAATAGTAGGTCTATTCAAGTATTTACCAAACAACTTTTATTTTCTTAGATGTGGTAAAATCATTAAAAATTTAAGGTAACACATCTTATAATAATTTAAAATTTAAATTTTAAATTGCACACATTTTATATATTGCAAAGAAATATAAATAAAAATACATTTAAGCTAACACATCTTATAATAACTTAAATTTTAAAGTGTATATATGAAATATATTGCAAAGAAATATAAATATAAATATAGCAAATTTGTGAAGGAACTTAGAAAACAACTAACTCATAGATAACAAAAGACAAAGTAACAAAGAAAAAAAACCTAAAATCATAATGTACAAAGAGCAATAAAAATGCTAGTGGGAACAACTTATTAAATCATTTGATAGATGAACGTAATAACCCAATTTAGAGGGCTAATAATTTATTAGGCTCTTAAAAATTGAGTGGGAGAATCCTAGAACTATGAAGAATATTGGAAGTCATGGGATAGGTTCAATTATGTTCTTGGCATTTATAATGATTTTACAACCTCATATTCAATTTGAAATGTATTCTTATAGGATGCATTCTTATAATATTTAACTTTAGACCTCAATAAACAAATAAATTCAATAAACAAATTTCTTATTATAGTTCTAGGGGGTGACCAAATTTAGTAGATTTATATGGGTCATTCACTCAATAAATTCTTAAATAAATTCTTTTTTAATTTATGGACTTACCAATAAAGTTTCATAGTTTTATATAGGAAATTAACAAATGATCGTCCTTTTAGAGAATTTTATATAAGAAATTTCTTATATGAGATTGCTAATTTTTTTCTTCTTTTTGGAAATGTGTTCTTATAGTAACTTAAAAAAAACTAAAATCATAATGTACAAAGAGCAATAAAAATGCTAGTAGGGACAATTTATTAAATTATTTGATAGATGAATGTAATAACTCAATTTAGAGAGCTAATAATTGATTAGGCTCTTAAAAATTAAGTGGGAGAATCCTAGGACTATGAAGAATATTGGAAGTCATGGGATAGGTTCAATTAAGTTCTTAGCATTTAGGTAGGTGAATTTACAACCTCATATTCAATTTTAAATGTGTTCTTATACGATGAATTCTTATAAGATTTAAATTTAAACCTCAATAAATCAATAAATTCAATAAATAAATAAAGTCAATAAATAAGTTTATCATTATAGTTCTCGGGGGTGATAAAATCTAGTAGATTTATATCGGTCATTCACTCAATAAATTCTTGAATAAATTCTTTTTTAAATTATGGACTTAGTGACAAAGTTTCATAGTTTTATATAGGAAATTAACACATGATCATCCTTTTGGAAAAATTAATGAGAAATATAGGAGGACATATTGTTTGTAATATTACAAGTGAGTATGCCCACTTCTCCATGGAGCTTGCCGGAAAATTTTAGATAAACCTTCAAAATCAATAGTATTAATTTATGTTTCATACTATTAATTTAATGTATCATGATATTTTAGTTAATAAAAAATTAGTTAAAATTTGTAAAACTAAATATATTAATTTTATATGAAAAGGAACTTGATGTGAGACGTGATTATGTGGAATAAGTGGAATTTGGATGTATGACACAAAAAAAAGGAGAAGTGGATGACTCACCTTGTTGCAAGAGCCATGAAAGAAAATAAGGATGGAGGTGGAAGGTTGAATTTGCTTCTTAGATATGCAGTTGAGATTTCTACTAGATATCTCCACGAGGATGATGTTGTGGAGAGGGGAAGCCTAATTTCTTCTCCTAATGTAGGACAAGGAAAGGATTATGTAGGTAGAGACCCAGTTGGAATTGCGAAATATTGAAGATATGCTATAAGCATATATTATTTTCAATTGACAAGGGAGAAGCTTGGAAATATTGGATGTACACATGAGGAGATTGATGATGTGCATTATTACTTGAGGACTCAAATTCAATCTGATACTTGGGTGGATAAGAGCTAGGGAGGAAACGTCCCAGCCCTTGCTTTATAGTAGACCTTTGGAGGTGGGTGTGTGTAGTGCCTTGATTACATGGGAAGGATTGCACCACCCTCACAAAGGGGCCTTTGGGGAAAGGCCCCACACATTGAAGGGTGATGCTTCGATGGATGGAGTTAGCCCACCAGGTCAAGCTGGTTCAAATCTTGTTGGATCCGCATAGTAGTTAGCACACCGTTGGGCGAGGTCTCGGTTAACTGCGACCCTCACCCTTTGTTTTAATATGTATCATATATGGTTGGTTGTCTCCCACCTATATATATATATATATATATATATATATATATATATATATATATAAGTGGTTAAAAAATCCATTAGCCAAATTTGGGGTCAACAGTAAAATTAAATATGCGACAAATTCTCTCAGTCATATGGTCAGAATCCTTGCGTGGATAAGTTCCAAATTGTTGCCTCCTCAATGGCTACCACTCGACCTAGTTTTCCAAAATTTGACTTTCCACAACTTTGATATACGAACTTGGATTGAGGTGTCATTCGTGTCATTTGAAATCTTGCAACAAGATATTCAATCTAACCCTGGTTCCACTTCAATCCAATGAATTCTATTTTTAAGCTCTTCCAAAGCCACTTATGAATTCTCAGCATTTTTGGAGCCACCTTAATCATTCCAACCCACTAATGAGATTTTGGGCCACCAAAAAATTTATTAGTTAATTTCCAAGTGAGGGAATTCCTCTCTCACTTTCTCTTTTTCAATCCAACGAGCCTTACTTCCTTGAAACCAATACAAAGGTACTCCACGCCTCGCCGTCATGAAGTCCTAGTCTCCTTGTCAAGAATCAAATCCTAAGGTAGCTTCTCCAATTATTCAGGTGAAAATTCGTGGACTCTAGGAACATGTCCAACCACTTCGGAGTCTATGATCAAAGTGTTAGACGTCATTTTGTCACCATGACATTTGACTGTCATTATGGGTCTATAATCATCCATATTTTGCTCCCTTAGAGGTAAAAAGTACTCATGTTCCTGAACCAAGTCTTGGAAACTCGAGAAAAGCTTTTTAAAACCTTTAAAATATTACCTGTGCGCTTTTTGTGACCATTACCTGCACATGCGATGATACTTCTTCTATTAGCTGTGGCGATTGCTGCTCTATTCACAACCAAAAACTGTGCACCCCCATAAAAAGGAATTAAACATGAAAATGTTACTTCTATAAGCCTATTTGTTCAAATATTCTCCCAACTTGAAGCCTCTAGAGTCACCTTAGTTCGAGATATATCCCTCTACTCATGGAGCTTATCCCTTGGCTAAAATTCCATTCATTTGAGGTGTTATCACTCATTAAATTGTTAAACATTTCTTGATAGGGTCATATAGGTCACACACCAAATGGATAATGTCTCCTAAGCTATTTCATGGTGGTATAGGAAAAAAATTGCATTTTTAAGCATGTACTGCATTTTGACATCACCTTCATTTATGCCATTTCATGTCAAATCAGTCCCATACCATGTCAGTAGTCATTCCCCATGAATTCAAACTCAAAAGGATGAATCAACCAATTTTTAAATTTTCGTAGTGTCTTACACAGGAAAACAACAGAAAATGCTATGGAAACACCTAATAATTTTGTAGCGAATATGAGGATTTCTCTATTTTTTGACTTTTGAGTATTAAACTTCAAGGGAAATTTCTAGGCAAACAGAGAAGTATTTTAAGAAACTGATAGAGGTTATTGTCAATAACATATCAAATAACATTAACCTCTTTTACTTTTCTGAAAATTGCTACAAATTAGGAGATACAGGGATATCTTTCGGACTTATTTTTCAGAAAATAGAATTTTCTTGCTTTATACATGTTTTTGAAATGCAGATTCTTGATAGCTGAAGATGGTATCTAAAAAAACAAGATAGTATTATTTCTTAACAACATATTGATATATTAAAACCTCCTCGAGTTTTGAAAAATCTATCAAGGACTCAAAAATATGAGTTCATTTCTAAACCCAAGTTCTGCATTTTTTAGAAAATTTGGTAGCGTGCTTTAGGCTTGAAGCCAGAAAAACACTACAAAAATTCTTCTAGGTGATTTTTTGCTTTAAAATCCAATTTTGGCATGTTTTATGGGGGGAGATAGATGTTTTCAAGGTATCATGACATAATGAAGGTGTTGGAACAACAAAGAAGTAAAGAAGACTCATGGAAAAGCCATTTTTCTCATGCTACTAAAACTCTTGACGAAACTACCTAATGACACTCTATTTTTGCAGAAAGGATCTTTGGGTTGTATTTTGTTATCTTGAAAGTGTTTTAAAAGGTCATATAGCCACATGTAAAGGTCAAATATAGTTAGAGGATTTTTTATTTTCCAATTTTGGTCTTTGACAAACTTATCCAACTCATTAGTTCATCATGGAGGCATTATCATGTGTGACGGCAGCAGCTCCTTAAAAGTAGGAAGACATGTTTCATGAAGCCCTCCTAACATTTTTTAAAGGCTCATGGTAGTATAAATTCAAGTTGATTGGAAAAAGTGTTTAAAACAGAGGTGCTACGGAAATTTGCTACTAAACTACGGTACGAAAATTTTTGTACATGATTGTTTTAGTAGTCAACTCAAAGTTTGATTTTTGACCGAATGAAAATGTATTTCGGAAATATGAAAGAGTTTTTTCTTTGACAATGGGCCATCTACAAACACCTCTCTCATTTTTTGCAAATCCATCAAGGTTTGGAAATTATATACTCATCATGGAAGCCTGTTTTTTAGAATTTTCACTGACCAGATTTGTGAAAAAATTGTAAAATTCGACTTAGAGGAGATCCAGTTCCACATCCACATGGCATAATGACACATCAGCACTCTAGTACACTCGGAAAATTAGTTGGTTGAAGTTGATAAGGGTTATTAAATTGATTTTTTGAACTATTAATGAAAGAAGAGTCCTTTTTGTATTCAAACTCTGCAAAACAGATATATCCCTAGGAAGTCTCCAAGTAATGGAATCATTTTTGAAATAGGTCTTTGAGGTGGGAATTTGAAGCTAGAAAGGTGAAAAAACATTTGTATGTGTCCTCACTCTATAAATTAGATAGTTTTAGAGTTAGAAAGGGTTGGAAGATGTTACTTGTGACTACTACTATTGTAAATTGTTCTGATCGGTATTAGACAGTCCCTGTGGGATTTCTCTTTCACCTGAGATTCATTTGATGTTTTTATGAAGCTTGTCTTATGTATCTCGCTACTTTATTTCAATATATTAATGTTTGAATACTCAAAATTCGTGCTTCTCATGCTCTGACTTCCTTTAAGCATTAAACTATTGTATATCTTCCTCAATATCCTGCTTTTAATATCTTAATGTTCATTACTCAGAATTCATGTTTCTCATGCTCTCATTTCCTTTGAACATTTATCTATTGAGTAAATTTTGTGTGTGTTTCCCTTTCATTTAAATATCTATATGCCTCAACTTCCATAACGAGAGCCATTGTTATTGAGTTCCCTAGCACTAACTCCATAAGCCCAATGGTAGTAAATCTTCTACATTTTCCACCCACAATCATATAAAATCAAGTCATTATCATAGAGTTAGCCATATAATAGAGTTTTCATTACAAACAATTTCATAGGTTGAGAGATCCCTCTCATACTGATGAGGCTAATCTTTAGTCAAAAGCTGGTTTGAAATAGTTACTCCAAGTTGACCATTGCAGCAGCCCAACGGGACTCAATTTGGTGATAACGGGAGGATCTCATCCCTTTCTTCATGGATTTGAAACTTCCTTAACCACTCTATGAATTGAGATGAAGTTTTAGGTTGGAGGGTACAAGTATATACTGATCTGAGTAGGTACTCGTAGTGGTGAGTTCATAGTAGATTTCGAATTAGAAAGTTCTGGTTGTACATTGAAGATCACACCTTTATGCACAAGACTTCATGCTGGTAATTCTAGAGAGATAGGATTGTCAAACCAAAGAAAATGATTGCACAGACACATGGGAGAAATATCTACAATATCAAGGCTCATGTTGTAAGTTATCTCTTTTTTATTTCTGATAATACTTATGGATCTATTTTTCTCTTTTTCTTGTTTCTAAATTCATTGAAATGACGTCAATACTTAGATTTATTGAACACTAAGTTGAACTAATATTTATGATTATTATATATTGCAGGTGCTTTGATGCTTTGCATTTTTTGTGATTGCAGGTTTATCTTAGCATTGAAGGATTGCTTTGGAGTGAAAGGTAAAATGCTACATCAAACGTCTCGATTGAAAGGTAGGAGCATAACCTCCTCATTTCTAAGTTATAATAATCTAAAATGAAAATAGTTTAGAGAAAGGGGCATTCAAATTCTTGTTTGTATGGGGTACTAGGGAGATCAATGTTGTTCGCAAGAGGGATTAATCCACAAAAAAAAATGGTGAATCCAGTCGGGAAGACAAGTTTAGTTTTCTTTTTTTCTATTTGGTTTGACATTCTAGCTTTCCTAGTTTAAATTTTCTAAGTGTGGTTGGGTATATGAAATCCTAGATTATCTGAGTTAGAAAGCATTAAATTTATTTCTTCTAAATTTTCTCTTCCCTGCGTGGCTTTCTATGCAAAAAATAGTGGCAACATGCACAAATTTCCAGTATAGTTCAGTGCACATGCGCATTGGTTTGCAATGAGAAGTTGCGCACCCACTGGGAAATTTTGAAAAAATGAATATTTTCTCTTCCAAAGTGACATAACCAAATTTTTAAAGTTTAACCTGATGTATACAAGCTATGAGAGTCTTTCTATTAACTCCTCCTTAACGCCTTACAATCTTGTTTTATAAATCATCATTTTTACATAATTAGGTTAGGGTTTGCCCTGGTTTGCTATTGCTATTTTTGGAAGATAGATTCATTTGGAAAAGATCACTGGTTTTCTGTTATTGTCTTATTGAGCCACCAATATTATTACCAGCCTTACCTGTTTGAGTATTTTTTTCTTACTTGATTGCAAAAAGGAAAAGCTTCTAGATCACTGAAGTGTGATTTGTCTCAAACTAGTCTTTCATGATTTCATTTCTACTAGTTCAAGTGGAAAAAATTTTAGTTTGCTTACAACTAAGTGAAATCATTAAAAGACACTCATAGGTATCTTAGTTAGGATTGATAACTATAAATTTTATTTTCTTTGATTTTTTCTATACTTTTTAGGGTTTTTAGAAGTTTCTTTCTTTTGAAAATTGCTTTTTCATCAAAATTGTAGCTTTTTGGCTTTATAATCAACAAAACGTTTCATCACAAAAGAGATATTGGTCATGCTTGGAAATGAGATTGTTTTCTTGATGAAAAATAAATCTTATTTGATGTTTTAGGAAGCTTGTACTTTTTGAGTTCAAAAGTCCTTCAACTTTACCTTAAATGGAAATTCATCGAAATAAAGAGTTGCATTACAAAGAATATACATGTTTGATAGGGATCCTGGATGTGATAAGTTTATCATAGGCATTATGGCAAGGGGTGACTGAAAAATAATGATGGAGATTCTGTGGCCCAACGTCGAAGTATAAAAAGCAGCTTGGCGACAGTCATAACTATTTATGATGGGGAAATCCCAGGAGTCGGTAGGATGTCTAGGGTGGGTATATATTGGTTATGAATGTCATGGTTTCTTATGTGTGAGGGTGTGATACTCCAACCAAGGGTGACCAGGGACTACTACAATGGGAGAAAAAATGGATGGGTGAATGGGGGACATAGGGCACTGTTTGCGGTCTTTGTACACTTACCAAAAGAATGAATTAATAGGGTTTGGTTTATACAAAACACAGAGGCAGGTGCCCCAATAAATGAAAGTGTTCACTCACTGATGATATGCAGAAGGTGTTTTTCTAACACAGATATATGAATTACGGATAAAACATGCTCCCTAAATGTGGTGATATGCATTTAGAACAAAAAATAAAACACTTTTTAGATACTTTCTCTAAGAGTAAATAGACAAAAATAAATAAAGAGGAACTTACTTGTGATCCAAGTGTTTCCTATTCTCCTTCTTTTTCTCTTGTTGTAGCTTCCAATCCAACTTTGATCGACAGACTAATTCCTGCAAGTATAAACACTAAACAACAAAGAGATTGCAATGTAAATATGCCTATTTATCTTAATTATTTAAACTGATTAAACATGAAAAATATATATTAGTTAAAAATCCATCATATGAAAAGTAGAAACATAAACAGATACATATATGGGAAAATGAGCAGCAATCTTTATTAATGGATAGAAGGGGGAGGTTACAACCAGCTGTCGATTTGATGTCACTAGCTCCAGCATCATCTCAACATCATCACAATAAACATCTCACCAGCAGCATATCACTCCTATCACTCTCTAAATTGAGAATCCAACAACGATTATTTACTAAATTTCTTCCTTCCCTAACACTAGAATCTATGCTCAATTTATAGGGAAATTGCTGGTAGTTTCTCAATCAGTCACTTTATAATAATAGGAAACACATTTTTCCAAGCTCATAGGTGTTAGACGGACACATGGATTCAAATTTTGACACATATCAACTCTTCTAGAAGGCACTGGCCATGTGGAGATTCCGGAACAATGAGAATTTTGCTCCCATTTGACCAATGCACTCTTGAATGTCGAGAAGTGCTTGACAGAGCACCCTTGAATGGAGATAGTTGCATATACAAATAAATTAGTCCCTTGAGAGGCTGCGTTGGGGAGATCATAAGTGATATAACATATACTTCAAACCTTGGAAAGCCTGCAATGGAAGTCGTGGATGTTTTTTTCTTGTCTTAGGGCATGTAGCAACTAAAATTATAGAGGATGATAGACCCTATTTCATTGGTCCTAGGGATGATGTCTAGATTTACTAGGTCATTGGGAATGATGCCCAAATTTAACTATAACAGCTGCCCCCTAAAGCATGAAGTAAGAATAATAACAATATTTTTTGAATGAGATGGTTTACGATGTGATGGGTTGGCACTGAAGAGGAGTGGCGACCCACATCGATATTACAATACAATTATCATGATATATCTCGATCACAAATATTTCCGAGAAGGCGTCTCAAGGTCAAATATAAACTATCTATAACATGCACATTATGCAGAAATTTGTTTACATTGGAATGTTGCCCGATATAGAAATGCCTAGATATAGGCCCATGTTTGGATGACGATCCGTATGTAAGGTCACCATACAAACGTATGTGTACAAAAATCCGAAAATTGTAGCCCGTATGGCCGAAACTAGATCTCATGTCTTATCTCGTTCACTCGATCGTTTGGGTACAATTCTAGCCATGCGAATATATGATTGGTTGAACATGAAATACATCATTTGATTATCTAACTGCGTGAGTCACACAATGCGGAGAAACACCATTGAAGTTAATGGATTTCAAGGTAATCGTTAAAGACATTTCATAAGGCATGAAATGTATGACATCAAGAATAAAGTTATCATCACAAACGACCTCGATTGCCGCTGCTGATCAGACAACTTTAGTGTAACTATTTCAAAACACTTAATCAGCTAGCTCTTCAACAATAGTATCAAGGGTCATGATATTGTTAAATGATAAAAGATGGCCAACTCATGATTATGGTATTATTTTTATATGAACAGGTGTTGAAAATATGAAGGCTTGCCACCATTGCACAAGCATTCGGAAGTGATGGTGATAAATACATAAAGCATTGTAAAGTTTGTACGTTTATATTTCATGAAATAATAACACATTTAGGAAAATCCCACACTTGAGGTTCAAAGAATTTATATGTAACATGAATTTAGGCAATGAGAGACAACGAAGGAAAGAAATACTTAATTCACCATAGCTTAATACTTAAAGGAAGCAAGAATAACAACAATCATGAATTCGTGGTAATAAGCATTAAGACATTGGAAGAAAACATCTCAAAATATAGGATAAACTCATTTAACAATGGCTAATACTTATGGTGTCGCAGTGAACAATCATGAATTCTATAATAATCATTAAGACATTGGAAGAAAACATTTCAAAAGATAGACATAAACTCATTGAAATATAATAAGAAGTTTTAAAAAGAAGAAAAAGTTGTATTGTTATTGATGTATCAGAACCCAAATATTTACAATAAAATAGTCTTCCCCGATCATATTTCCAACCTCATACCTGCCACTCACTACTTCTAGGCATTTGCCTCGACATCCAATCTTCCAAGTGGCTAGATCATTAAACTTCCATCGACACCCATAAATCTAACCACTAACTACACATATTTAAAACTAGAACTTCCACACCTTTCGACTACTAGAGTCCTGTCATGGACCAAACACCTACTTATTTACATTTTAATCTAAATATGATCCAAATATTCTTGAAAGGAATCATACTTTCACCCATACTGCCACAAATAAAACATTAATGGCCTCCACATCGTCTTCACGAAATCGGCTCGTCCATCACACAGAACCGTCGGGCTTCAAGATATGGTATAGTGAGCTGGTATCTTCGAACCGTATCCATAACAAAATATCTTCACTCAGCAATATTCTGATCTGATACCCTTTATCACTGCCCCGATACTCTTATCATTCCTTATGGAGAGCATTTTCGTTAGTCACTTACCCATCACCCTTCTCAAAAATATCCTGCTATCAAAACAGAGTTTTGAGATACTTTCATATCGAATTCTCGTAGCAAAAATCGAAAAAGGTCATCTCGATAATATTCGCTATTCTCGAACAATGAGGCGTTAAGTGATCAAAAAAATTTAAATACAAGCCTCAAAGTTCTCAACCCCGCTGGCCGCAGTGCCTTAAAATCAAAGAAATTTTTAGAAATTCCACAAAGAAATCAAGCCGCGTTCGGCACACACCGTAGAACGCTTAATTGTCGCAGAATTGACAAATTTAGGATCCGAGCTTCTTAAAATATCCATAAGAATATACTGCATGTATATGATAACATAAGACAAAAATGTCTATTATTCATTGTTACCTTTCTTAATACTACAGTTAGCTTTCTTCATGAGCAACTTGAAGTTGTAGTTTTTCCATAGCTCCCTTCTTCAAAACTTTTTCTCTAATTTCGTCTTCATCATCTCCATATTTACTTTCCACCTTTGACTGTCTCCCAAGACTTTTACTTTCTTCCTGCAGCTGCACCACTTTGTCATCATGATGCGTAAAGGTTGTGATTTTCCAACAATTTTTTGGCCTTTCCAATGGTTTTTCAAAATGAGTGTAACCATAACCATTTTCTTTTCCACCTACATATCATTTTTCTATATTTTCGTATTCTCTCAGCCCTTCCCTCGTTTCAGAAAAACTTTCCCTAGCCGCTTTTTAATCGTTCTTCGAAGAAACTCTTTTTCTTACTTTTCTATGATTTTTCTCTTCTTCATTTGACCGTTTCTTCCTATCTTTAAACCGTCCGTTTCGAAATCGCTCGCGTACTCCTTCGAATATTTCTTTTAGATTAACCTTTCTTTTTCTTTAAAATCGTCTCAAGATATAATCTATGACTTCTTGCAATCGCTTCCATTTTTTATTTATCTTGCCTCTACTTCTCCTTATTTCCTCCAACCGTTATAGTCTCAGGGGAATTTGTGATCTAGTAAAAGGATTTAGGTTTAAAAAGAAAAACTTAATCCTCTGAAGAAAATCTAATTTCTTGAAGCCATAAGCTCCCTCCTCTTTAATCTTGATCCTTCTACCCTACTTGCTTACTCATATGGGTTTCTACAATGTCTATAGCCTATAAGATGTCTTCAAGCCTCGCCTTTACCTCCAATAGTTTCCTTTGTTCTTCCTTGCAGACCTTTTTGGTGTAGGTTTAGTCTTGCTATTTATGACATGTTTTTTAGCATGCTTATTAGTTGGTCGATGTGGTGCCGCCTCTTCTGGATAAAATTAGCTTCTACCTCCATGTCTTTAACTCGTATCTTTTAAACCTTCGTCGATTCTCTTTCTACTTCTCGTAGTAGTATTCAAATTTCTTGCCTAGGAGAAAGAGTTTTGAGTTTAGATGCTTTCCTTGGGGATAAAACATCCATTTCTATACCCATTCATAAACAAGAAAGATGCCTGTCCGTCTAGTTTATTTAATTCTTCCAATACTAGTAATTTCATCACTCCATGGTGAAAGATGGAAGTTTTGTTTTTTCAGGTCTACTCTTTGCACTTTATCCTGGCCATTTTTCCAAGGCTTGTGAAAAGGTAGAAAGGAATATCTATCACCTTTTTTCCCATAAAATTAAGCAACTGCTTGGCATGATACATGTAGATTTATAAAATCTTCCTTCACAAAAGTATTTATGTATGACTTCCAATAAATTAGAGTAGTTACCTTAAGGCATAATTAGAATCCCTATATAATATTTATCCCCATGTTCACGCTTAGATAATCATCACAACTCTTTAACCAACTTCTGTATCTTTAAACCATTCTTCTCCCATCCTAGGGATCCCTGCTTGAGAAATGCTCTCGCACGAAACTCGGCACATAAAGATATCCAACTTTTCGTATGTTCCTTTGAAATTGAGTACAAAGTCTTGTGATACATGTTTCTAATGACTCATAAACTTTGATTTAAAATGAATGCATCCTTCTCTTGTAAGAATTTCTAAGAATTTTGGATCTTCCATAATTAATCTTGGACTTGTAGGTCATACAATGGCACTTAGACATTTAAACCATTCAAGAAAAGCTCTAATGACAACGAGATGTTATGGTAAAAGCAGACCTAAATGACAAGAGGGTTTCTAAGGGAAATGAAAATGACAAAGCAAGCTTGGTAGCATCTTACAAGAGTGGAAAATAAAGGAAGAACAAGATGATGGATTTAAAAAATGAGGACAGATTTATTAAGAAAATGGTGGTTGACAAACATGCCTAAGACTTTCCATGATAACCCTATTCGACAAACATGACCTCGAAAAACCCTCAAAGTTTAACAACTCATCATTATGCGTAAAACCATTAGATGACACGCCTATGGTGAATTTATCCTTACAAGTGTTAGTTTCACAAAATTAAAGCTTCGCAACAAAATCCGTTTAATTTGTACCAAAATCGATGCGACCGAGAATTTTTTTTGACATGGCTAAAGTTTGAGATATTAGGTTGATTTAAAGTACCTATTTCCCCATTTTTTCCTTTGATATGACTTGTATCATCTCAACAACTTGTTCATGTAAGCTTATACTAATGATAAAATTTATCATTTCATGATGGTATGCTTCTAACTAATCTAAATACAAACTTAAGATACATTTCAAGTTATGATTTTCAAAATTTAGGTGTGATAACATAATGTCAACGCTTGCATCGAAAATATTTCATTAAAAGTCCCAAAGCAAGACCTCATTTCGATGCCGCCTCATGGTACCGAAGATGATGTTTCTAAGTAAACTTCCCGGATGATGATTCTCAAATTATGGTTACTTTATTGCGAAAATGGAGTTAATGTATTTTAGAGACAAAATGTGAACAGATATAGCAATTTTTAGGGATGAGATCATTATGGTTCTGAAGGTTTATATTTTAAGATGAGTATTCACGATGAGATTCTCTTGAACATATGTCGATGACATCAGGGATGAGTTGGCAACATTGACCCAAAACCAAACTTAAGGTATGATATCATAGTGAATGAACCGTCGAGAATATTACCCAACCCAAACAGCCACGATGATGGAGTGAAGTGTCATGCTCAAGAGCGACTCACGTTAAGAAAAAATTCACTTTCCCAAATTTTCTCTCGGTCTTTTCGTCGAACAATACCTCTTTATTTTATAAATAAGCTTCGAGGAGGATAACATATTCTTGATCTATAATTCAACCCTTTGGGTTTACTTAATGTATCGCTATTTAATAATTTCTTAACGAGTCTAGCGATGAATGAAACTTGATTCTTTCCATGATCAAAAAGCTCGTCGTTATTTTATGTTTTAACAAGCCTAATGACAAGGATAAATGTGTCCATATTTAGAGAGGTTTGAAAAAGAGGAAAAAATAAAACTCCATAGGTAATTTTTCGTAAAGTTGTTGATCGATCCGAAAGTGTAAAATATTATCTCAGTAGAGAACCTCCTAGTCGTGTTCAACTAAGCATTCCTTTTTCGTGAATAATCTATCTTGTCCGGAAAAGGGTAAAACTTATACTAAGTAGATATCAATTCATTAACTTTTACCAGCTCAAAAAGACAAGTGCTCAAAATATTTTCATATTATCGAGTCTAAAAGAGCTAAAAGAAGACATAAGGGGTTCCATTTTCGTTATCAAAGATCGAAAAAAGAGATGCGTGCTTCAAGTCCTTTTTTCATTTTTATCAAAGCTCTAAAATAAGAATAAAAATATGTATGAAAATAAATCATTCGAAATAAATGTGCACAACTAATCTTCTCATAATTTGCAAACCTATTCAAAACAACATCAAATGGATTAAAAATACATACCATGATAAAAAATGAAGAAAATTGTAGTCACAAATAAATATGATTTTCAAATAATTAAATGACTATTTAAAATATTTTTACTTGCCCATTTTTACCATTTGAAAGTTACCATTTTCAGTTTGGAGCTCTAAACTCCTTGCCCCCGAACTTCGATGTTGATTGCAATCAATTGGGATGGCCTCATCACCAGTTGATCCAAGCAGCCATAGACCCCCTATTGCTTTCAATAGTAATTTCATTGCAAATTTTTAGGATTTGGGCCCCTTTAGGGTAAATTATTTTTCTAGAGAGAGTAACACACCCTTAGGCATCGAAAACTGCGTTGGAATGCACTAAAATAAGGCCTAGGTGCATATGAAATGCACTTTCTATTGACCAAAATCGATTTGTGCATTGATATTTGTGTTGCAAGAATACAAATAGCCATGTCTTCTCATAATACCTGAGATGAGGGAAAATAACTTGAAGAAAATGTGTGACGAACAAAGAGAAGATCAAAGAAAGGAGAAAAGGAAGAACAAAGAGAAACACACATAGAACATATCAAAGAGAATATGCAAGAACATATCGACAAAGAAAGGAGCGAGAAATGAAAACCGTAGAACAACAAGAAGAGAGCAGTAGCACGTCAAAAGAGAATATCAAAACAATTATCGACATAGAAAGAAATTAGAAATGAAAGTTGAAGAACATGAAGAAAAAGGATAAAGCATAATGAAAAAGCACGAGAATATCGAAAACATAAGAAATGAATCACAGAACAAAAGAAGAGAGAAGAGCACACAAAAGAGAATATCAAAGAGAATATCGAAAAAATAAAGATACAACAAATAATAGAAGAAAATGCATCAAAGAGGAAATGGACAAGAAACCCAAAGGAAATAACACCAAAAACATGAAGAACAAAGAAAACGGAAAAGTGAACAAAAAATATCATATCGACAACAAAACAATATCTTAACAACTCATACATGGTATAGGATGAAGAGGAAAATCCTATGAAAGAAACATGTTTAAAACATATCGATTCCCAACATCAACAATAAAGTTTTGTTGATATGAATATTTCACATCGAAAATTTCATGACAAAAGATTGATCGATTGGTTGATGTTCAACATGTCATAGAAGAGTCGTATCTAAAAACTCAAGTACATATGACAAACATAGGTACAATGTGCATGATATGTAAATGAGAAGGAAGTCATCATAGATTTTTAGTTTACAACCATATCAATCTAGGAGAACAACAATGTCTTCACAGAGCTCGTACAAGTCGAAGAGATGTTGATAGCACGTGCAAGTCCAATTTTGGTGTTATGCACTCAATAGGTGGATAATACAAATATAGAGGACACACCATTAAGTTTTCCACAAGAGTGTTGTAACATACAAGTGAAGTTACCTCAACATATTAAAGACTTGGATTTGATAATTGTTGTGCGGAAAAAGGTGCAAAGGGATCAAGTTATGATTTTATCGTCGTGAAATAAATTGTATTACATGAATTAATCGTAAGATTCATAATGATCCATATTATCTTGGAGTCGGTTGATAATGATGCACTTCAAGAAACACCAAATTGCAACAGATGTATCACATATGATTAACGCTATTACTTTGCGAGAGAAAGATATGGACACCGAATTTGCAATGTTGGAAGGGGTTCTGGTGGACGATGCATTAGATGTCTACATACAAACCCAAGGTGGATCCACCTTAACTCCGGATGGATCACAATGAAGTTGGTTTATTTTTCAAAGGTGTAACTAATGACAATTATTAACAATGTACATTAATATGATGATTTCTAATCCTATTTTATTTCTTACACTGTATGCATTGATATAAGTGTAGATGTTGGTTTCAAATCCTATTTTATTACTTGCACTAGATCCATTGATTTCAATATAGATGTTAATTTCTAATTTATTTGGATTATCCGTATTAGATGCATTGATCTTAGTGTAGATGTTGTTTTGTAAACTTATTTGATTGTTTGGTGAGGTGCATTGATTTCAAGTAGACGTTGATTTCTCGATTTGATGTACATTGATAATGTTGTCATAGAATTTTAAAGTGATTGATTAAGATTGCATTGATTTCATTGTAAGCACACAAAATTATTAACAATGTACATTAATATTTGTGTTATAGTAAATCAACCTATTAATATTGAAGAGTAAGAGAGACAATGTATGATGTTTAGCACAATAGTTCAAGCTAAATATTTAAATGGTTTATTATTTCAATTGTCCTTTTCATATAATCGATATGAAAAGATGACAAAACTAACAAGGGTGACAATAGGAATATAAAAAGAAAATAATTTGAGATTGATCACAATGAAGACTATTTGTAATTGACTACATTCTTATTATTTTCATTTTCTATCATTCAACACCGTTACATTGTCACTTTGCATTCAAATTATTTCATCATTAAATTTATTAACAATATTTATCATCTCAAAAAATGAGGTAACTAAGAAAATTTTAAAATTAAAATGACCGTATAAATATCAATATTTAGCATATATAAAATTATTCTATTTATATTATCCGTATTTACATACTATTGATAAATTAATCATATTTTCAATAGATTTTCCTTGGCCGCACACGAGCCGAAACCCGCCTTAGATCCATCTTAACTCGGATCTATTAAGCGCCGAGAGGATCAAATTTTTTCGAGGTGCAAACCTTTCCTCAAGTTTTGCACTCAAAAAAAGAGGGTTGCACCGAGAGATTTGATCCCTCTAGACACTTAATAGATCCATAGTTAAGATGGATCTAGCCGGGTAATTATTGATAATTGTGCGAGAAAGCACAATTGTACTAAAATTTTTAATATTTTGACTAAGTCAATTACATAAAATATAAATTAAAATAAATAAAATAAAAAATTAATGTAATTTAATATAAATATTTTAATTTTATAAAAAAATAAAGTATTGACTCATGGTATTGAGAAACAATGATATTGACCATGGTATTTATAAATGTAAATTATTTAAAGACCAAGAAATGAATAATTAAAAGAAACTATATAAATTTTATGATTTAAAAGATTGCTATTGATATAATAAGGCATCAATTAGCACAAAGTCAGTGAAAGACTCGTCATTAACGCAGTGCCATCCCCGAAAAGTGTTGCAAGGATATGCTATGGAGGACTATGACGAGTCGACTTCCGCATCGCAAAGTCTCACAGTCCATCGTCTTCGCATACTTGTGTTTTATTCAACATCGTGCCCGATATATTGGAGAAAACATTTATAAGAGTGCCCTGCAGAAGAATATCCCTAGATCCGGAGGACATGCAAAGCACCGAAAGAGTTTCTTGATGAGAGCAAGCCTTGCCTGACCAAGAGCACGTTGTGGAACGCAGAGAAATGATTACCTCAAGTGAGGTTAGTGAGGAACTGCGAGCGCGTTATAGGAACAGATGCAGCGGGTCGGGGTATCGTGCTGGGCTCCAAGCTCGGCTCAGCCTACTATCGATGCTACAATATCAGAAAATTCGAGTCAGAGGAACACAGACGCCGGCTCCCTCGCCACGAGGGATTTTTTTGCCCATGGATCGAATGCGGATTTGGCATAGGCTTTATGGTGGCTTCGTGCTATTACTCGCGAGATAGGCACCCGACCGAGACACCAATACCGAAAGCTCAACCATAGCCGGGCACAACTCGTCGACCCCGTGCTGGTGTTCGAGTACAAGGTGAAGTACATCTACACTTCTCGTTTTAATTTGCTTAGTTTATGTTTTGAAGTGTTGGCCTTTTATCTAAGTTTTGATTTTTAAGTACATCTATAGTTTTGTTTTAATTTGCTTAGTTTTCGTTTGGAGTGTTGGCTTGATATAAGTTTTGTCTTTTATTTTTTTTTCAAAGTGTTAGTTTCATGTTTAGGGTTTATCTTTGTTAATATTTTATTCATCTATTATCATTTAGATTATTAGTTTTGGTATATATAAAATTCAATGTGTATTTAAGAGAATCGCCTCAAATCCGCATTTGCTACAAGAAGTGACTAAGCAAGTTCTTTTATTCATAGCTGGTTTATAACTTAAGTGAGAAACCGAGAAAATAATACATAGATTAAAGGTTAAGTAGTTATTTTCACCGTTTTTACTTGCTTTTTGTGCCTTTTCCACCATTGTTTTGAGTTCGAGCACTGAACTATGTGAATTTAAGTTAGGCTTCCCAAAGTTTTAGAATAGATTTTTTTATTTGAGTCTCAAACTTTTTTGAAATATAAACTCTTTTTATATTCTTTTTATTTTTTTGATAGTGTTATTTTTCTATTGATGTGGTGCATTGTTTTCTTGTATTTAGATATTATTTTACTCATGGAATATGATGATCCAAACTTTTGGGTGTGTGTTTTCTTTTTCTTGTTTTGGATGGGAGTATCTTTATGATTTATTTTTCTTTGTGAGTGCTAGCTATGAGAGGTCTACAATCTTCTTTTTTTATTTGTGTGTTATTCATTTGTTTTGGGGACATTTTTTTTCCCGTGTAGATGTATTTGGTACTATATTTGGTATTTGAAAGAATTTTCATAATTTAATAAGGTCTTTTGAGAGATTTTTATGTTTTATTTGATGTGATTAGATAAGCCTTTGTTGAGATCTATTTCTACAAAAAATTTGTCCAAAGTAAATAGCTCTTTCTTTGTTATTTCAAGACCTCTTTTCTTTTTTATTTCAAGATCGCATTTTTTCATTTTCCAAAGTTATTTTTTATTTAGCTTAGAACCTTATGGTGCTAGAAAGTAAGGGGTGATTTAGAAGCTCTACCCAAACAAATATCATGGAAATGTACCATTTTTGTAGCATCAAAGTATGGAAGTGGTGGCTATGAGAGGTACACCATCTTTTTTATTTGTGTGTCATCTCCTTGTCTTTCGATCATTTTTTCCTCTCGTAGATGTGTTTCACAAATCTCTTGTTTGGTATTGAAAATAGTATTTTCATACTACTTTCATAATCTAATACCATCCTTTGAGATTTTTTATGTTCATTTGATGTGATTAGGTAAGCCTTTGTTGAGATCTATTCTACACAAATTCTATCCAAAGTATTTCAAGATCGTATTTTTTATTTTTTTTCCAAGTTATTTTTTATTTAGTTTAGAACCTTCTCGTTTAGAAAGGAAGGAGGTGATTTAGAAGCCTTACCCAAATCAACATTGTTGGAACAAACTATTTTTGTAGCATCAAAGTATGGAAAGCATGGGGCGATGTTGTTGCAACCACCATTTTTATGGCATCAATGTATGGAAACCATGGGGTGATGAAGAGCCTAACTTTCCCCAAATTAAAGCCCATCATTTAATACTTTCTCAAGTCTTCTTCACTATCAAATTTAACTATAAAATAAAATTGGAAATTTATTTTTATAATATTTATAGTAATAGTATTAAAGTAAAATAATTTATTATGATCTTGGATATTTAGTGATTTTTTAGGAAAACCTAGCATAACTTAGTTGTGAAAACCAATGATGTCATCACTTATTGTTATTTGCCAATGTAGATTTACTCATCATTGCTATTGGAGCAAAACCACCCTACCAAAATTACCCTTTGTGATTGGTTAGGGGGCAAGGTTTCACTTTACAAGATGTTTTTGGATCTTGGGTCATTAGCTTGTTTCCTTCCTTTAAAATAGGCTCTTATGACAAGTACTTACACTTTTAGATCAACTTCATACAATAATACATTTTTAGTTAATAAATTGAATTTTCAAAATTAAATATTTAATTTAAATTAATATAAAAATTAGTTTAAAAACCAATATTAATAAAGATATTTGAAAATAAGTGAAATTTATAAAAAAATATCTTCTTTAACTTAATGAAAGAAAATTTCAATTAAGGATCTCATAATAAAGCTATTTGGAAATAATCTTTTCTTAGTCATACCATGACTTTTCTTTTGTGTCAATGAAAGACATGTATACCAATAGCCTTTCCCAATATACCGTAGGATAATTATAAATAGTGTTTATTCCAATATATTATTAAAAATTGTAAATTGTATTAATAAGTGAAGATAAAAGGTTTTCACATGGAGTCATCATTTTAATAAATTATACTCATTATGCCAATAAGAGTTTTTAGAGAGTGAATAGGTTTTTTCTTAAATTATATGTCAATAGGATTCTACAAGATGTCATTGGTTTCCCACACTATAACATCCATTAAAATATCAACCATTTAATTAATGAAATAAGTCAATATATTATTTTTATTTAAATAAGTCAATATATTATTTTTATTTAGCAATATATCATTAATTTTAATTCTAGTTGTTCGGGTCAATAATTTGTTTTCATTCAAGTTTACAATTAAAACATTTATTATATTATATATTATTTTTCCATTAGGTATATATATTTTAATAATTATTAAAATTTAATAATAAATCTACACTAATTAAATAATGAAATGACTGTTTTAATTATGTCTTTATTTTGAATATAATTTTGAGTGATATAAAGTAAGGTTAAATTAAAATATTATTTTGTATGAGTATTTATATTTTGATTATAAATTTTGAGTATATAATAAATATATAAATTAATGTACATTTATTTATATTTATTGAATATTTGTATTTGTAATTTATATAGTAAGTGGTCATATTTGAGGATTATATACAATTTTAATAAGAATATTTCATCATTTCAATGATAATTTTGATTGAAAATACTTAAGTTGGAAAAGTGTGTTAGTGAATATCTCATTCTGAATTTCAACTTCTAGGAAAGACAATTTTACAAACTCAACAATTCAAAACTACAATTTTACAAATTTTTAATGAATTAATTAGAAAAAATTGAGCGTAAAATCAAAGTAAAAAAAGCCGTAACTATTTCTTTAGACTATATATTGCAACTCAGATCTCCCACTTACCCTCTTTATAGAAACCAATTTTTTAAAATGTGTTATCGCTATTCATGTTAAATAGTTTATTTTCTATACATGTACCAACCAAAAATAATGGTAAACCAATAAATGTAACATATCTCTAAAACATCATCTAGTTCTATTATTATTGCTTTTGCTCCCTTGCATAATTTAATCTAAAACGATGTGATCGAATACTTGAACTTGCCGCAAAGGAAAGGAACATTTTGATAGCCCACCTCCAACTATGCGTAATTGTAATTCAACGTCATGAGAATCGTGATAGGTTTACAGTCCCACTTATCTCGTTTAACTATGGTTTGATACACACGTCAATGGTTTTATGAATGTTACGTCATCGTGTTGGTTATATTAAATAAGTTCAAATGTCCGTGGATTCGATCCACTTTACAATCTCTATGCAAATGATTACCGTCCTTTTGCGCCTACGTTAAAAGCACCGTTTGCCTACTCGATCCAATCACTCCCGCCTTTCGACAAATCCTACCCTCGTCCTACCGTCATTTTCATTGTGCATTCTCAGGCCGCGGTTCGGCTCTATTCGGGCCGCGGCGATGTTGATACCTTCCGGTTTTTCCTGCTCTATGCGATGGGTTTTTCACCGAGAACGACAACCCGTTTATCCCTATTCTCGTGCTTATGGTAAGGACCGTGCTATAGTTGATTTCCCCCGTTTCCGTGCATATGATATAACTATTTTGTAGTCGAGCTGTTTAATTCTACTACTCGGACAACAGGGATTTATACTCGCTCGCTCTCGGTTTCGTAACTTTTTCTTCTCGCCGTGGACAGATGGTCCTTGGATTCCATGCTCGTAGCTCCTGCACCCGACCTTTTCGCATCCGCTCGAGGTAAGTTAAGGTTCCTCGCTATAACCCTCTCTTCACTTTTTCTCACAGTTCTCATGTGCCCGCCCTTTTATCGGTTCTCGCTTCCGTCGCTCGGCCTTTCTCACGATGTCGCCCCTTCAAATCACTCGTAAATATGAATGCCTCTCGCGATTTCGCCACTACTTCAAGATCTTTGTCTTCTCTTTCGCCGCACTTTCAACTTCTAACCTACTCCTCTTCTTGTTTGTGCAGTTCCCAAGGTTATTGGTCGCCATGGCTCTTCTTCAATCTAGAAGCAAAACCGGCCTCGTTTCAAACAACCTAGGTCGTTCGACCACGCCTAATCTACCGTTAGTTTCGTAATAAGGTTTCGGTTGTTTCTAGTTCTCGCGCTTCCTCGTGATTACGCTCTCATGATCATTGCTTCTGTCCAAACTTTGCTCGTCACTCCGCGGCACCTAATTTTCCTTGTAATATTCTATTTAGCTAGGGAAGGTTTGAATGCTTATGTCGAGAGCACCTGCTCATTTCGTCCAAGAACCCTCCGTACTCTCTTGTTCGAAATGATGTATGGTTTTTACAAACTTTTAATTGGAATGAAATAATTCTTTGTGTTTTGCTTTTTTAAAGAAACTTGTACTCTTTTTTTAAATGGTTCTTATGGAATAGTAATGCTTTGCACTCGGAAATTCGTTGGTGATCACATAATGATGATGTCCTTACTCTTTTCGCCGAGTTGTTCCTCGTAAGTGTATCCTTCACTCTTGGCTTCAGGCAAACTCCGTCTTCGTATTAGATGTACCGTGGCTTCTCCTTAAACTGAAAACTCGCTTTTGTCCGCAAGGGTTTCAAACTCGTCTTGGGTTTACGTACGTAATTGTCTCGGCATGAATTCAAACTCCGCTATTCTATCGATTGCATAAAATGCATTTGTACTTGTAATGATTTCAACTCTTAGCTATTTCTCGATTACAATGTACATCAAGAACACTATGAAACGAACACAGGAATTCAATGCATGAAATGGTTTACCGTGTATTTAGAATGAAAGATCTTTTCTTTCATTACGTAAAGACTCATTCTACTCGTCTTCTCTCGAGTGGAGATTCGAACCCTTAAACTATTTTCATTGCTTAAATGCTTCGCGAGGTGTAACAAGCCATGTTTTGCTGAACTATTTCAAAACCGAATCAAGCCTAACTCAAGCTAAATGTTAAATTTTTTAAAAGATAAAAAACTATAACCGGCTAACTAATTATTAAACTAAAACAAGCCACAACATTAATCCTATTGTCTTTAACCGATTTCTCGGAAATGAAGAAAATAATAATAAAAACAAGTTTGATAACTCATCCAATAACACGTGAAACCAAGCCATTTCGAGACACCAACCACCTTCGTCTCCCTGAGCCGATGCCTCGCACTGCTCCCGGGTGGCACAAAGTCATGGCCCGTTCCATGAGGCCGCCGACAGAATAACCTCGTTTTATGTATCCGCGCTGCGTCGAGCCACGAATCGTCCCTAACTCCACGGCTTCTTCCACGGACTAAGTACCGCGTATACCTCCGCGTGTGCGCCGGCTACCTCGTGTGCTTCGAAGGATCCTCTCGATCTCAAGGGGCCGTGCCATTGGCATCCGTCTCATCCACGAACTTTTCCTCACAATCGGTGGTCCCACCTGGCTCGCGCCATCTTCCGGACCGCCGACACAAGGGAACAGACCGCGACGTTAAAATGAACACTTATTCCGGGGGCAATTGTAGTTCAGCATTTGCAGAAAACTTGCGAATGATTTTGCAGGACCAATCTTTATACTTCAAATTTGTTGTATTCCCGCTTTGGAAACCGTTCCTTGCGTAAATGCAAGGACTTCATCTCAAACGTTAAACCCAACTTCCTTCGCTTTGAATCACTCGCTTATACTTTTGACTGCCACCCCGCAACTTTAACTTACCGCTCATGTAGGTCGCTCACTGGCAAAATCTTCCCCATCAAGACTTACATTTCAAGCTTTCCCAAATCTCGCATCTCAATTCGCGTGGATGCATGCCGTATAAGATCCGGAAGGGACTATAACCTATGGCCGCGATTGGGGTGAATCGTTATATGCGAATTGCACTTGCCGCACGCGGTCCCACATCCGTGAATTTTCGCCTATTAAGCTTCCGTAGCAGATTTCCCGTACTCGTTCACCACTTCGCCTTGCTCATCATCAGGTGATAAGCGGAGCGCCGAATCAGAATCGAGTGTCTAACTTCTTCACGTGTTCGCTAAAAGGTCCGTGAACTTCACGTCCCCGTCGGAGATGATGGACCTGTAGGCTATGTACCGACGATCTCCGTAAAAAAATGTACATGAGTAGCATCACCGGTTTTCTTCGCAAGGCATAAAGTGTGCTATCTTTGAAAACCGATCTACCACGACCATTGTCGAATCAAACCCCGCGTGTCTTTGGCAAGCCCAAAAACAAAATCTAGGGGTCGACGTAGTCCCGTCAAATCTATCTGGAATGGGTAATGCGTATAGAGACCCGTATTCTTACCGGACCCTTGGCCGCCTGACATGTCTTACATCCGCTTACGTACCTTGTACGTCCCGTCGCAACTTATATTAAAATAAAAATGCTCAACCCCGTGAAAACGTCTTGTCTATACCGAAAATGTCCTACGTTAGACCCCACCGTGCTTTTCCCGAATAATGTTCTCTCTCATAGAACAATGGGAATACATAACCTGCCCTCCCTTAAATAACAATCCTTCCTATAAATTGTATTCCAACCATGGACTACTATTTCTCACCGTAGGAGCCCAAGGTGCCTCATAGGCCTCCTTAAAATCTATATCCGTTTGATACAGCCTCAGTGCTCAAAGCCTAAAACCTCGCATTGTACTTTCCCCGTAAGAGTAGGGTCCTCCCCACCGCACCGCCACCTTGTTCGCTCGCCCACTAATATGCTTCAAAGACAAACGTAAAGTCTCGAAGATACTCAACCCATTTAGCATGCTTATGGTTCAATTTATGTTGTCGCATAATGTACCGACGCAGACTATTATCCGAAAACAGCAAACTCATTACCTAACAATGCCTCCAATGCTTTAATGCTTGTATAATTGCATAAAACTCCCTGTCATAAGTTGAGTACTTCGTCTACTCGTTCAACTTTTCACCGAAGTATGCGACCGGTCTATCCTCCCCACTAAGCACCGCCCCAATGGTCAACATCTTATCACAAACGAACTTGAAAAATTTATTAGTTGTGCCTCGACACGGCCTTTCAGATCTTCCTCTTCAACTCAAAACCGTTTTCCGTCGTCGGCCCAAAGAAAAGGCCGATTGGCCTTTTTTTATTGTATCCGCGCATGGGTGCTAGATTTCACCGAAATTCTACACTTCCCCGTAAAGCTTGCTAGTCCGTGAAAACTTTGGACTCTCAAATAACGGAGAAGGCCACCTAACTATAGCCGCCACCTTTCTCGGGTCCATCTTCACTATCGCAATTACAAAACCCGTACACTAACTTCGCCGAAAAAAGTACACTTTTTCAAGTTTATCAAGAATTTATTTTGTTTATGAAATTTTCCAAGACACTTCGAACATGCTCGAAATGTTCTTCTGTTTTACCGGGAACCGCAGATGTCTATCCAAGTAAACAATTACAAACTTCCCTATAAATTCTTTCAAAGATTTCATTCATCAAGCGCATGAAAGTACTAGGAGCGTTATCAACCCAAATGGCATCACCAAACACCATACAAAACTCTTCATTTGTCTTGAAAGTCATTTTCCATTCATCTCCTTCCCAAATCTTGATCCGTGATATCCATCTTCAAATCAATTTTCGAAAAATAAACGTCCCCACTCAAACAAACCCATCATATCGTCCATTCTCAAGAATAACCGTACCCTCGATAGTAATTTTATTAATGGCTCTAGAGTCCGTGCACATTCGCCACTCTCCTCCTTTCTTTGGAGCCAAACTGTTTAACTACACAAGGGCTCATACTCTCTCTAATCAACCTCATCCAACAATTCTCGATCCTCGCTTCCTGACTTTCGTGGTCCTTAGGACCCGCGTAAGCCGCGATTGCGACGAGCCCCGGTATAAAGTCAATACAATGATCGATACCTCTCCGGGGGTAGCCTATCCGGAAGATCGTCTACCACAATATCTCCAAATTCCCGCAACATTTTTTGGATTTCCTCGAGCAGTGTCCGAAACTGTGTGCAAGATCATCACGTTAGTCTTCTTTATGACAAAGAAATTTACTTCACTATCTTCAATCCGTTTTAGAAATTCTTTTCCACCCAACAAGAGCGCTTTTACTCCACCGGTCTCTCGCCGCACTTTCCTAATGGGCACGAGTTGTGCTTATCCCATCCCCGACAAACTTGTAACAAATTTTGTTTTCCCGTCATGAACCGCACTTTCTATCAAACCGCTAGGCCCCCAGCGCATAAGGCATTTACATCCATTGGCATAACATCGCGTATAATTTTGTCCTTATACCCGCCTATCCGGAATTCCACCTCACACTCGCTCATCAACTAAAAGTTGATGTCCTTTTTGCACCATGACACCTTGTAGGGAGTGGGATGCTTGCCTTTTTCAATCCCAATTTCTCCACCATCTCCGTGGCCACCGTACTTGTCGCATTTCGTCAATGATTATTGCGCATCACCCCCGTGACTTGCAAATTGTCTTGAATAAAGCCTTCCGCCGGCCTGCTCGCAACTTTTGCCGGTTTCAACAAGACCTTATTCAACACCAAAGCTTCTTCAATTGCCTCTCGGGGTGCGTTCAACTTCTTGAGGCAATGCCTGGGCCCTTCCGACCGCAACATAAGCTCCTCTTCCCCGCCGGTTCACCTTCGTACGTTCATAAGACTTGTGCCCCCACTCGTGGCACCGATAGCAATCGGGACGATCCTCTCCCCGACCATTTCCTCTCCCCGCCTGGCCGGTCATCCTCCCCTAGTGCTATTGTCCTTTTCTCCGCCGTTCCCCGCACGGAGCCGTCGCCTTCTTCACCCGAACTCGTACCGCCTCTCGCCAAAGGCCTTTCCCTTCCCTCCGCGCTCCACCTCCCCCCCCCCGGCATTCTCGTTTCCTGCTGATTTTCTCCTCCGCCTTTAAAGCAAACTCGTATGTTTCATTCAAAGTTTTGGGTGAGAGGATACTGATTTCATCCAAACATTTCCTCTCAACCCATTCACTAACCTGGGCCGTCTTTTCCGGGGTGTCTTCCATATACCAGCCTTGCCCGCATTCACCATAAAACTCTTCCGCATATTCTTTAACAATGCTCATTCCTCGTTACCAGTTCTCCGTACTCCGCTCGTACAACATGATCTGATAGTCTTTCTACAGAAATTCTTCAGTTTTGCTTCATCCCCGCCACTCTCAGGTCGCTTTCGTGTAGCCTTTTCCTTTCCGCCCGAACGCCGTCCCCCCACCACAAGGATGCATGTCCTTTCAACTTCGTGGCATCGAACTTCACCTCGTTTGTCCTCAACGTTTCTTAAACTCAAAATACTTGTTTACTCTACTCACAACTGCTCAAAGAATACACCCAGACAAACTTCCGTCATAAGGGAAAGCTCGTGCTTTCGGCTTATGACCTGATAGCAAACTGATTTTAATAACCTCGAGCTCGGTGTCACCCCTTCAAACTCATCTTCTAATTCTTCCACATTCATCACTATCATCCGCCGGGTTTCTCCTTCCCCCAAACACTATGTCAATCTTTCACGCAAAAATTCGAATCTCCTCACGCCAGCCCCTCCTCTCGCTACCCCTTCGAACTTCCTTCCTCTTCCTCTTCCTCTTCTCGCCAACTTCCATTTTTGTTTATCGTTCAAGAACTCGTCTGATACCACTAATGATAGCCCAACCCTCCAACCAGTGCTTAATTGTAATTCAACGCTTGTTGGTAACCGTGATAGGTTACGCGGTGTCCCGACCTCCATCTCGTTTAACTATGGTTCGATACACACGTCAATGGTTTTATGAATGTTACGGTTACCGTGTTGTTATATTAAATAAGTCTCAAATGGTCCGTGGATTTGATCCACTTTACAATCTCTATGCAAATGATTATCGTCCTTTGCGCCGGCCGTTGGGTGCCATCCGTTCTGCCTCTCGATCTGATCACCCCGCCTTTCGACAAACCCACCTCGCCGTCCCATCGTCATTTTCATCGTGCATTTGTGTTGCGGCCGTTTCCGTTCTCGCTATACGGCGATGTTGACAGCCTTCCTGCTTTTTCCTACTCTATGCGATGGGTTTTTCACTGAGGACTCACAACCCGTCGATTCCCTATTCGTGCTTGCATGACCGTGTTATGCTGATTTCCGTTCCGCGGCATATGATATAGTCCGTTTTGTAGTCGAGCTAAGTCGACCCTCGTTTACCTCTCGACCGTTGTGATTTATAAGTTCGCTTGCTCGGTTTCGTGAATCGTTCTTCTCATTGTGACAAGATGGTCCTTGATTCCACGCTCGTGTTCTGCATTCGACCTTTCGCATTCGAGTGTGTGTGTTTGGGTTCCCCCGCTATAACCCTCTCGCACTTTTCGTGCTCTCATGTGCCCGCCCCTTTGTTATCGTGTTCTTTCTATCGCCTTTCGCCTTCTCTCACGACGCCGCCCTTCAATCACCGGTAAATATGGAATGCGTCTCGCGATTTCGCCACTACTTCGCGCATTCCTTGTCTTCTCTTTTCAGCTTCAGCACTTTCAACTTCTAACCTAGCTCCTCTTCGTTTGTGGCAGTTCCCGTTGCTGGTCGCCAAGGGTTCTCCTCTTCCTCGCAATTTCCCGAGCTAAAACAAACCGGCTCGTTTCAAACAATTTAGGTCGTTCCGACCATGAATCTACCGTTAGTTTCGTAATAGGTTTGTTGCTTCGGTTCCCCGCGCTTCCTCGTGATTACCATGATCATTGTTTGGTCCAAATTTTGCTCTGCTACTCCGTGGCACGAATTTTACTTGTATATTCTATTTAGCTAGGAAGGTTTTAACAATAGCTGCCCAGAGCACCGTTCGTCGCGCCGCAACCCCCTCTCGTACTCTCTGTTCGAAATGGACAATGGTTTTACAGCTTTAATTGAATGAAATATTCTCTTTTTTTTCTTTAAAGAAACTTGTATTCTTTTCAAATGGTTCATGGGAATAGTAATGTCTTACCTGGAAATTCGTTGGTGATGACCGTTTATAATGATGATGTCCTTTACTCTTTCTGGCCGGAATTTGTTCCTTGTGTGCCGTATCCTTCACTCTTGGCTTGCGCAAATCCTCGTTCGTATTGCATGGCCAGCTCCTTAAACCGAAAACCGCGTTTTTGTCCGCAAGGGTTTCAAACCGTCTTGGGTTTACAAGACGTAATTGTCTCATGAATTCGACCGCTATTCTATCGATTAAAATGCATTTCTACTTGTAATGATTTCAACTCTTAGCTATTTCGATTACAATGTACATCAGTAAACAATTATGAAACGAACACAGGAATTCAATACATGAAATGGTTTCACGGGTATTTAGAATCGGCAAGATCGTTTTTCATTAAGGTAAAGACTCATTCTACCGCGTTCGAGTGGAGATCTGTAAACTTCAACTTATTTTCTTGTTGTTTAAATGCTTGCAAGGTGTAATACTACGTTTCCGTTGAATCGTTTCAAACCGAATCGTCTAACTGTTATCGCTAGAAAAAGAGAAAAACCAACTCGCTAACTAATTATTAAACTAAAAAATGTAGCTTTACAACATTAATCCTATTGTCTTTAATCGATTTCTAGAAATGAAGAAAATAATAATTAAAAAAAGTTTGATAACGTAGCCCAATGGAAGACGTGAAACTTTCGCTTACTTCGAGACAGTCAACCACTCATGCCTCCCCTGAGCCGGAGATGCCCTACATCACATTTTCATGAATTATACTTCTATATATATTCTCAATCAATGGAATTATATGCATGCTAAACTTAAGTGATTTGGGTTCATATCAATACTTATGTTTACCCTGATTAGATATTTTTGAAGTTTAGTACATAATCTAATTGTTCATTGTTATTTGGTTCTATTTTATTTTACAACACAAAGTTAGATGCTTGCCTACCATGTATGAGTATTATGCATTAAGAATCCTATAACCGGTATCATAGGACACTCTTCATTAATGGAAGATGGAGCTCCAAACTAAAATGCATGGCAAAGTACGGAAGAGATAATTTTAACGTTTTGGTTAGGATGCCACTTAATACTCACAAGGAGTATGAGGAGGATCGTCATCGTGATCGTGAGGGGAGTTAGTTTTGCAGAAACAATTATATGATTCTCGTTAATGATTTATGGAGAGAGTTGATAAATTGTTGTTTACATCCCCTTCAAAATATTAGAGTAGTTGATAATCATGAATCTATTACAAGAGGTGCCATGTATTGAGTACATGAGGCTACTCGTAATCTAATCGTTTTCTCGGGTTAGGAACGAAAGATGGGAAATACTTGAAATGCAGTAAACCACAATGTGCTCATCCATTGGCTTGGTGGTTTGCAAGGAACAGTGTTAATGACAGAGAAAAGGACAAAGGATAATTTTTGGAAGTTAACCAATCAAAACTTGCTTCGACTAATTCAGTAAAAGAAAAGGTGAATGGATGGAGATTTCTGATCTACCGACGAAATATTCAACCAAACATTCACGACGGAATGGCAATACATAAGGTATGTATCCCCGCTGGTGGTGATATTGTGTGTTTTGAAAATTTTCTCAACAAGACCCTTGACATTTAATGTGAACACTAGCTCCCTTGGTAGGTCTAATGACATTCATGTCATTTAGGTATATGTGTTTACAACTCCATACATTTTGTAATGCTCTTTTTTATGATTGTTTCTTTAGAATTTTGTAATCCAATTTTTTTTATGAAATTGTTTTTTAGAAAATTGACACTTGATATTTTAAATGTTAAAGCTCTAATAAAATTAAAATTTATCTTGGATATATGAAAGCTGGAAAATAAAGTTTATGTAATATTTAATAAATAATTTTTTTATTAAAATAATCAATATTCAACTATATGACAATTTTTGCATTAAATCTTGGTGAAGTTTTTTATAGGTACCTACAAAATATTGATAAATAATGGTGTATTTGAGATGGGTAATCACATAGTGGTAAAATTATGAAAAAAATGTAAAAAAACATATTATATAAAATCTTACAAATGAATAGGTATACTTTTTCATGAGTTATTTTTGTATAAGTTGTAAATAAATTTGTATATTTCTCCATGAGCGCGTTTTTATATAAATTTTAAATAGGAATGTATATGGTTTTAAATTTATTTTATTTTTTTACAAATTTATATATTTATTTAAATAATTATTTTTATTGTGTATTTGAATATATTATAAATGGAATTATGGAATTAAGTAGAATTATGTTTATTTATTTAGCTTGTGAAGAGGAAATGGAAGGATAGCTATGATTTTTTGGCAAGCTCTAAAACTACAAGGATAGTAAATACATGTCAATTACAAATATAAACTTTTACATTACAAATAGTAGGCCTATATTCAAGTATTTACCAAACAAATTTTATTTTTTAGATGTAGTAAAATCATTAAAAATTTAAGCTAACACATCTTATAATATTTAAATTTTAAATTGCATACATTTGATATATTGCAAAGAAATATAAATAAAAATACATCTAATAACACATCTTATAATAATTTAAATTTTAAAGTGTATACATTAAATATATTAAAAAGAAATATAAATAGAAATATAGCAAATTTAAAGGAACTTAGAAAACAATTAACTCATGTATAACAAAAGACAAAGTAACAAAAAAACCTAAAATAATAATGTACAAAGAGCAATAAAAATGCTATGGGAACAACTTATTAAATCATTTGATAGATGAATGTAGTAACCAATTTAGAGGGCTAATAATTGGATTAGGCTCTTTAAAAATTGAGTGGGAGAATCCTAGAACTATGAAGAATATCAGTCATGGGATAAGTTCAATTATGTTCTTGGCATTTACGTAAATGATTTTACAACCTCATATTCAATTTGAAATGTATTCTTATAGGATGCATTCTTATAAGATTTAACTTTAGACCAATAAATAAATAAATTCAATAAATAAATTTCTTATTATAGTTCTAGGGGTGATCAAATTTAGTAGATTTATATGGGTCATTCTACTCAATAAATTCTTGAATAAATTCTTTTTTAATTATGGACTTAGTGATAAAGTTTCATTGTTTTATATAGGAAATTAACACATGATCATCCTTTTAGAGAATTTTATATAAGAAATTTTTATATAAGATTGCTATTTTATTTTTATTTTTTTTTGAAATGTGTCTTTATAGTAAATTTTAAAAAAAAAACTAAAATCATAATGTACAAAAACAAAGCAATAAAAATTCTAGTAGGGGAAATTTATTAAATTATTTGATAGATGAATGTAATAACCCAATTTAGAGAGCTAATAATTGATTAGGCTCTTAAAATTGAGTGGGAGAATCCTAGGACTATGAAGAATATTGGAAGTCATGGGATAGGTTCAATGGTTCTTAGCATTTAGGTAGGTGAGTTTGCAACCTCATATTCAATTTGAAATGTGTTCTTAAACGATGAATTCTTATAAGATTTAACTTTAGACCTCAATAAATCAATAAATTCAATAAATAAATAAAGTAAATAAATAAGTTTGTTATTATAGTTCAAGGTGGGTGATCAAATTTAGGTAGATTTAGATGGGTCATTCACTCTCGATAATTTCTTGAATAAATTCCTTTTTAATTTATGGACTTAGTGATAAAGTTTCATAGTTTTATATAGGAAATTAACACATGATCTTCCTTTTGGAAAATAATGAGAAATATAGGAGGACATATTGTTTGCAATATTACAAGTGAGTATGCCCACTTCTCCATGGAGCTTGGCCGGAAAATTTTAGATAAAACTCGTTTGAGATAATGCCTCATTTAATATGCATACTACAAACATTAGGGATTGGTTTGGTGTGTTGGAGGATGTTGAGACATTCTCACATTCTCTCAACTTCCTCCAAGAGTGGAATTAGTTGGATCTCAAAGAAGAATATAAATATTGTAAAGTATTCATGTGATTTAATATAGAAATTATTATTGTGTGTTATTTTGTGTTCAATGGCTCTCTCCAATTTCTAATATGGTATCGTAGCCTATTTCTGCTTGATTTCTCCACGCGGAATAGCCAAGAATATGTGAGAGTCTAAGTCGCCGATTATCTCGTACATAGGTAGGATAGGAGTGTTGAATGAAGCGTGTATATATATAATAAATAGTCTTGTGCAGAAGATTTAGATTTCATACTATATGTTGCAGTTATGATTTCACTGCCACGATACCGAATGTCGTCACCCACTCACTATAATGGCTACGTTATGTTGTTTCCGTCATTGATTTCTATTAGCCGTCATCTTGAATACGTATACAAACACCAGTCATGGAACCATTTCGAGCGTATCCAAGCTTGACAACAACTTCGTGAGTAGACGTGTAAGCACTCGTGTTTTCTAGGTGGAAATGTTTCGCCTTTATTCGAAGTCCCTTTGAAAGAATGAACATAGATTACTAATATAGCCCGCACCCGCATATAACGTCCGTGGTGGAAGGCATTATTAATTCTTTTCGCACATGAAATGGTATTTTTAGTTGTTTTCTTTCCGTGTGAGAGAAGCCAGATAAAACTATATAGATTTTTTAGGCTCGGGAACAGACAGCTGCAGCAGAAGCATTGTTAGGAAGCTCGAACATAGATGCTTTCGAATACCGCCCAATCCTACTACCAACAAGCCTGAAGAATGTCCGAAAGATGGGCCAATACCGCCGCCGCTAATGTGTGATTCACAAGAATACTTATGCAATCGTCGTTGATGAACATGGAGATCCACTGGCAATTCTACATCGAATGCCCAATAAAATAAAAATAGCGTAGCATATACTCCGCCCCTTCATTTTCGTTTCCTCGACCAAAATGCCTATGGAAAGAAGTCAACCAATAAGAAATGCTATTATTTCACTTGTTTGTATGTCAGCTAGAGTGGCTAATGACTTCTCGCGTTGCTATTTATGCATATAAAAAGAGGACCTAGCTACCATCATTATGGACGCTATCGCTAGCCAAAATTGCCGTGGAGGAATGTTGTCGCCGTGAAGGAAAAATGAGGAGAAGGCGTCGGATGGGCAGAGCCACCGTTTCGTCGTGTAATGCAGAGGAAGAAATTTTGGTTTTTGTGTGAGGAATTTGTAATTTTCTTTTTTTATTGAAGATTTGTATAATTATATAAATTATGAAGAACCAATTATTGAACAAATTAGCATTATTTAAATTAGTTGTTCTCGACGTTCTTTCTATGGCCGAGAGAACAACTGGCCGATTTAATTGCAGGAATTTGTTACATGCCGATGGATCTTGTTGTTCTTCGGGCTTCAAGAGCATCGGTTACAGGGCAGCAGAATTAGATCCTTGTGTGTAAAGGTCACTAGTAGGATTAATCACCGATCATATTCTATATCCTATCATTTTCCTATAACGTTGAAATTTATTCTTCAAGTTATTTCACAGATGGAAATATATCCATAGATAGTCTGTCAAGACTTCTTCTTCTAGGTGTCAAGAAGCTTTGATCTTAAAAATTCAAGATACGGTCGAACAAATGTATTTTAAATGGGTTGAATGGCTGTCGAAAATGGTGGAGAAAAGAGCATTGTCTATGAGATCTCGCAGTGGGTACAACACGAAACCAGAATAAACACAAATGTTTGCATTGCAAATTAGTGTGTTCTACATTTCTATAATGAAGAGGCATTAAGGGGGGTGTTTGAGATAATGCCTCATTTAATATGGATACTACAAATTATTAGGATTGGTTTGGTGTGTTGGAGGATGTTGAGAGATTCTCTCAACTTCTCCCTCCAAGAGTGGAATTAGTTGATCTCAAAGTACAGACTATAAATATCGTAAAGTATTCATGTGATTTAATATAGAAATTATTGTGTGTTATTCCCGTGTTCAATGGTTCTCTCCAATTTCTAATAAAAACTTCAAAATCAATAGTATTAATTTATGTTTCATACTATTAATTTAATGTATCAAGATATTTTAGTTAATAAAAAATTAGTTAAAATTTTTAAAACTAAACATATTAATTTTATATGAAAAGGAACTTGATGTGAGATGTGATTATGTGGAATAAGTGGAATTTGGATGTATGACACACAAAAAAAGGAGAAGTGCATGACTCACCTTATTGCAAGAGCCATGAAATAAAAGAAGGATGGAGGTGTAAGGTTGACTTTGCTTCTTAGACATGCAGTTGAGATTTCTACTAGATATCTCCACGAGGATGATGTTGTGGAGAGGGGAGGCCTAATTTCTTCTCCTAATGCAAGACAAGGAAAGGATTATGTAGGTAGAGACCCAAATAATTGTGGAATATTGGAAGATATGCTATACATATATTATTTTCAATTTACAAGGAGAAGCTGGAAATATTGATAACGAGGAGATTGATGATGTGCATTATTACTTGGAGGGACTCGAATTCAATTGACATTTGAAGAGTTGAGAGCCATGAGAAACTCTCAAATTTCCTTGCTTTATAGTAGACCTTGGAGGTGGGTGCGTAGTGCCTTGATGACATGGGAAGGATTTGCACATCCCTCACAAAGGGGCCTTTGGGGAAAGGCCCCACACATTGATGGGTGATGCTTCGATGGATGGAGTCACCCCAACAAAGTCACAAAGTTCAAATCCCCGTTGGATCCGCATAGTAGTTAGCACACTCGTCGGCGAGGTCAAGGTTACGTGCGACCTCACCCTTTTTTTCTTTAATATGTATCATATATGGTTGGTGGTCTTCCATCATATATATATATATATATATATATATATATATATATATATATATATATATATATATATAAAGGGTTAAAATCCATCAGCTAAATTTGGTTAAATAGGTGACAAATTCTCTCATTCCTGTGGTCATAATCCTTGCATGGATAAGTTCCAAATTGTTGCCTCCTCAATGGCTACCACTAGACCTAGTTTTTCAAAATTTGACTTTCCATAACTTTGATATATGAACTTGTATTGAGGTGTCATTCGTGTCATTTGAAATCTTGCAACAAGATATTCAATCTAACCCTTGTTCCACTTCAATCAAGAGAATTCTATTTTTAAGCTCTTCCAAAGCCACTTATGAATTCTGAGCATTTCTCGAGCCACCTTAATCACTCCAACCCACTAATGAGATTTTGGGCCACCAAAAAATTTATTAGTTAATTTCCAAGTGAGGGAATTCCTCTCTCACTTTCTCTTTTTCAATACAATGAGCCTTACTTCCTTGAAACCAATACAAAGGTAATCCACGCCTCGTCGTCATGAATTCCTAGTCTTCTTTTCAAGAATAAAATCCTAAGGTAGCTTCTCCAATTATTCAGGTGAAAATTCATGCACTGTAGGAACATGTCCAACCACTTCGGAGTCTATGATCAAAGTGTTAGATGCCATTTTGTCACCATGACATTTGACTATCATTATGGGTCTATAATCATCCATATTATGCTCCCTTAGAGATAAAAAATACTCATGTTCCTGAACCAAGTCTTGGAAACTCGAGAAAATTTGTTTAAAACCTTTAAAATATTACTTGTGCACTTTTTGTGACCATTACCTACACATGCAATGATACTTCTTCTATTAGTCGTGGCGATCGCCACTCTATTCGCCACCAAACCTGCGCACCCCCATAAAAAGGAAGTAAACACGAAAATGTTATTTCTATAAACCTATTTGGTTGAATATTCTCCCAACTTGAAGCCGCTAGAGTCGCTAGTTTGAGATATATCCCTCTACTCATGGAGCTTATCCATTGGCTAAAAGTCCATTCATTTGAGGTGTTATCCCCCATTAAATTGTTAAAATTTCTTTGGATAGGGTCATATAGGTCACTCAAAGAAATGGATAAGTTCTCCTACGCCATTTCATGGTGGTATAGGAACAAATTTGCATTTTTAAGCCTATACTACGTTTTGACATCACCTTCATTTATGCCATTTCATGTCAAATCAGTCCCATACCATGTCAATTGTCATTCCCCATGAATTCAAACTCAAAAGGATGAATCTACCGATTTTTCAAATTTTCATAGTGTCTTACACAAGAAAACAACAGAAAATGCTACGAAAAAACCTAATAATTTTGTAGCGAATATGAGGATTTCTCTATTTTTTGACTTTTGAGTAGTCAACTACACAAGTACCCCTAGCAGCCAGTAGAAGTATTTTAAGAAACCGAGAGAGGTTATTGTCAATAACATATCAAATAACATTAACCTCTTTTTATTTTTCTCAAAATATCTACAAATTAGGAGATACTATGGATATGTTTTGATATATTTTTTTAAAATAGAATTTTCCTACTTCGATACATACAAGTGTTTTGAAAATGAAAATTCTGATAGTCGAAGATGGTATCTAAAAAAAAAGAGAGTTTTTTTCTTAAAAACGTATTGATATGAAAATCCTCCAATTTTGAAAAATCTATCAAGGACTCGTAAATATGAGTTCATTTCTAAACCCAAATTCTGCATTTTTTAGAAATTTCTGTTGCCTGGTGCTCGTCGAAAAACGCTACAAAAAATTCGTGTAGGTGATTTTTTGCTTTAAAATCCAAATATGATGTTTTATGGGGATATGATGTTTAAGGTATCATGACATAATGAACGTGTTGGAACAACAAAGAAGTAAAGAAGATCGATGGAAAAGCCATTTTTCCCATGCTAATAAAACTCTCGACGAAACCGCCTAATGACACTTTGTTTTTTGCGTAAAGGAGCTTTTAGTTGTATTTTGTTATCTTGAAATTGTTTTAAAAGGTCATATAGCCACATGTAAAGGTCAAATATAGTTAGAGGAATTTTTCTTTTCCAAGTTTGGTCTTCAACAAAGTTATCCAACTCATTTCACCATCATGGAGGCATTATCTTGTGTGATGGCAAAGAACTCCTTAAAAGAGAAGATATGTTTTATGAATCCCTCCTAACATTTTTTAAAGGTTCATGCAGTGGGTAAATTCAAGTTTATCTTAAAAAGTGTTTTAAAGAGAGGCGTTAGAAAGTTGCTGTTACTAAACTACGCTACGAAAATTTATGTACATGATTTTCTTCGACACTAAGTCATTTACAAAACCTCTCATTTTTGCAAATCCATCAAGGTTTGGAAATTATATACTCATCGTGAAGCTCGTTTTTTTAGAATTTTCGTCGTACTAGATTTTTGAAAAAAATTGTAAAATTCGACTTAGAGGAGATCTAGCTCAAGATCCACGTGGCATAACGACACATCAAAGACTTCTCTAGTACACTGAAAATTAGTTGGTTGAAGTTGATATGGGTTATTAAATTGGTTTTTTGAACTATTAATGAAAGAAGAGTCCTTTGTATTCAAACTCGCAAAATAGATATATCCCTTGTAAGTTTCCAAGTAATGGAATCTTTTTTGAAATTGGTATTTGAGGTGGGAATTCGAAGCCAGGAAAGGTGGAAAAACATTATGAGTCCTCACTCTATAAATTATATATTTTTAGAGTTAGAAAGGGTTGGAAGATGTTACTTGTGACTACTGCTATTGTAAATTGTTCTCGATCGTAATAGAGACGTTGTGGATTTCTCTTTCACTTGAGATTCATTTGATGTTTTTATGAAGCTTGTCTTATGTATTCACAGACCGTTCAATATATTAATGTTTGAATACTCGTAATTCGTCTCATGCTCGACTTCCTTTAAGCATTAAACTAGTGTATATCTTCTCAATATCCTACTTTCAATATCTTAATGTCTGTTATCGTAATTCACCATGCTCTCATTTCCTTTGGACATTTATCTATTGAGTAAATTTTGTGTGTGTTTTCCTTTCATTTAAATATCTACATGCGTCAACTTCCATGAGAGCTATTGTTATTAGAGTTCTGAAGACCACTCCATACGCCCAATGTTTATAAACCTTCTACATTTTCCACCCGCAATCATATACAATCAAGTCATTATCATAGAGTTAGCCCTAATAGAGTGCTTTATTACAAACCATTTCATAGGTTGAGAGATCCCTCTCATACCGATGAGGCTAATCTTCACCAAATCAGCTTGAAATAGTTACTCCAAGTTGACCGTTGCGCAGCCTCAACGAGACTCAATTTGGTGATAACGGGAGGATATCATCCCTTTATTCAAGATTCGAAAACTCTCTAACCACTCTATAAATTGAGTTGAATTTTTAGGCTCGAGGGTACAGATACCGATTTGAGTAGGTGCCCCGTAGTGGTGAGTTCATAGTCGATTTCGAATTAGAAAGTTTTTTAGTTGTACATTGAAGATCACACATTTATGCACAAGACTTCATGCCGTAATTCTAGAGACAGGATTGTCAAACTAAAGAAAATTATTGTGCAAACACATGGGAGAAATCGTACAATGTCAAGGCTCATGTTGTAAGTTATCTCTTTTTTTATTTCGATAATACTTATGGATCTCTTTTTCTCTTTTCGTTTCTAAATTCATTGAAATGACGTCAATACTTAGATTTCTTGAACACTAAGTTGAACTAGTATTTATGATTATTATATACCGCAGTAGCTTTCGATCGTTTGCATTTTGTGATCGTTATGTTAATCTTAGCATTGAAGGATTTCTTTGGAGTGAAAGGTAAAATGCTACATCAAACGTCTCGATTGAAAGGTAGGAGCATAAATTTCCTCATTTCAAAGTTATAATAATCTAAAATGAAAATAGTTTAGAGAAAGGGGCATTCAAATGCTTGTTTTTCCGGGGTTCTAGGGAGATCAATGATGTCCGCAAGAGGGATTAATCCACAAAACAAATAGGTGAATCCACCTCTAGAAGACAAGTTTAGTTTTCTTTTTGTTCTATTTGGTTTGACATTCTAGCTTTCCTAGTTTAAATTTTCTAAGTGTGGTTGGGTATATGAAATCCTAGATTATATGAGTTAGAAAGCATTAAATTTATTTATTCCCAATATCTTCCCCGCGTGGTTTTATATGCAAAACATAGTGGAAGTAAACTCCTCGCACAAATTTCTAGTATAGTTCGTTGCGCATGCGCATTGGTTTGCGCTAAGAAGTTGCGCACCCACTATGAAATTTTGAAAAAATGAATATTTTGTCTTCCAAACTAACATAACCAAATTTTAAAGTTTAACCCGATGTATACAAGCTATCGATTCTTTCTATTAACTCCTCCTTTAACACCCACAATCTTGTTTTATAAATCATCATTTTTACATAATTAGGTTAGGGTTTGCGCCTGTTTGCTATTGCTATTTTTGGAAGATAGATTCATTTGGAAAGACTGTCGGTTTTCTCGTTATTGTCTTCGAGCCACCAAGACATTGTCACCTTACATGTTTGGAGTATTTTTTCTTGTTCGACCGCAAAAAGGAAAAAGCTTCTAGATCATCGAAGCAGACGTTCAAACTAGTCTTTCATGATTTCATTTCGCTAGTCTCTCGAGTGGGAACAATTTTAGTTTTTCTTTACAACTAAGTGAAATCATTAAAAGACACTCATAGGTATCTTAGTGAGGATTTATAATTATGAATTTTATTTTCTTTGATTTTTTCTATACTTTTTAGGGTTTTTAGAAGTTTATTTCTTTTGAAAATTGTTTGTTCATCAAAATTGTAGCTTTTTACTATAATCAACGAAATGTTTCATCACAAAAGAGATATTGGCTGTGCTTGGAAAATGAAATTTTCGATGAAAAATAAATCTTATTTGAATTTTTAGAAGATCGTACTTTTGAGCTAAATTCCTTCAACTTTACCTTAAATGAACTAACTAAAATAAAGAGTTGCATTACAAAGAATATACATGTTTGATAAGGATCCTGGATGGCAGTTTAAAATAGGCATTATCGCAAGGTGACCGAAAAATAATGATGGAGATTCTGGTGGCCCAAGGTCGAAGTATAAAAGCAATTATGACAAATATAACTATTTATGATGGGGAAATCCCAAGAGTTTCGTAGGATGTCCAGGGGTATATATTGGTTATGAATGTCATGGTTACTTATGTGTGAGGGTGTGGGGGATATCCAAACAATCTGGACGAGGATCGCTACTATGGGAGAAAATGGATGGGTTAATGGGGGACATAGTGCACCATTTAAGTGCCTTTGTACACTTACCAAAAGAATGAATTAATAGGGTTTGGTTTATACAGAATACGTATAAGTGTGCCCAAAAAATGAAAGTGTTCACTCACTAATGATGTGTGGAATGTGTTTTTCCTCGATCGTTATGCGTAATTATGAATTACTAAGTAAAACATGTTCCCTAAATGTGGTGATATGCATTATAACAACAAATCAAATACTTTTTAGATACTTTCTTCTAAGAGAAGAATACTTAAAATATAGAGGGAAATCCTAATTTGTCCAAGTGTTTCCTATTCTGTCATTTTGTTGTAGCCTAATCCGTTTTGATCGAGAGACTAGTTCCCCGTAAGCATAAACACTAAACAATAAAATTGATTGGTAATACAAAGATGCCTATTTATCTTAATTACTAAACTGGTTACTAAACATGAAAATATATATTAGTTAACAATCCATCATATGAAAATTAGAAACATAAATGGGTATACATATATGGGAAAATGAGGAACAATCTTTATTAATTGATAAGGAGGTTACAACCAGTTGTCAATTTGATGTCACTAGCTCAGCATCATCTCAAAGATCACAATAAACATATCACTAGCAAGATACTCAGGAATACTCTCAATTGAGAATCCAACAACATTTATTTACTAAATTTCTTCCTTCCCTAACACTAGAATATGTGCCTAATTTATATAAACCGATGGTAGTTTCTCAACTGCTGACTTTTCATTGTTAGCTTCCAAGCTCAGGTGTTGCATGCACACATGGATTCACCCTCAATACATATCGACTCTTCTAGAAGGCACTAGCCATGTGGAGATTCTGAACAATGAGAATTTTCTCCCATTTGACCAACGCACTTCTTGAATGTCAAGAAATACTATAGAGCAATTTTTGGAATGGAGATAGTTACATATGCAAAGAAATTAGTCCCTTGAGAGGTCAAAGGTTGGTGATATCATAAGTGATATAAACATATACCTGCAAAACCTTGGAAACCTTGCAATGGAAGTCATGGATGGTTTTTTCTTATCTAGGCATGTAGCAACCGAAATGATAGGGGATGATGGGGACCTTATTTCATTGGTCCTAGGGATGATGTCCGCCTACTAGGTCATTGGGAATGATGCCCAAATTTAACTATAATAGCTGCCCCCAAAGCATGAAGTAAGAATAATAACAATATTTTTGAATGAGATGCTTTACGATGTGATGGGTCATATTCAAGATAGTGGCGACTCCGCATCGATATTACAATACAATACATCATGATATATCCTCTTGATCACAATATTTGAGGGAAGGGATTTCATGCTCAAGACATAAACTATCTAATATTATGTACATTGTGAAGAAATTGTTTACACTGAATGTTACCTCGATATAGAAATGCCTATAGATATAGGCCCATGTTTGGATGATGATCTCGTATGTAAGGTCACCGTACAAATGATGTGTACAAAAACAAATCCTCAAATTGTAGCTCAGATGGATGAAACTAGATGTGGTGTCTTCTTATCTCGTTCACTCGATCGTTTGGGTACAGCATAGCCATGCAAATATATGATTTGTAGCTGAATATGGTAATACATCGTTTTGATTACTAGCTAACTTGTTTGAACGGAGAGAACCACCATTGACGTTAATGGATTTCAAGGCACCGCAAGACATTTCGTAAGGCATGAATAGATTATTGAATGTTTTATCACCAAAATCGTAGCCGATTGGCTACCGATCGTACAACTTCGCAACTATTTCTAAACAACTTAATCAAGCTTACTTTTCAATCTAAGACCGGCCTCTCAAGGGGGTTTAGATATTGGTTAATGATAAAATCGATACATAACTCTATGATTTATTTATTGTTTTTATATGTTTGCAGGTTGAAAAGAGAAGGCTTGCTACTATCAAGTTACAAGATTCAAGGACAGTGGATAAATATGACAAAGTCTTTCCTTGTGGAAGTTGAGGCTTGTTTATATTTCATGGAAATAATAACACATTTAGGAAAATTCGAATAACTTGAGGTTCAAAGGAAGTCACAGCATGTGACACATGAGTTTTGAGTAATGAGACATAAAGGTATGAAAATTAAAATACTCAATTCACCATAGATTAATACTTAAAGGAAGCGAGAGCATGAACAATCATGAATTCTCACAGTAATAAGCATTAAGAGATTGAAGAAAACATCTCAAAAGATAGGATAGAAACTCATTTAACCATGGCTTAACACTTAAAGGAAATCGGTAGGATGAACAATCATGAATTTTGAGCAAGTTATTAAGACATTACTGAAGAAAACATTTCAAAAGATAGGACATAAACTCATTGAAATATAATAAGAATCTCAAAGAAGAAAGTTCTATTGTTATTGTATATATTAGAAACTCCAAAGATTTACAATAAAATAGTCTCGCCCCGACTATATTATATAACCCTTCATACATCGTAAGGCCCATCACTTATAGGCATTCAAATTTCACATCCAACTGCTAAGTGGCTAGATCATTAAACTCTATTACTACCAAATCTAACTACTAACTAGATATTTAAAACTAGAACTGACACTCTTCAAATTAGGAGCAAGTCCTACTATGACTCAAACACCTACTTCTATTTCATTTTAATTCCAAATATGATCCAAATATTCTTTGAAAGGAATCATGTCTTTCACCCATACTCACAAACAAAACATTAATACTCGATCGTCTTCATGAAATCAAGCCTGGTCATCGTTAAGGAACTATCAACATGATATGGTAGCATAGTGAGCCGGTATCTTCGAACCGTATCCATAACAAAACATCTTCACTTAGCAATATTCTGATCCGATACCCTTTATCATTGCCCCGATACTATTTATCATTCCTTAGAATATCAAAATAGCTGCTTACCCATCACCTTCTTCCAAAAAATTGACCTTGTTGTCAAAATAGAGTTTTGAGCTACTTTCATAGCGAATTTCGTATACAAAATAAAAAAGGTCATCCGAGACAATATTCTCACACTCCTTACCATTAGAGGTGTTAAGTGATTAAAAAAATTTAAATACAAGCCCTTCAAAGTTCCTCAACCCCCCGTCACTTAGGCTCAACCTAAAATAGGCCTTTTCGTAACCCCACAAAGAAAACTCGGCTTCAAGCCTGGCATGCACCGGCGGAATTGCCTAATTACTCGAGACTTGAAAATTTAGGATCGATCTTCAAAATATTCATGGATATATCCGCATGTAAATTATGATATAACATTATCTATTATCTTATCATACCTTCTTATTTACCACAAAGATTCATGACAACTTCTAATAGTTTTTCCATAGCTCCTCTTTCCAAACCTTTCTTTCTCTAATTCGTCTTCACTATCTCCATATTTACTTTCAACTCTTTCGACTTGTCTCTCGAAGAATTTTTACTCTCACCATAGCCAAAGTCTCATTTTGTGTGTGTCATCATGATGCGTAAAGGTTGTGGTGATTTCTTCAACAATTTTTTTGTTCTTTCCATGGTTTTTTTAGAATGAGTAACCTAATCATTCACTTTATTTCCTACCCTATATATCATTTTTATATTTTCTGTATCGTCTGTTCTTTCTCTCGTTTTCGTAAAATCATTCCCTAGTTTCTTTAACTGCTTCAAGAAACACTTTTTCTACTTGGTTTCATGATTTTTTCCTTTCCTTCTTTTTGTTTGACCGTTTCTTCCTTATTCAACCGTCTCCTTTCGAAAATCTGCCTCGTACCTTCTAGATCTTTCTTTCCGCATTGACCTTTCTTTTCTTTAGTAACCTCTCGCTTAGTAGGAGATATAACTATGACTTCTTAATCGCTTTCCTTTTTTTCATTATCTTCATTGCATCGGCTGTTTCAACCTGATAGTCTCGTAAATTTGTGATCTAATAAAAAAGGTTTTCTAGGTTTAAAAAGAAACCCGAATCCTTGATGAAAAATATAATTTCTTGGCCATAAGCCCTTCCCTTTAATCTTGGATCCTTCTACCCCCGCTTGCTTTCACTACAGGGTTTCTATAATGTCTATAGCCTATAATATGTCTTCGTCGCCTTTACCTCAAATAGTTTTGTGCTTTTGTTTGTAGAGAAAGATTTTGAGTTTAGAGGCTTTCCGTGGGGAGAAATATCTTATTTCATACCCATTCATAAACAAGAAAGATGCCCAATGTCTCAAGTTTGTTTATTTAATTCTTCCAAAGATTAAAGAATTTCACTGAATCCATGGTGAAAGATGGAAGTTTCACTTTTTCTCAGTTCACCTTGCACTTTATCTGCCTATTTCCCATCAAAGCAAAAGGAATATATATCACCTTTTTCCCATAAAATTAAGCAACAACTTGAAGTGACACATGTAGATTTTACAAAATCTTCTCCTTCACAAAGTATTTCGTATGACTCAATACCAGTAAGTATAATTTTGGTGTGTAAAGTTCAGGCCTTATAGAACATATTTATCCGAGCATTTACTGCTTTAGATATCATAACTCTTAAATGAAACTTTGTAGCTTTAAACCATTCTTCTCCCATCCTAGGATCCCCGTTGCTTGAGAAATGCTCTAAGACCTAAACTCGGCACATAAAGAAATCCAACCTTTTTATAGATGTTCGTTTGAAATTGAGTACAAGTCTTGATACATGTTTGCATGACCTGAAACTTTTTGATTTAACCGAATGCAACCTTCTTGTTAGAATTTCTACAAAATTTGGATCTTCCATGATTAATCTTGGACTTGTAGGTTTGTACCCGAATAGTAGGCCTTTATTTTCTTTCTTTTTGGTATATCCATTTCTTCTTCTTTTGTAGCGCCGGCCTTTCTCTAGATATTTACATCTCCGTTCAAGAAAGACTTTAATGACAACGAGCCGTTATGGTAAAAGAGGACCGACATGATAGTGCTCAAAGGGAAATGAAAATGAGAGCAAGCTGGGTAGGATTCATAAGAGTGGAAAATAAAGCGAGAATGAAGGATTGAGATTTAAAAAATGAGATGATATTTACTAAGAAAATGGTGTTTATTTCAAAATATGCCAATAAGACTTTCAATGATAACCCTATTCCGACAAAGATGACCTCGAAACCCTCAATGTTTAACAACTCATCATTATGTAGAAAAACATTATAGGATGACACGATTTCATACAGCATTTATCTACAAGTGTTAGTTTCTGCCACAAAATCACTATATTTCCACAACAAAATCTATTAATTTTGTACCAAAATCGCTATGGATCGAGGAATTTTTTGACATGTGGCTAGATTTGAGATATTATAATGATTTAAAGTACCTATTTCAATTTGTTCCTTTGATATGACTTGAGATCATCTCAACTTAAAATCATAGAAGCTTATACTAATCATGAAATTTATCATTTCATGATGGTATGTTTAACAAATCTAAATACAAAATTGACACATTTCAAGTTATGATTTTGAAAATTTAGGGTGTGATAATATAATTTCAAACGCCAAACAAAATATTTCAGCTAAAAATTAAAGTTTAGGATCTGTCGACGTACGCTTCATGGTAGTGGAAGATGATGTTTCTAAGTAAACTTGCGGATGATGATTTGATGTCGATAGGAAGTTACTTTATCGCTAAATGGGAGTTCCCGATTTTTAGAGACAAAATGTGACTTGATATAGCACCAGGGATGAATGTCATGATAATGAAGATTTATGAGTATTACAGAAGATGAGTATTCACTAGATGACTTCTCTTGAACATATCAATGATATTGAGATGAGTTGGCAGCATTGACCCAAAACCAAACTGAAGGTATGATGAGCCATAGGTATGAATGAATCGTCGATAATATTACCCAACCCAAATAGTGACAATGATGGAGTGAAGTGTTATGGTCAAGAGCGACCTGCTATAGTAAAAAAAATTTCACTTTCCCAAATTTTCCCCAGTCATTTGTCAACCAATACCTCTTTATTTTTTAACAAGCTTGAGGAGGATAACATATTATTGATCTATAATTCAACCCTTTGGGTGAATAATGTATCACTATTTAATGATTTAATGAGTCTAGCGATGAATGAAACTTGATTCTTGCCATGATCAAAAAGCCCGTCGCTATTTTACGTTTTAACGAGCCTAATGACAGTGACAAATATGTCCTTTTTCATATTTAAAGAGTTTCAAAAATAGGAAAAATTAAAACTCCATAGGTAATTTTTTGTAAAGATGTCGATCGTATCCTATAAAACCGTAAAATAATATCTAAGATATATCCCTAGTCATGTTCCGATCAAGGCATTCATTTTTCGGTATCAATCTATCTTAGTCCTAAAAGGGTCAAACTTATACCAAGCAGATATCAATTCATTAACTTTTACGAGCTCAAAATACAAAGTGCCCAAAATATTTTTATTATTAGAGTCTAAAAGAGACAAGCAAAAGAAGACATGAGAGGGGTTCCATTTTGCTTGCTATCAAAGATCAAAAAAGAGATAAAAGTGCTTCAAGTCCTCTTTCATTTTTATCAAAGTTGTAAAAATAAGGATAAAAGTATGCTTTGTGATCAAATCATTCTTGAAATAAATGTGCACGACTAATCTGCTCATAATTTGCAAACCTATTTAGAACAACATTAAATGAATTAAAAATACATGTTTCATGATAAAAATTGAATAAAATTGTAGTCACAGCAATAAATATAATTTTCAAATAATTAAATGACTAATTAAAAGATTTTTACTATTCATTTTTACCATTTGAAAGTTACCATTTTCATTTTGGAGCTCTAAACCTATTTTTTCCTCCGAGCATCACCGTTGATCACATTCATTTGTGGATGGGTTTCATCGCCGTTTGATCCAAGTTGGTGCCATAGACCCTATTGCTTTCAATAATCATTTCATTGCAAATTTTTAGAGATTTGGCCCTTAGGTGAACATATTTTCTTATACCCACCCTTAGGTACCGAAATCGCGTTTGAATGCACTCAAATGAGGCCTATATATGTAATGCACTTTCTATTGACAAAAACTGATTTGTGCATTGATATTTAGCAAGTAATTCAAACAGCCATGTCTTCTCACAATAATGAGATGGAGGAAAATAAGTTTGAAGAAATGTGTGATGAACAAAGAGAAGATCAAAGAAAGGAGAAAGTGAAGAACAAAAGAGAAACACATAACATATCAAAGAGAATACAAGACCATATCAACAAAGAAAGGAGGGAGAAATGAAAATTGGGTGAACAACAAGAGAGAAGAGCACGTCAAAGAGAATATCAAAAATATTATCGACATAGAAAAAAATTAGAAATGAATGTTGAAGAACATGAAGAACAAAGGATAAAGCATAATAAAAAAGCACGAGAATATCGAAAAAGAAAGGCACAATAAATTTCAAATGTAGAACAACAAGAAGACAAAAGAGAATGCAAAAGAGAATATCAAAGAGAATATCGAAAAAGAAAGACACAACAAATAATAGAAGAAAAAATGCGTAACAAAGAGAATGCACAAAGATAACCCAAAGGAAATAACACCGAAAAAACATGAAGAACAAGAGAAAACTAAAAGTATCAAAAAGATCATATATCGACAAAGAAAACAATATATGAACAACTCATACATGGTATAGATTAAAGAGGAAAATCCATGAAAGAAACATGTTTAAAACATATTGATTCCCAACATCAACATGAAAGTTTTGTCGATATGAATATTTCACATCGAAAATTATGAGTAGGATTTATTGATTGGCCGATGTTCCGAAATATGTCATGTGTGTGAAGAGCTCATTTTATAATTCAAGCACATATGACACCATAGGTACAATGTGCATGAGATGTAAACAAGAAGGAAGTCATCAGCAGATTTAGTCATAACCATATGAATCTAGAGAACAACCTCCAATGTTTCCGCAGCTCGTAAAGTTGAAGAGATGTTAGATAGCACATGCAAGTCCAATTATAGGTTATGCACTCAACAAAAAATACAAATATAGTACACACCATTAGTTTTCCACAAGAGGATAGCAATCTTGCCATGAAGGCTACCTCGACATATTAAAGACTTGGATTTGATAATTGTTGCATGGAAAAAGGTGCAAAGGGATCAAAGCTAGTGATTTTACCGTTAGAAATAAATTTATTATGTGCATTACACTATAAGATCTATAATGATCCATATTATCATGAGTTCAAAGGATAATGATGCACTTCAAGAAATACCAAAATTGCAACAGATGGTATCACATATGATTAATGCTATTACTTTCACAGAGAAAGATAAAGGACACTAAATTTGCAATGTTGGAAGGGGTTCCAGGATTGACAATGCATTAGATGGCTCACATACAACTTAAGGTGGATCCACCCTTAATCAAGGATGCTGCATCACACCGAAGTTCGTTTATTTTTCAATGTAAGCACACACAATTATTAACAATGTACATTAATATGATGATTTCTAATCCTATTTTTATTTCTTACACTAGATGCATTGATATAAGTAGATGTTGGTTTCAAATCCTATTTTTATTACTTTCACTATGATCCATTGATTTCAATATATGTTGATTTCAATCTTATTTGATTACCGCATTATATGAACATTGATTCATGTGTATGTTGTTTTGTGTTTGATTGTTTGTATTAGGTGCATTGATTTCATGAAGCATTACTAAATATTAAATAATGTACATTAATATTTATATTAAATCAACCTATTAATATTGAAGAGCAAGAGAGACAATGTATGATGTTTAGTACAATAGTTCAAGCTAAATGTTTAAATGGTTTATTATTTCAATTGTCCTTTCATATAATCGATGAGGAAAAGATGACAAAACTAACAAGGGTGACAATAGGACAGAAAAAGAAAATACTGAGATTGATCACAATGAAGACTACTTGTAATTGACTACATTCTTATTATTTTCATTTTCTATCATTCAAAACTATTACATTGTCACTTTGCATTCAAAAAATTATTTCGTCATTAAATTTATTAACAATATTTATCATCTCAAAAAAATGAGGTAACTAAGAAAATTTTAAAATTAAAATGTGATGCAGGAGCATCGAGGGAAATTTTCATTTTTAATTATGTAATAAAGGGGGGTGTGAAATTTTAATTATTTTATTAATTAATTTGTTATTTTTAAATAAAATAGGAGATAAATTATAAAAGTGAGGATTTTGTAAATATTATTTCATTAATTAAAAGGATATGAGAGAAAATAGAATTAGGTAGCAAAATTAGGAGTAGGAATTCTATGTACGGGAATTTGTTGAGTCCACACCTAAAATGTATTTAAATTAGATTTAGTTGATGATTAGGTGGAGAGATTTTTGGAGTGAATTAAATTCATTATTTATGTATAAATATGAATGGTTTTTGTGATGAGAACACACTTGAATAGTTGAAGAGCTGAGGGGAGTGAGTGAAGAGTTTTTTAAAGGGCAAGAGAGACAAGAGGCCGCCCAATGGGCGATTCGGCGAATTTTAATATAGTTAAGGGAGTTGATTTGTATGGCTTCTTTTGTACCTTCATGTTTAACTAAGTTATGTTTTCCATGATTATATTGTAGAAACTTTGACATTTTCGCAGTTCTTGAAGGAGTTGTGTTCTTATATGACCGTTTTCTAGAAGTTATAATCGTATCAATTTTGAATGTAGGAAAACATATTTGTTTGAATATATGGATAGATTTAAAGAATCTAAATTATCTATCAATTACAGAGAGGGTACGAATTCTTAATAGCCATGCAATATTATTTTTCGTCTATATTCTCGAATAAAATTCGATTTCCCCACATGACTTGTATGCATATTTGGGATGTTGCAGAGAGGCGAAGGAGTGAATTGTAACAACAAGGATCTCGTATGGTCGTTAAGTGGAGATGAAACCTGTCTACTGTGAAGTAGCAGATGCTTGAGTCAAGTCATGATTAATTAGGCCCGCATGTGTCCGTGGTAAAATTTGTAATATTCAGCAAGTGCATTGCATGAAGCATTGAATAAATCACCTAGAGTTTATTGAGTATGTGGCACTTTAACTCCCGAGTTGCGTGGATCTGGAACGGAGCGTAGGGAAAGAACTCGCATCGAGTTCGATTCTAGCAAAGAGTTGAATTGTAAGAGCTACTAAGCAGGAAGGCTTTCAGGTTGTAAGTCTTGATTCTGCGTCGATTCGAGCATTGAAGGCGTTTTAAGCAATGGTAATGACCGTTAAGAAGTGGCACAATCCGTCAAAGGCGCTGCCGCATAAGGAAGGAAAACCTTTAGCCCTCGAGGACGTTGCAATTGAAGGTAACAATAATTTATTTAGAATCCGTGATTGATTTTTTGTTAGTTTGATTAATACTGAATTGAAATATTCGATCTAAAAGAAAATTGATAGAAATATTCAAACAAATGTGTTGAATGGAGCTAGAGCCGTGGCTATTGAAGCAATTCATTGATAAAACCATCCAACATTCAAAGAAGTGCCGTATTAGTTTTGAAGTAGTGGAATGATTTCCAAGTTAAAGAATACAACGACAAAATGCATCGATTCCAAGTTGCCTTAGTCTTGGAGTGTACGCAGGTAAATTCGTGTCAACGATTTCCTACCAAGACGTGTCTCATATGTAAAATGTAAGTTTTTTTTCCCCGTGAATTTCCGATCGTGAGCATGTTCAACGACGCACATTTGACATCCGGAAGTGTATCCGTAAGTAACGCCTTGTTAGAAATCTAATATTCATTTTACATAATTAGGCTTCAGTAGAACCATGTTACAAAGAGAAGTCGATATGAATGTGATGAGCCACGATTGTTCGTTGCGTTGGTCGATATGGAGTTTGGGGTTCTTCATTGGTGGATAAAATGAATATTTAAGGAAGATTGATTGCTTGTCGATTGGTCGATATGATGTTTGATTCCTTGTCAGCAGGATGATCGTTTTGGGTTGTTTGCTTATGATGCCTACACCAGATTTATAGAAATCGATATGAATGTTCAAATAATGGTTTGGTTGGTTACTATGATAGTCAATTATATGTAACGTATCAGTGATTATTTCCACGCCAAAGTGTAGTTTTAATCTAAGTATGCGATGGGAGAAGGCGCAAGGTTGTGCGTGTATGCCGCAATTCAGAGAATGCCACAAATCATAGCCTACCTGGCCAAACCACAACGTATTGCATTGGGAGAGGCTACGTTTATCGAGTTAGAAAACTTGAAAAAACGTTATGCCAATTTGATCGCATTACATACCACCAAATAACCTATGTTGATTGCGATGCAAGTTTGGGAGCTTGGTTGTAAATGCAATAAGTTTTCAAATGATATGCCGAAGATCGAAGGGTCGACAACGTTCAAAAGATGTGGTTAAACAAGGCTCTAAATGTCGACATACAAATGTATTATTGTTTGATACGATGGTGTGTATTGGTTTGCATCAAAATCTACGGTGAGTCAAATGTAATAGCTAGTGCTTTGGCTTTAAAACAAAAGTCAAACTTTTAAATGGTATAAAAGGTCTGCATGGGGTCGAGTGTAAGTAGAGCTTTGGTTGCCGTGATCAATCAAATGAAATATATTAATGGTGAGAGAACATTCATATATCTTGGCGCTGGTGTTTTAATTTAAGGTCAAAGGTTTGATATAATAGTAATATATTTGGGTTGGTTAACATTCACATGTATTAGTTATTTCTTAACCAAATCAACCTTGATATGAATTGTGAATGATAAGCCATAGGTGGATAGTCTCATGTTAAAGTTTTGGTTTTTAATCCAAAGTCGAGCATGCATGTGGATTTCATAAGGTAAGAGCACATTAATCCAAACTATAGTTAATACAAAATCAAGGCTATTCGATTTGAATGGAATGGGTTCATTAATATGGCTCCAAATATAAAGTGGCTTCCACATATGAAGTTGATTGTTGCCGACATAAGGTTCCAAATCAAATACTTGTACAAAGAAGTCACATGTTGAATTGAGATTGCCTGCATCTAGAAATTGAGGTAATATTCTTACTTGGAAAATTGAAGAGAGTGTGGTACTAGATTTAAGGGTTTGGCGTACTTCAAATTTTATTGGGGCATTAATTTGAAATTCATTTTTATATACATCTAAGAGGGAATGTGGCTTAAGGAAACTTTGGGTTACTATCAAGAAACACATGGTATGCTAAGGTGTTTATGAAAGAATTAAGCAAGAGGTTGCCAGGATTGTCTTAGAAAAAAGGAAATGCTAAAGGAAAATTCCAAGGAGGAAACAAGTGTATTTGTTTTGTTTAGAATGTTGACAAAATTTACAATTTAATGATGTTGAAACCGCAGAAAACTAAAATACTGCTTATCAGACAGTGATGAGACAAAAGGGAAATTCACAGAAGAAATGAAGACACAGTGAGGGGGTCTTATGGGAATATTCAACAGAATATTTAGTGAGGGAAGAAGGACCATCTAATGATTGGGAAATAGCAAGGAATGTTGAAATTTGTGTAAAATTTCCAAGTTCTACTCCAATTGAGATTGTTTAGTTATATCAGTTACATCTTCGTAGGAGAAAGTTGAAAAGCAAAGAGGATCTATAAGCTTAGGAAGAGTTGCCGAAAGACACAGAACAAGGAAACATTTTTCAAACAAGATGATGTGGAGGAGGACTAAGTGATAGTCTCACGTAGGAATTAAATCGCATAATTAAAGCATGATGAGTAACTCGCAGCAACATACCGAAATGTTACCAAAAGAAATAGTTGAAGGGTTTATATTTGGGAGTGTCAGAGAAAGTCTGTTAGGATGACAAATTGAACCGATGAGGCGATGATGATGAAAGTAACTCTAAGAAGCCAAAGAACAAAGAGAAACAAAAGAAAAAGGAAGAAGATAAAGACAACAAAATATTTTGAAAGCATAGCCGTTGAGGCAATGAAGCATAAAGTGTGGAGACCAGGAGAAGAAACAACAACAGAAGCATCAAAGGAAGTTGCAAGACAAGATATGGAACTGGAAAAGATAACACAAACACATGATTAGGAAAACTGGCATTAATTTCAACCTTGGGAGTCTGATGCAGGAGCATCAAGGGAAATTTTCATTTCTTTTAATTATGTAATAAAGGGTGTGACATTTTAATTATTTTATTAATTAATTTGTTACTTTTAAATAAAATAGGAGACAAATTATAAAAGTGAGGACATTGTAAACATTCTTTATTAATTAAAAGGATATGAGAGAAAATAGAATTAGGTAGCAAAATTAGGGGAGTAGTAACTTATATTTAATTCATGAGTCCACACCTAAAATGTATTTAAATTAGATTTAGTTGAGGACCAGGGAGATATTTTGGAGTGAATTAAACCATTATTTATGTATAAATAGTGATGGTTTTAGAGAGAACACACTTAATAGCGGAAGAGTTGAGGGGAGTGGAGTTAGGAAGAGTGTTTTAAAAGGCAGACAGCCAAGAGGCCACCCACCGTAATATCTGTGCCGTATAATTTAATATAGTTACAGTTGATTTTTAGCATTCTTGCCTTTCATAAGTTTAATTTAGTTAGATGTTTTCCATGATTATATTGTAGAAACTTTTGAGTATTTTAAGAGTTCTTGAAGGAGTTATTTTCATGCGATATCTCGCTTTCTAGTTAATTCCCCGCATCAAAATGGCTAGATAAATATCGTACATATTTACATATATATGTCTATTCTATTTATATTATCTATTATACCATTGATAAAATTAACCAATATTTTCGATAAATTTTTCCTGGCCGCACACAACTGAAACCAACCTAGATCCATCTAACCATAGGATCATCAAGCGCCGAGAGGGATCAACCCTGAGGTGGCAAACCTTCTCAAGTTTCGACTCAAAAATAGCCTAGGAGTCTTGAAATTTGAACTTTTAGGCTGATCCAGACAGAAGAGGATTCAGGCCGGACCCATATTAACCCGGGACCCATCGGGCGTCGAGAGGGATCAAATCTTCAGTTAGTGATAGATCATACCAGTTGGCTATTTTCTTAGGCAGTTGGAATGTGCGTGAGATGTAACCAGAAGGACGATTTTTCACCGTTAACCATATGAATCCAAGAGAACAACCTAATGCTCTTGCAGCTCACACAAGTCGAAGAGATGTTGATATGCAAGTCCAATTTTGTGTTATACCAGCTAGGTGACAATAAAATATAGAGGACACACCATTAGCTTGCCAAGAGCCATATCCTGTTTTTGCTGCCCTCATATTAAAGATAATTAATTTATAACAAAAAAAAAAACGACCAAATACATTTTCATATTATAAAGAGTTCTGTAATGCTACTACACTATAAGATTCATATTGATCCATATTATCGTGATTTTGTTGATAATGATGTACTTCAAGAAATACCTAAATTGCAACAGACAAATACCTACATGATTAATGATGATGTACAGCAGAACATAGCATACCTAAATTTTCAATGTTGAAGGGGTTCCATGGATTGACAATGCATTAGATGGCTTACAGACAACTTCTACTATAGATCAAATCTTCCAACAAGCAGCACGCAGGAGATTGATATTATTCTATGTTGGGTAAACAACCCTAATGTGCAAGAGGAACAACCTAATATAGAGGAAGTGCTAGTTGGCCCTGAATTGGTTTGTTATCTCCAATCAATGAGTATAACATTGTGGGATTATTGATAATAGCTTCCATCATTGTTCCCAAAAGGAAGGTGCTGTATTGCTGGTAAGCACGTGAGAGACATGTCTATCTTCATGAGTATGCAAAGCATCTTTTCTTCGAGCATTTGATAACGGTTTTAGCGAACCTACTATTTAGATACTTTTTACTTAATATCATCATGAGATATTTGTCATAGTTTTCTGCCTGCAGATTATGCAGAAGAAAAATATGACAGATTAACAACAACAATGGAGAGTTATGAGAACATTTATCTAATATTCAATTGAGAAAGATTGATACCTACATCATGGATTAAGAGGCACAGATGCAGAGTTGGAACAAGTACTGCCTATTATCGACATGGATCAACAAATTGAGTCCACAATATTATTGCACATTAAGTGCAATAGACATGCAATGCACATTTGATGGAACAATGTTGTGTACATGTCCTAGAGATCCAGGAAGTGTAATGGAGACGTCAAAACAATTACAATCCTCTACATTGTAGCACGTTTATATGCACTTAACATACAATAAATGATGAAATTTTCGAACGTTATCATCAAGTCATGCATTATTGGTGTCGGGCGGGTGAGTGGCAAACATCAGTCTCCATGGAAGGATTGCATGATAAAATGCTCCTAACATGGACATATGAATAGACATCCAAAGGTTAGATTTTGGTGTTAATATTTTGATGAATGTGTACATGCAATGAATCCATGTGATCGACATCAAAGAAATATTCAAGTTAGATGCAATATTGATGATCATCTCAAGCCACATTAACAAATATTTCACTTCCACCCTATGATTAATTATGAAGAACTTCTTAATTGTGTTGAGTGTCACATCACTTGCAATGAGATATCATGCCTTTATGTCGATGAGAATGGAGAAAAAAAGTATGGACCGAAATGAAATGATGATAGATTGAATACACATGTTCCACATGATACATGGAGGGTTAACATTGATTGCTTCAGCTTCTTTCAAAGCTTGTCATTAATTACAGAAAAAATAGTAATAAAATCTCGAAAAATAAGATAAAATATTCCATATTGTTGATGCATGTTTATTCTAAAAATCCATGAACTAAAGAATATGTGCATATATTTATGTGAAACTATTATTGACAGGGATATATGTGCACAAGAGACATGTCATTTGCTTTTTAGAAATCCTCTTCAATGTGTAGTCGTCGATTTGTGGTTCGAATGTTGGAAGGAATGTTTTCAAACAAGTACGATTAAAACATATGATGTTTCATCATGATAATTCCCTTTATTGATGCATATATCAGTTTTACCTACCTATATTGAGCATCCCACGTCATAGGATGTTGCAAAATCAATACTACATGATAAACGTGATTTTGGAGAAATGGTTAAGAAATCTTAAGAATGGAGTTATTGCACGAAGCTTGATTTTTAACCTTGCCTGATCGAGGGATGATAAGTTTGTGAATTTGTTGAATCAGTTAGTGATTGCATGCGTCTATGATTTCATAGAGATATACTGAGAGATGATGAGATAGTCAGACACCTAGTACCCCTAATCCATGGAATATTGATCGAAATCCATTACCAACTATTGATCAAGTAGAATCAAGGAGAAGAAGTCTTAAACCACCCAAAGGATTCTAGGGAGAATGATTGGGAGATAATTTGTGGATTGTATGAGACAAAATATATAAATTACAATGAATTTGAGATGCTGGGATGCATAGATCATGATCGTGCACATAATTGGAACACACATTTTGTTGATGAAGTGACTTTCAATCGTGCTATTCATTTCATATCGAAAAAGCGAAAGTTGATTTTAATATGTGCTACCCAACATGCAAAGTCTTATTCCATTGAGAGTTTGGGGGTTAAGCAAAGAATAGAATTTCATATTGTCCTTGAACATAATAGATTAGGGGTTGATCAACTACTTATGATAATCCAAGGTACTCTAGGTACAGGAAAGTCTTATTTGATCAGAGTTATTAAAAATGCCCTTGAAGCCGAGTCATTTCCAGAGAAGAGTCCATTACTTCTTTTAGCTCCTACAGGGGTTGTAGCTTTCAACATATCTGCAAGAAGAATTCATTCTGTACTTCAAATTCCAATCAAAGGCATGTCACCTTTGAAAGGATCAAGTTTAATGACCCTACAACAAGATTTGAAGAATGTGAAGTATATCTTGATAGATCAAATGAGTTTCATTGGAAGAAATTTGTTGCAAAACATTGATAAGAGACTTCGACAAGCTTTCCGAGAAAATGAGAAGCTTATTTTTGGTGGGAGATCGATTATATTGGTCGGTGATTTGAGACAATTGCCTCTTCTTCTAGATAAACCTATATATGCATGTGAAGGTATTGCAAAAGAATTATGGAACTCATTCACAACAATTGTGACCCTTGATAGCATGTTTCGACAAGATGGAAAAAGCAATCAACAAATATACTTTCGTCATTTGTTAATCAAGGTAAGGGATTCAAAACCAACTATGGAAGACTGGAAAGCACTTATGACTCGTACAAATACATGCTTGGATCCTTCCACAAATGAGTCCTTTGATAAGGAAATACATTTGTTTGCAACAAATGATGATGTAAAACATCATAATAAGATTTTTTTAAGAAGGCTAAATTGTCCCATTGCAACGAGTGTTGCTACAAAAGTAAAAGCAAATTCCATGCAAATAGATGAGAATGAAATGGAACTTGAATTAATCATTGCACTTGGCGCTCGAGTGATGCTTACATCAAACATATGGACTGATGTAGGACTTGTAAATGGTGCTCTTGGAATTGTAGAAAAAATTGTGTATAAACCTGGAAAATCACCCAAGAACCACCCACATATGTTTTAGTAAGATTTGATAATTATATGGGAGTACCATGGGATGATTCATCCCCTCAAACAGCTCCTATTACACCTATTGAAAGAGGTAGTAGAAAAAAACTTCCTTTGAAACTTGCTTGGGGCTTAACAATCCATAAATCACAAGGATTGACTTTGGAGAAAGCTACTATTAATATTGGGAAGAAAGAGAGATAGGGTATGATGTTTACTGCAATATCTCGAGTCAAAGATATGAATGGTATACGATTTCAAACTCCCTTTTCATATGATCGATATGCAAAGATGGAAAAAGTAGTAGGTGTGACTGCAAGAAAAGCCGAAGAAGAGAGATTGAGATCAATCACATTGTAAACTATTTTTTGATTGACTATATTCTTATTATTTTAATTTTCGATCATTCAATATTCTAACTTTGCATTTTCAATCATAATATGTAATCTTATACATATTAAATTTTTTTAATATGAGCCCATTAGGTAACTAATAAAATTTTAAAATTAAAATGACCAGAAAAATATGAGACATATTTAGCATATATAAAATTATTATATTTATATTATCTGTATTTACATATTATTGATAAAATTAATCAAATGTTCGATAGATATTCCTTGGCTGCACACGCCCTAGATCCATTTAACTCTGGATCTATTAAGCGCAAAGCGTCGAGAGGGATCAAATCTCTCTAGGTGCAAACCTTTCCTCAAGTTTTGCACTCAAAAAAAGAAGTTTGCACCTTGAGAGATTTGATCCCTCTCGAGGCTTAATAGATCCATAGTTAAGATGGATCTAGGCTGGTAATTATTGATAATTGTGCTAGAAAGCACACGTTGTACTAAAATTTTCAATATTTTGAATAAGTTAAATTACATAAAAATATAAATAAAATAAAATAAAATAAAAAATTAATGTAATTTAATATAAATATTTTAATTTTATAAAAAAAATAAACCATGGTATTGACTCATGGTATTGAGAAACAATGGTATTGACCGATGGTATTTATGTAAAATATAATCTACTTAAAGACCAAGAAATGAATAATTAAAAATAGAAACTAAGTATATTTTATGATTTAAAACAGCATTGCTATTGATATATTGGCAGACCAATTAGCAGAGGTCAGGGAAAAGACTCGTCATTAACGCAGGCCATCTCTGAAAAGTGTTGCAAGGATATGCTATGGAGGACTATGACGAGTCGACTTCCAGTACTGCAAAGTACGCAAAATCTAGGATTAGCAATCCATCGTCTTCAGATCCTTGTGTTTTAATCAACATCAGTGCCGGATATATTCGAGAAGATATTTCTAAGACTGCCTGTGCAGCAATATCCCCAGATCCGGAGGACATGCAAAGCACTGAAAGAGTTTCTTGAAGAGAGCAAGTTCCTTGGTCGGTATATCGAAGAGCACGTTGTGGAACGCGGAGAAATGATTGTTCCGGTGAAGTTAGGGTGGAGGAACCGCTTAGCGCGTTACAGAAACAGATGCAGTGGTCGGGTATCGTGGGGTTTGGGCTCCAAGCTCGGCTCCTGCTACTATCGATGCTACAATATAAGAAAATTCGAGTTGAGAGGAAATGCAGAGATGCCCGTTCCCTGCCACAAGGGATTGTTTTGCCCGTGGATTGAATGCGGGTGGTTCCATGGTGGCTTCGTGCGTACATTTCTGCGAGATAGGGCACACGAATTCGAGAACAATACCGAAAGCCCTAGCCATAGCCATCGCATAGTTCGTCGACCCTGCACTGTGTGTTCGTGTACAAGGTGAAGTACATCTACAGTTCTGTTTTAATTTGCTTAGTTTATGTTTTGAAGTGTTAGCTTTATCTAAGTTTTGATTTTTAAGTACATCTACAGTTTTGTTTTAATTTGCTTAGTTTGTGTTTTGGAGTGTTAGCTTTATATAAGTTTTGTCCTTTTTTTTTGAAAGTGTTAGTTTCATGTTTAGGGTTTTTTTGGTATTTTTTAAGTTAATATTTTTTTATTCATCTATTATCATTTAGATTATTAGTTTTGCATATATAAAATTCAATGTGTATTTAAGAGAACTGCCCAAATCCATACGGTTACAAGAAGTGACAGAAGCAGCTTTTTATTCATAGGGGCCGTGGTTTATAACCTAAGTGAAAAACTGAGAAAAATAATACATATATACATTAAAAGTTAAGTAGTTGTTTGACCGTTTTTACTTGCTTTTCTTTTTGTGCCCTTTCCGCCATTGTTTTGAGTTTGGAGCAATTGGAACTAATGTGCATTTGCTAGGCTTCCCAAAGTTTTAGAATAGATTTTTTTATTTGAGTCTCAGCTTTTTGAAATATAAACTCTTTTTATATTCTTTTTATTTTTTTGAGAGTGTTATTTTTCTCTTGATGTGGTGTATTGTTCTTTTGTATTTAGATGTTATTTTACTCATGGAATATGATGATTCAGTTTTGGGTGTGTGTTTTTATTTTTCTTGTTTTGGATGGGAGGATATTTTATGATTTATTTTTCTTGGTGAGTGCTGGCTATGAGAGGTCTACAATCTTTTTTTTATTTGTGTGTTATTCATTTGTTTTGGGGATCATTTTTGCCTGTGTAGATGTATTTTACAAATTTTTTGTTTGGTATTTGAAAGTAGTATTTTCATAATTTAATAAGGTCTTTTGAGAGATTTTTATGTTTTATTTGATGTGATTAGATAAGCCTTTGTTGAGATCTATTTCTACACAAATTTTATCCAAATTAAATAGCTCTCTCTTTGTTATTTCAAGATCTCTTTCTTTATTATTTCAAGATCAGTATTTTTTCATTTTCCAAAGTTATTTTTTTATTTAGCTTATAAACTTATGGTGCTAGAAAGTAAGGGGGTGATTTAAAATCTCTACCTAAACCAACATTGTTGAAACAACCAATTTTGTAGCATCAAAGTATGGAAGTGGTGGCTATGAGAGGTCTGCCATCTTTTTGATTTGTGTGTCATCTCCCTTTTCTTTCTTGGGATCATTTTTGCCTCTGTAGATGTGTTTCACAAATCTCTTGTTTGGTATTGAAAATAGTATTTTCATACTACTTTCATAATCTAATACCATCCTTTGAGAGATCTTTATGTTCATTTGATGTGATTAGGTAAGCCTTTGTTGAGATCTATTCTACACAGATTCTATCCAAAGTATTTCAAGATCAGTATTTTTTATTTTTTTCAAGTTATTTTTTATTGAGATTAGAACCTTCTCTTGCTAGAAAGGAAGGGGGTGATTTAGAAGCCTTACCCAAACCAACATTGTTGGAACAACCATTTTTGTAGCATCAAAGTATGGAAAGCATGGGGCGATGTTGTTGGAACCACCATTTTTATGGCAACAATGTATGGAAACCATGGGGTGATCAAGAGCCTAACTCTTCCCCAAATTAAAGCCCATCATTTAATACTCTCTCAAGTCTTCTTCACTATCAAATTTAACTATAAAAGAAAAATTGGAAATCTATTTTTATAATATTTATAGTAATAGTATTAAATTAAAATAATTTATTATGATCTTGGATATTTAGTTATTCTTTGGGAAAACCTAGCATAACTTAGTTGTCAAACCAATGATGTCATCACTTATTGTTATTTTCCAATGTAGATTTACTCATCATTGCTATTGGAGGAAAACCACCCTACCAAAATTACCCTTTCTAATTGGTTAGGGGGCAAGGTTTCACTCTTACAAGATGTTTTTGGATCCTGAGTCATTAGCTTGTTTCCTTACTTCCTTTAAAATAGGCTCTTACACAAGTACTTACAGTTTTAGATCAACTTCATACAATAATACATTTTTAGTTAATAAATTGAATTTTCAAAATTAAATATATTTAATTTATATTAATATAAAAATTAGTTTAAAAACCAATCTTAATAAAGATATTTGAAAATAAGTGAAATTTATAAAAAAATATCTTCTTTAACTTAATGAAAGAAAATTTCAATTAAGGATCTCATAATAATAAAGCTATTTGGAAATAATCTTTGCTTAGTCATACCATGACTTTTCTTTGTGTCAATGAAAACATGTATACTAATAGCCTTTCCCAATATACCATAGGATAATTATAAATAGTGTTTATTCCAATATATTACTAAAAATTAAACAAATTGTATTAATAAGTGAATATAAAAGGTTTTCACATGGAGTCATCATTTTAATAGATTATACTCGTTATGCCAATAAGAGTCTTCAGAGAGTGAATGGTTTTTCTTAAATTATATGTCAATAGGATTCTACAAGATGTCATTGATTGCCCACACTATAATATCCATTAAAAATAATTGTTCACATAATTAATGAAATAATTCAATATATTATTTTTATTTAAATAAGTCAATATATTATTTTTATTTAGCAATATAATACAAAATTTTAATTCTAGTTGTTTGGTCAATAATTTGTTTTCATTCAAGTTTACAATTAAAAAATTTATTATATTATATATTATTTTTCCATTAGGTATATATATTTTAATAATTATTAAAATTTAATAATAAATCTACACTAGTTAAATAATGAAATGATAATTTTTTTTAATTATGCCTTTATGTTGAATATAATTTTCAATGATATAAAGTAAGGTTAAATTAAAATTATTATTTTGTATGAGTATTTATATTTTGATTATAAATTTTGAGTATATAATAAATGTAAATTAATGTACATTTATTTATATTTATTGAATATTTGTATTTGTAATTTATATAGTAAGTGGTCATATTTGAGGATTATATAGAATTTTGATAAGAATATTTCATCATTTCAATGATAATTTTGATTGAAAAAATGAGTTTAAGTTGGAAAAGTATGTTCGTGAATATCTCATTCTGAATTTCAACTTCTAGGAAAGACAATTTTACAAACTCAACAATTCAAAACTACAATTTTACAAATTTTTAATGGAATTAGAAAAAAATTGAGCAGAAAATCAGGCTAAAAAAGGCCAGAAACTAGTTTCTTTAGACTATATTGCAACTCAGATCTCCCACTTACCCTCTTTATAGAAACCACTTTTTTAAAATGTGTTATCAGTTATTCATGTTAAATAGTTTTTATTTTCTATACATGTACCAACCAAAAATAACAGAAAACCACAAATGTAACATATCTCTAAAACATCATCTAGTCCTGTTTATTGCTTTTGCTCCCTTACATAATTTAATCTAAAATTGTACAAGACTGAATACTTGAACTTGCTGCAAAGGAGAGGAACATTTTCATGAATTATAATTCTATATATATTCTCAATCAATGTGTTCATATGTATGCTAAACTTAAGTGATTTGAGTTCATATCCATACTTATGTTTACTAGTGATTAGTTATTTTTGAAGTTTAGTACATAATCTAATTTTGTTCGTTGTTATTTGGTTCTATTTTATTTTACAACAGAGGTTGGATGCTTGCTGCTCATGTATGGTGAGTGTATTATGCATTAAGAAACCTACAACTGGAATTTATAGGACACTTCCTTTCATTAATGGAAGATGGAGCTCCAAACTGAAATGCATGGCAAGGTACGGAAGGGATAATTTTAAGGTTTTGGTTGGGATGCCACTTAATACTCACAGTGAGCATGAGGAGGATCGTGATCGTGATCGTGATCGTGATCGTGAGGGAGTTAGTTTTGTGAAAACAGTGATATATGATTCTGCAATAGATTCATGGAGAGAGTTGATAAATTGTTGTTTACATCCCCTTCAAAATATTAGAGTAGTTGATACTAATGGAATCTATTACAGAGGTGCCATGTATTGGCTATTAGAGGCTACTCAGAATCTAATCTTTTTCTGGGTTAGGAACGAAAGATGGGAAATACTTGAAATGCAGAAACCACAATGTGCTCTTCCATTGGGCTTGGTGGTTTGGAAGGAACAAGTGTTAATGGCTGGAGAAAAGGACAAAGTGATAATTATTTGGAAGTTAACCAATCAAAACTCGCTTGATCAATCTCATAAAAAGAAAGGTGAATGGATGTAGATTTCTAGATCTACTGAGGAAACATTCAACCAGATTCAATACCGTGAAATGGCAATACATAGTGCATGTATCCCCAGCGGCGGTGATATTGTGTGTTTTTAAAATTTGCTCAACAAGATCTCGGTGACATTTAATGTGAACACTAGCTCTTGGGGTAGGTCTAATGACATTCATGTCATTTAGGTATATGTGTTTACAACTCCAGATACATTTTGTAATCCTCTTTTTTATGAGATTGTTTCTTTAGAATTTTGTAATGTAATTTTTTTTGATGAAATTGTTTTTTTAGAAAATTAACACTTGATATTTTAAATGTTAAAGCTTCAATAAAATTAAAATTTATCTTGATACCTGAAAAAGCAAGAAAATAAAGTTTATGTAATATTCAATAAATAATTTTTTTATTAAAATAATCAATATTCATCAATTTATATGACAATTTTTTCATTAAATATTGGTGAAGTTTTATAGGTAAATTTTTACAAAATATTGGATAAATAATGGTGTATTTGAGATGTGTAATCACATAGTGGTAAAATTATGAAAAAATGTAGAAAAACATATTAGATAAAATCTTACAAATGAATAGGTATACTTTTTCATGAGTTATTTTTGTATAAATTGTAAATAAATATGTATATTTCTCCATGAGTTATTTTTATATAAATTTTAAATAGGAATGTATATGGTTTTAAATTTATTTTATTTTTTTATAAATTTAAATATTTATTTAAATAATTATTTTTTATTGTGTATTTGAATATATTATAAATGGAATTTTTTATTAAATTATGGAATTAAGTAGAATTATGTTTATTTATTTATCTTGTGAAGAGGAAATGGAAGGATAGCCATGATTTTTTAGGTTCTAAAACTATACAAGGAGAGAAATAGCTTATTTTAAATGTAAGTGGAACCCTTTTACATTACAAATAGATTTATATGGGTCATTCACTCAATAAATTCTTGAATAAATTATTTTTTAATTTATGGACTTAGTGATAAAGTTTCATAGTTTTATATTGGAAATTAACAAATGATCATACTTTTAGAGAATTTTATATAAGAAATTTCTTATATAAGAATGCTAATTTTTTTTTTTTTAATTTTTGAAATGTGTTCTTATAGTAACTTGAAAAAAACTAAATTCATAATGTACAAAGAGCAATAAAAATGCTAGTAGGGACAATTTATTAAATTATTTGATAGATGAATGTAATAACCCAATTTAGAGAGCTAATAATTGATTAGGCTCTTAAAAATTGAGTGGGAGAATCCTAGGACTACGAAGAATATTGGAAGTCATGGGATAGGTTCAATTAAGTTCTTAGCATTTAGGTAGGTGAGTTTACAACCTCATATTCAATTTGAAATGTGTTCTTATACCATGAATTCCTATAAGATTTAACTTTAGACCTAAATAAATCAATAAATTCAATAAATAAATAAAGTCAATAAATAAGTTTCTTATTATAGTTCTCGGGGGTGATCAAATTTAGTAGATTTATATGGGTCATTCACTCAATAAATTCTTGAATAAATTCTTTTTTAATTTATGGACTTAGTGATAAAGTTTCATAGTTTTATATAGGAAATTAACACATGATCATCCTTTTGGAAAAATTAATGAGAAATATAGGAGGACATATTGTTTGCAATATTACAAGTGAGTATGCCCACTTCTCCATGGAGCTTGGCCGAAAATTTTACATAAAACTTCAAAATCAATAGTATTAATTTATGTTTCATACTATTAATTTAATCTATCATGATATTTTAGTTAATAAAAAATTAGTTAAAATTTTTAAAACTGAATATATTAATTTTATATGAAAAGGAACTTAGACGTGATTATGTGGAATAAGTGGAATTTGGATGTATGACAAAAAAAAAATGGAGAAGTGCATGACTCACCTTATTGCAAGAGCCATGAAAGAAAACAAGGATGGAGGTGGAAGGTTGAATTTCCTTCTTAGACATGCAGTTGAGATTTCTACTAGATATCTCCACGAGGATGATGTTGTGGAGAGGGGAGGCCTAATTTATTCTCCTAATGCAGGACAAGGAAAGGATTATGTAGGTAGAGACCTAGTTGGAATTGTGAAATATTGAAGAATAATCATATATTATTTTCAATTGACAAGGGAGAAGCTTGGAAATATTGGATGTACTCATGGGGAGATTGATGATGTGCATTATTACTTGAGGACTCGAATTCAATCTGATACTTGGGTGGATGAGAGCTAGGGAAGAAACTTCCCAGCCCTTGCTTTATAGTAGACCTTTGGAGGTGGGTGTCTGTAGTGCCTTGATGACATGGGAAGGATTACACCACCCTCACAAAGGGGCCTTTGGGGAAAGGCCCCACACATTGATGGGTGATGCTTCAATGGATGGAGTCAGCCCACCAGGTCAAGCGGGTTCAAATCCTGTTGGATCCTCATAGTAGTTAGCACACCGTTGGGTGAGTTCTAGGTTACCTGTGACCGTCACCCTTTGTTTTTTTAATATGTATCATATATGGTTGGTGGTCTCCCACCTATATATATATATATATATATAAAAGTGGTTAAAAAATGCATCAGCCAAATTTGGGGTCAACCGTAAAATTAAATAGGTGACAAATTCTCTCATTCCTGTGGCCAGAATCCTTGCACGGATAAGTTCTAAATTGTTGCCTCCTCAATGGCTACCACTAGACCTAGTTTTCCAAATTTTGACTTTCCATAACTTTGATATACGAACTTGGATTGAGGTGTCATTTGTGTCATTTGAAATCTTGCAACAAGATATTCAATCCAACCCTCGTTCCACTTCAATCCAATTAATTTTATTTTTAAGCTCTTCCAAAGTCACTTATGAATTCTGAGCATTTCTCGAGCCACCTTAGTCATTCCAACCCACTAATGAGATTTTGGGCCACCAAAAAATTTATTAGTTAATTTCCAAGTGAGGGAATTCCTCTCTCACTTTCTCTTTTTCAATCCAACGAGCCTTAATTCCTTGAAACCAATACAAAGGTACTCCACACCTCGCCGTCATGAAGTCCTAGTATTCTTGTCAAGAATCAAATCGTGAAGTAGCTTCTCCAATTATTCAGGTGAAGATTCGTGCACTGTAGGAACATGTCCAACCACTTCGGAGTCTATGATCAAAGTGTTAGACGTCATTTTTTCACCATGACATTTGACTGTCATTATGGGTCTATCATCATCCATATTGTGCTCCCTTAGAGGTAAAAAATACTCATGTTCCTGAACCAAGTCTTGGAAACTCGAGAAAAGTTGTTTAAAACCTTTAAAATATTACCTGTGCGCTTTTTGTGACCATTACCTGCACATGCGATGATACTTCTTCTATTAGCCGTGGCGATCGTCGCTCTATTCGCCACCAAAAACTGTGCACCCCCATAAAAAGGAAGTAAACATGAAAATTTTACTTCTATAAGCCTATTTGGTCGAATATTCTCCCAACTTGAAGCCTCTAGAGTCACGTCAGTTCGAGATATATCCCTCTACTCATGGAGCTTATCCCTTGGCTAAAATTCCATTCATTTGAGGTGTTATCACCCATTAAATTGTTAAAAATTTCTTGATAGGGTCATATAGGTCACTCACCAAATGGATAAGGTCTCCTAAGCCATTTCATGGTGGTATAGGAAAAAATTTGCATTTTTAAGCCTATACTACATTTTGACATCACCTTCATTTATGCCATTTCATGTCAAATCAATCCCATACCATGTCAGTTTTCATTCCCCATGAATTCAAACTCAAAATAATGAATCTACCAATTTTTTAAATTTTCGTAGCATCTTACACAGGAAAACAACAGAAAATTCTATGAAAACACCTAATAATTTTGTAGCGAATATGAGGATTTCTCTATTTTTTGACTTTTGAGTAGTCAATTTCAAGGGCCATTTCTAGGAAAACATTGAAGTATTTTAAGAAAATGAGAGAGGCTATTGTCAATAACATATCAAATAAAATTAACCTCTTTTAATGTTCTCAAAAGTGCTACTAATTAGGACATACAGGAATATCTTTCAGACCTATTTTTCAGAAAATAGAATTTTCCTTCTTTATACATGTTTTTGAAATGCAGATTCTTGATAGTTGAAGATGGTATCTAAAAAAACAAGAGAGGATTCTTCTTAAAAACGTATTGATATACAAAAACCTCGTGCAGTTTTGAAAAATCTATCAAGGACTCGAAAATATGAGTTCATTTCTAAACCCAAATTCTGCATTTTCTAGGAAATTTTGTAGCGTGCTTTAGGCTTGAAGCCAGAAAAACGCTACAAAAATTCTTGTAGTGATTTTTTTCTTTAAAATCCAGTTTTCGCATGTTTGATGGGGGGAGATCGATGTTTTCAAGGTATCATGACATAATGAATGTGTTGGAACAACAAAGAAGTAAAGAAGATTGATGGAAAATCCATTTATCCCATGCTACTAAAACTCTCGACGAAACCGCATAATGACACTCTGTTTTTGCAGAAAGGAGCTTTGGGTTGTATTTTGTTATCTTGAAAGTGTTTTAAAAGGTCATATAGCCACATGTAAAGGTCAAATATAGTCAGAGGAATTTTTCTTTTCCAACTTTCGTCTTCGATAAAGTTGTCCAACTCATGAGTTCATCATGGAGGCATTATCATGTGTGATGGCAGCAGCTCCTTAAAAGTAGGAAGACATGTTTCATGAAGCCCTCCTAACATTTTTTAAAGGCTCATGGTAGCAGAAATTCAAGTTCATTGGAAAAAGTGTTTAAAACAGAGGTGCTACGAAAAGTTGCTACTAAACTACGCTACGAAAATTTCTGTACATGATTGTTTTAGTAGTCAACTTAAAGTTTGATTTTAGACCAAATGAAATTGTATTTTGGAAATATGAAAGAGGTTTTTCTTCAAAACGGGGCCGTCTAAAAAAACCTCTCTCATTGTTTGTAAATCCATCAAGGTTTGGAAATTATATACTCATCGTGGAAGCCTGTTTTTTAGAATTTTCACTGACCAGATTTGTGAAAAAATTGTAAAATTTGACTTAGCGGAGATCCAGCTCAACATCCACGTGGCATAATTACACATCAGCACTCCAATACACTCAGAAAATTAGTTGGTTGAAGTTGATAAGGGTTATTAAATTTATTTTTTGAACTATTAATGAAAGAAGAGTCCTTTTTGCATTCAAACTCTGCAAAACAGATATATCCCTAGGAAGTCTCCAAGTAATGGAATCATTTTTGAAATAGGGCTTTGAGGTGGGAATTCGAAGCTAGAAAGGTGGAAAAACATTTGTATCAGTCCTCACTCTATAAATTAGATAGTTTTAGAGTTAGAAAGGGTTGGAAGATGTTACTTGTGACTACTACTATTGTAAATTGTTCTGATCAGTAATAGGAAGTTGCCGTGGGATTTCCCTTTCACTTGAGATTCATGAAGCTTGTGTTATGTATCTTGCTACTTTATTTCAACATATTAATGTTTGAATACTCAGAATTCATGTTTCTGATGCTCTGAATTCCTTTAAGCATTAAACTATTGTATATCTTCCTCAATATCTTGCTTTCAATATCTTAATGTTCATTACTCGGAATTCATGTTTCTCATGCTCTCATTTCCTTTGAACATTTATGTATTGAGTAAATTTTGTGTGTGTTGTCCTTTAATTTAAATATCTACATGCCTCAACTTCCATAAGGAGAGCCATTGTTATTGAGTTCCCTAGCACTAACTCCATAAGCCCAAAGGTAGTAAACCTTCTACATTTTGCACCTACAATCATATACAATCAAGTCATTATCATAGAGTAAACCATATAATAGAGTTTTCATTACAAACCATTTCATAGGTTGAGAGATACCTCTCATACTGATGAGGCTAATCTTCAGTCAAAAGCTGGTTTGAAATAGTTACTCCAAGTTGACCATTGCAGCAGCCCAACGGGACTCAATTTGGTGATAACGGGAGGATCTCATCCCTTTCTTCATGGATCTGAAACTTCCTTAACCACAGGTAGATACTGATTTGAGTAGGTACTCATAGTGGTGAGTTCATAGTAGATTTTGAATTAGAAAGTTTTGGTTGTATATTGAAGATGACACGTTTATGCACAAGACTTCATGCTGGTAACTCTAGAGAGACAGGATTGTCAAACCAAAGAAAATGATTGCACGGACACATGGGAGAAATCTGTACAATATCAAGGCTCATGTTGTAATTTATCTCATTTTTATTTTTGATAATACTTATGGATCTCTTTTTCTCTTTTCCTTGTTTCTAAATTCATTGAAATGACGTCAATACTTAGATTTCTTGAACACTAAGTTGAACTAGTATTTATGATTATTATATACTTTAGGTGCTTTGATCCTTTGCATTTTTTGTGATTGCAGGTTCATATTAGCATTGAAGGAATGCTTTGGAGGGAAAGGTAAAATGCTACATCAAACGTCTCGATTGAAAGGTAGGAGCATAACCTCCTCATTTCTAAGTTATAATAATCTAAAATGAAAATAGTTTAGAGAAAGGGGCATTCAAATGCTTGTTTGTTTTGGGTACTAGGGAGATCAATGTTGTCCGAAAGAGGGACTAATCCACAAAAGAAATTTTTGAATCCACTCGGGAAGACAAGTTTAGTTTTCTTCTGTTTTATTTGGTTTGACATTCTAGCTTTCCTAGTTTAAATTTTCTAAGTGTGGTTGGCTATATGAAATCCTAGATTATCTGAGTTAGAAAGCATTAAATTTATTTCTTCTAAATTTTCTATTCCCTGCGTGGTTTTCTATGCAAAACATAGCGGCAACCTGCTCAAATTTCCAGTATAGTTCAGTGCGCATGCGCATTGGTTTGCACTGAGAAGTTGCGCACCCACTGGGAAATTTTGAAAAAATGAATATTTTCTCTTCCAAAGTGACATAACCAAATTTTTAAAGTTTAACCTGATGTATACAAGCTATCAGAGTCTTTCTATTAACTACTCCTTAACACCTTACAATCTTGTTTTATAAATCATCATTTTTACATAATTAGGTTAGGGTTTTCCCTGGTTTACTATTGCTAGTTTTGGAAGATAGATTCATTTGGAAAAGATCACTGGTTTTCTGTTATTGTCTTCTTGACCCACCAATATTATTACCATCCGTACCTGTTTGAGTATTTTTTTCTTACTTGATTGCAAAAAGGAAAAGCTTCTAGATCACTGAAGTGTCATTTGTCTCAAACTAGTCTTTCATGATTTCATTTCTGCTAGTTCAAGTGGAAAAAATTTTAGTTTTCTTACAACTAAGTGAAATCATTAAAAGACACTCATAGGTATCTTAGTTGGGATTGATAATTATAAATTTTATTTTCTTTGATTTTTTCTATACTTTTTAGGGTTTTTAGAAGTTTCTTTCTTTTGAAAATTGTTTGTTCATCAAAATTGTAGCTTTTTGGCTTTATAATCAACAAAATGTTTCATCACAAAAGAGATATTGGTCATGCTTGGAAATGAAATTGTTTTCTTGATGAAAAATAAATATTATTTGAAGTTTTAGGAAGCTTGTAATTTTTGAGTTCAAAAGACCTTCAACTTTACCTTAAATGGAAATTCATCGAAATAAAGAGTTGCATTACAAAGAATATACATGTTTGATAAGGATACTAGATGTGATAGGTTTAACATAGGCATTATAGTAAGGGGTGACAGAAAAATAGTGGAGATTCTGTGGCCCAAGGTCGAAGTATAAAAAGCAGCTTGGCGATAGTCATAACTATTTATGATGGGGAAATCCCAGGAGTCGGTAGGATGTCCAGGGTGGGTATATATTGGTTATGAATGTCATGGTTGCTTATGTGTGAGGGTGTGATACTCCAACCAAGGGTGACCTGGGACTACTACCATGGGAGAAAAAATGGATGGGTGAATGGGGGACATAGTGCACCATTTGCAGTCTTTGTACGCTTACAAAAAGAATGAATTAATAGGGTTTGGTTTATACAAAACACAGAGGTGAGTGCCCCAAAAAATGAAATTTTTCACTCACTGATGATGTGCGGAAGGTGTTTTGCTGACCGTTATGCAGAATTATGAATTACGGATAAAACATGTTCCCTAAATGTGGTGATATGCATTTAGAACAACAAATCAAATACTTTTTAGATCATTTCTCTAAGAGTAAATAGACACACAGAAAGATAGAGGAACTTACTTGTGATCCAAGCATTTCCTATTCTTCTTCTGTCGCTCTTGTTGTAGCTTCCAATCCAACTTTGATTGACAGACTAGTTCCTGCAAGTATAAACACTAAAAAACAAAGAGATTGCAATATAAAGATGCCTATTTATCGTAATTAGTTAAACTAATTAAACATCAAACATATATATTAGTTAAAAATCCATCATATAAAAAGTAGAAACATAAACAGATACATATATGGGAAAATGAGCAGCAATCTTTATTAATGGATAGAAGGGGGAGGTTACAACCAGCTGTCGATTTGACGTCACTAGCTCCAGCATCATCTCAACATCATCACAATAAACATCTCACCAGTAGCATATCACTCCTATCACTCTCTAAATTGAGAATCCAACAATGTTTATTTACTAAATTTCTTCCTTCCCTAAAACTAGAATCTGTGCTCAATTTATAGGGAAGATGATGGTAGTTTCTCAATTAGTGACTCTCTAATAATAGGAAACACATTTTCCCAAGCTCATAGGTGTTAGACGGACACATGCATTCAAATTTTGACACATATCAGCTCTTCTAGAAAGCACTGGCCATGTGGAGATTCCAAAACAATGAGAATCTTGCTCCCATTTGACCAACGCACTCTTGAATGTCGAGAAGTGCCTTACAGAGCACCCTTGAATGGAGATAGCTACATATGCAAAGAAATTAGTCCCTTGAGAGGCTACGTTGGTGAGATAATAAGTGATATAACATATATTTCAAACCTTGGAAACCTTGCAATGGAAGTCATGGATGGCTTTTTCTTGTCTTAGGGCATGTAGCAACTGAAATGATAGGGGATGATAGACCCTATTTCATTGGTCCTAGGGATGATGTCCAGGTTTACTAGGTCATTGGGAATGATGCCCAAATTTAACTATAACAGCTGCCCCCTAAAGCATGAAGTAAGAATAATAACAATATTTTTTGAATGAGATGCTTTACGATGTGATGGGTTGGCACTGAAGAATAGTGGCGACCCGCATCGATATTACAATACATTACTTCATGATATATCCTCTTGATCACAAATATTTGAGGGAAGGCATTCCCATGCTCAGCACATAAACTATCTAATAACATGTACATTGTGCAAAAAGTTGTTTACATTGGAATGTTGCTTGATATAGAAATTCCTATAGATATAGGCCCATGTTTGGATGACGATGTGTATGTAAGGTCACCGTACAAATGATGTGTACAAAAATCCTGAAATTGTAGCCTAGATGGCTGAAACTAGATCTGGTGTCTTCTTATCTCGTTCACTCGATCGTTTGGGTAAAAGTCTAGCCATGCGAATATATGATTTGTAGTTGAACATGGTAATACATCATTTGATTACCAGCCAATCATGTGAGCTATTAACAAATGCGAGAGAACCACCATTGAAGTTAATGGATTTCAAGGCACTGGAGTACATTTCGTAAGGCATGAATAGATGATTTAATGTGTTATCACCAAAATCGCACCTGATTGGCTATTGATTAGACAACTTCAGTGTAACTATTTGAAAACACTTCTAACTAAAGCTTAGCCTCTTCAGTCTAAGAGGGCTCTCTCAAGGGGGTTTATGATATTGGTTAATGATAAAAGTAGATGGCTAACTCTATGATTTATGTATTTTTTTTATATGTTAGCAGGTTGAAAATATGAAGGCTTGCTACCATTGGGTTAAGGATTCAGTGACAGGGATAAAGATGACAAAGGATTTCCTTGTGGAAGTTGAGGCTTGTTTATATTTCATGGAAATAATAACACATTTAGAAAAATCCCAATAACTTGAGGTTCAAAGGAAGTCAGAGCATGTGACACATGAATTATGAGTAATGAGACATCAAGGTATGGAAATTAAAATACCCAATTCACCATAGCTTAATACTTAAAGGAAGCGAGAGCATGAACAATCATGAATTCTGAGTAATAAGCATTAAGACATTGGAAGGAAACATCTAAAAATATAGGATAGAAACTCATTTAACCATGGATTAATACTTAAATGAAGTCAGAGCATGACCAATCATGAATTCTGAGTAATAAGCATTAAGACATTGGAAGAAAACATTTTAAAAGATAGGACGTAAACTCATTGAAATATAATAAGAATTTCAGGTGCAGAAAAGTTGTATTGTTATTATATATATCAAAAACTCCGAAGATTTACAATAAAATAGTCTACCCTGATCATATTTCCAACCCTCCATACATCGAAGTACTCACTACTTATAGGCATCTAGCCTTTACATCCAATCTGCCAAGTGGCTAGATCATTAAACTCTATTACTGACACCAAATCTACTATGACTCAAACACCTACTTATTACATTTTAATCTATATATGATCCAAATATTCCTTGAAAGGAATCATGTCTTTCACCCATACTGGGCACAAAAAAAACATTAATACTCTGACTGTCTTCATGAAACTGCTCTTCCTACTGTTAAGGAACTGTCAGTTTGATGATATGGTAGCATAGTGAGCTGGTATCTTCAAACTGTATCCATAAAAAAATATCTTCACTTAGCAATATTCTGATCTGATACCCTTTATCATTGCCCTGATACTCTTTATCATTTCTTATGGAGAACAGATTTTAAATAGTCATTTACCCATCACCTTCTTCCAAAAATTGACCTTGCTGTCAAAACAGAGTTTTGAGCTACTTTCATATCGAATTTCGTAGCAAAAATAAAAAAGGTCATCTGAGATAATATTATGCTATTCTTGACCATTGGAGGGTGTTAAGTGATCAAAAAAATTTAAATACAAGCCTCAAAGTTCCTCAACCCTGTCAGTTTAGGTGCCTTAAAACCAAAAAGAAATTTTTAGAAATTCCACAGCAAAAACTGGGCTTCAAGCCTGGCATGCACTGCGGAATCGCCTAATTACTCAGAGACTTGAAAAAATTTAGGATCTAAGATCTTAGAAGATCCATGAATATACCTGCATGTAAAGTATGATAATATAAGACAAAAACGTCTATTATTCATTGTTACCTTCTTATTTACCAGCAGTTTCTTCATGAGCAACTTCAATACTTTTTTCCATAGCTCCTCTTTCCAAACCTTTCTTCTCTAATTTTGTCTTCATTGTCTCCGTATTTACTTTCAACTCTTTCACTTGTCTTTGAATACTTTTACTCTCTGCCTATAGCCATAAATTCCTCTACCTTGTATGTGTCATCATGATGCGTAAAGGTTGTGATTTCTTCAACAATTTTTTGGCCTTTCCAATGGTTTTTTCAAAATGAGTGACCTAATCATTCACTTTCTTTTCCACCTCATATATGATTTTTATATATTTCTTGTATCTTTCCAGCTCCTTCTCTGTTTCAGAAAACTCTTCCCTAGTTGCTTTTAACTGTTCTTCAAGAAACTCTTTTTCAGTTTTCTCTATGATTTTTCCCTTTCCCTTTCTCGGTTTGACTGTTTCTTCCTTATCTTTAAACTGTCCCTTTCAAAAATCTTCCTCAGACTCCTTCTGAATATTTCTTTTATATTGACCTTTCTTTTCTTTAGTAACCTCTGTCTCAGTAATTTGTGATCTAGTAAAAGGCTTTCTAGGTTTAAAAAGAAAACCTAAATCCTCTGATGAAAAATCTAATTTCTTGGCCATAAGCCCCTGCCCTTTAATCTAGGATCCTTCTACCTTAGTTGCTTTCACTACAGGGGTTTCTGTAATGTCTATAGCCTATAATATGTCTTCAAGCCTGCCTTTACCTCCAATAGTTTCCTTTGTGCTTCCTTTAGACCTTTTTGATGTAGGTTTATTCTTGCTATTTATGACATGTTTTTTAGCATGCTTATTAGTTGGTTGATGTGGTGCCACCTCTTGGATAAAATTAGCTTCTACCTCCACGTCTTTACCTGCATCTTTTAAACCTTGTTGTTGATTCTCTTCTACTTCTGTAGTAGTATTCAGCTCTTGCCTAGGAGAAAGAGTTTTGAGTTTAGAGGCTTTCCTTGGGGATAAAACATCCATTTCATACCCATTCATAAACAAGAAATATGCCCAATGTCTATCTAGTTTATTTAATTCTTCCAGTACTAGTAATTTCATCAATCCATGGTGAAATATGGAAGTTTTGCTTCTTTCAGGTCTACCTTGCACTTTATCTGCCATTTTTCCAAGGCTTCTGAAAAGGAAAAAAGGAATATCTATCAGCTTTTTTCCCATAAAATTAAGCAACAGCTTGAAGTGATACATGTAGATTTTACAAAATCTTCCTTCACAGGTAAAGTATTTCTTTATGACTGCCAATAAAAGAGCAGTTATCTTTAAGGCAAGTTCTGGGAATCCCTATAGTCATATTTGTCCCTACATGTTGAGGCTTTAGATAATCATCACAACTCTTTAAATCAAACTTTGTAGCTTTAAACCATTCTTCTCCCATCCTAGGGATCCCTGTTACTTGATAAATGCTCTCAGACGAAACTGGCACATAAAGAAATCCAACCTTTGTAGATGTTCCTTTGAAATTGAGTACAAATTCTTGTGATACATGTTTCTAATGACCTTGCAACTTTTGACAGAACTGAATGCATCTTTCCCTTGTAAGAATTTCTACGAAATTTGGATCTTCCATGATTAATCTTGGACTTGTAGGTTTGCAGCGGTGGCCTTCTCTAGATATTTACACCTATTTAGTAAAATCCTTTAATGACAACGAGCTGTTATGGTAAAAGAGGACTGACGTGATAGAGGGTTTCTAAGGGAAATGAAAATGACAGCAAGCTTCTTTGGTAGCATCTTACAAGAGTGGAAAATAAAGCGTGAGGAATGAAGGATTGATTTTGAAAAATGAGATGAGATTTATTAAGAAAATGGTGGTTGATGCCAAAACATGCCTAAGACTTTCAATGATAACCCTATTATGACAGCATGACCTTGAAACCATTAAAGTTTAACAACTCATCATTATGCAGAAAACTGTTATAGGATGACACGCTTTCGTAGTGCATTTAGCCTTACAAGTGTTAGTTTCGCTGCAAAATTACTAGGTGTTTCTGCAACAAAATCTATTAATTTTGTACCAAAATCACTGCGGACTGAGAATTTTTTTTACATATGGCCAGATTTGAGATATTAGGTTGATTTTAAGTACCTATTTCAGATTTGTTCCTTTGATATGACTTGAGATCATTCCCTAACAACTTAAAAAATCATATAAGCTTATACTAATCATGAAATTTATCATTTCATGATGGTATGCTTCTAAGCAATCTAAATACAAACTTGACACATTTCAAGTTATGATTTTGAAAATTTAGGGTGTGATAACATAATGTCAAACGCCAAACAAAATATTTCGGTCAAAATTCTGAAAGCAATAATCTTGTTGATGGTGCCTCATGGTACTGGAAGATGATGTTTCTAAGTAAACTTCCTGGATGATGATTTGACGTCGATAGGAAGTTACTTTATTGCGAAATGGGAGTTACTGATTTCAGAGATAAAATGTGACTTGATATAGCAATTTTTAGGGATGACTGTCATGAGAATGAAGGTTTATGAGTATTACAGAAGATGAGTATTCACTAGATGACTTCTCTTGAACATATCGATGACACTGAGATGAGTTGGAAGCTTTGACCCAAAACCGAACTGAAGGTATCATGAGCCATAGGTATGAATGAACTGTCAAGAATATTACCTAACCCAAACAGTCACGATGATGGAGTGAAGTGTCATGCTCAAGAGCGACTTGCTACAGTAAAAAAAAAATTCACTTTCCCAAATTTTCCCCAGTCATTTTTCGACCAATACCTCTTTATTTTTTAACAAGATTGAGGAGGATAACATATTCTTGATCTATAATTCAACCCTTCGGGTCAATAATGTATCGCTATTTAATACTTTAACGAGTCTAGCGATGAATGAAACTTGATTCTTGCCATGATCGAAAAGCCCGTCGCTATTTTATGTGTTAACGAGCCTAATGACAGTGACAAACAGGTCCTTTTTTATATTTAGAGAGTTTGAAAAAGAGGAAAAAATAAAACTCCATAGGTAATTTTTCGTAAATTTGTCGATCAGATCCGAGAAAGTGTAAAATAATATCTGAGAGAACCTCCCAGTCATGTTCAACTAAGGCATTCCTTTTTCATGAATAATCTATATTATTCCGGAAAAGGGTCAAACTTATACCAAGTAGATATCAATTCATTAACTTTTACGAGCTCAAAAAGACAAGTGCTCAAAAATATTTTCATATTATCAGAGTCTAAAAGAGCTAAAAGAAGACATGAGGGGTTCCATTTTCGTTGTTATCAAAGATCGAAAAAGAGATAAAAGTGATTCAAGTCCTCTTTCATTTTTATCAAAGATCTAAAAATAAGGATAAAAGTATGCTTTGTGGTCAACCCATTCTTGAAATAAATGTGCACAACTAATCTTCTCATAATTTGCAAACCTATTCAGAACAACATCAAATTGATTAAAAATACATGTTTCATGATAAAAAATGAATAAAATTGTAGTCATATCAATAAATATAATTTTCAAATAATTAAATGACTAATTAAAATATTTTTACTATTCATTTTTACCATTTGAAAGTTACCATTTTCATTTTGGAGCTCTAAACCTCTTTTTGCCCCCGAACTTCAGCTGTTGATTGCGATCGATTCTGTGGATGTGTTTCATTGCCGTTTGATCCAAGTTGGTGCAATAGACCCCCTATTGCTTTCAATAGTCATTTCATTGCAAATTTTTAGGGATTTGGGCCCCTTATGGTAAATTATTTTTCTAGAGAGAGTAACGCACCCTTAGGCATCGAAAACTGCATTGGAATGCACTCAAAATGAGGCCTAGGTGCATATGCAATGCACTTTCTATTGACCAAAACTGATTTGTGCATTGATATTTGTGTTGCAGTAATTCAAACAGCCATGTCTTCTCATAATAATGAGATGGAGGAAAATAACTTTGAAGAAATGTGTGACGAACAAAGAGAAGATCAAAGAAAGGAGAAAAGTGAAGAACAAAGAGAAACACATAGAACATATCAAAGAGAATATGCAAGAACATATCGACAAAGAAAGGAGCAAGAAATGAAAACTGCAGAACAACAAGAAGAGAGAAGAGAACTTCAAAGAGAATATCAAAAAAATTATCGACATAGAAAGAAATTAGAAATGAAAGTTGAAGAAAATGAAGAACAAAGGATAAAGAATAATGAAAAAGCACGAGAATATCGAAAAAGAAAGGCACAAGAAATTTCAACTGTAGAACAACAAGAAGAGAGAAGAGCACACAAAAGAGAATATCAAAGAGAATATCGAAAAGGAAAGATATAACAAATAATAGAATAAAATGGAGAACAAAGAGGAAACGGAAAAGTGAACAAAAAAGATCATATCGACAAAGAAAACAATATCTGAACAACTCATACATGGTATAGGATGAAGAGGAAAATCCTATGAAAGAAACATGTTTAAAACATATTGATTCCCGACATCAACATGAAAGTTTTGTTGATATGAATATTTCACATCGAAAATTTCGTGACATGATTGATCGATTGGCTTATTTTCATTTTCTATCATTCAACACTATTACATTGTCACTTTGTATTCAAAAAATTATTTCATCATTAAATTTATTAACAATATTTATCATCTCAAAAAAATGAGGTAACTAAGAAAATTTTAAATTTAAAATGACCAGATAAATATCAGACATATTTAGCATATATAAAATTATTCTATTTATATTATCTGTATTTACATACTATTGATAAAATTAATCATATTTTCGATAGATTTTCCTTGGTCGCACACGACTGAAACCAGCCCAGATCCATCTTAACTTTGGATCTATCAAGCACTAAGAGGGATCAAATCTCTCGAGGTGCAAACCCTTCCTCAAGTTTTGCACTCAAAAAAATAGGTTTGCACCTCTAGAGATTTGATCCCTCTCGGCGCTTGATAGATCCAGAGTTAAGATGGATCTAGGCTTGATCCATCTTAACTCTAGATATATCAAGCGCTGAGAGGGATCAAATCTCTAGCTGAGGATAGATCACAATGAAGTTGGTTTATTTTTCTTAGGTACAATGTGCATGAGATGTAAATGAGAAGGAAGTCATCATATATTTTCAGGCGATAACCATATGAATCCACGAGAAAAACCTAATCTTCTTGCAGAGCTCACACAAGTCGAAGAGATGTTGATAGCACGTGCAAGTCCAATTTTGCAGGTTATGCACTCAATAGGTGGAAAATAAAAATATAGAGGACACACCATTAGTATTCCATGAGAGGTTAGCAATCTTGCCATGAAGTTACCTCGACATATTAAAGACTTGGATTTGATAATTGTTGTGCGGAAAAAAGGTGAAAAGGGATCAAGTTATGATTTTATTTTCGGGAAATAAATTGTATTACATGCATTACACTATAAGATTCATAATGATCCATATTATCATGGAGTTCAAGTTGATAATGATGCACTTCAAGAAATACCTGAAATTGCAACAGATGTATCACATATGATTAACGCTATTACTGCGAGAGAAATATAGTGACACTGAATTTGCAATGTTGGAAGGGGTTCCAAGGATTGATGATGCATTAGATGGCTTACATACAACTTCATTTGCATCAAAGCTTCCAAATGCTACACGAGAGATTGATATTATTCGACAGTGGGTAAACAACCCTAATGCAGAGGAACAACCTAATACAGAGGAAGTGCTTAGTTGGCCTGGAATTGGCTCATCTCCAATCAATGAGTATAACACTGTGGGATTATTTGATATGGAATTTCCGTCATTGTTCCCAAAAGGTGAAGCAGATTGGTTGCAAGCACGTGAGAGACATGTCCATCTTCATGAGTATGCAAAGCATCTTCTTCGATATTGTGATAACAGGTTTGGAAGGCACCCACGATTTAGATACTTTTTACTCAATATCATCATGAGACATCATGCTCAAGCTTCATCTGCAGTATTTGTGAAGAAAAATATGACAGATTTACCAACAATAATGGAGGATTTACGTGAACATTTACAAAATATTCCTAATCACGAATTGGAGAAAGATTGATGTGACTTGGCACTGTACTAAGAGGCACACGTGCATATTGGAATAAGTGTCGTGCTGAGCTATCGGACATGGATCAACAAATTGGGAGTCCTACAATATTCTTTACATTAAGTGCGGCAGATATGCAGTGCCTAGATTTACATAAATTAATGCCAGGTACATGTCCTAGAGATCCAGGGGAAGCGAGGAAATGGAGACATCAAAATGTAACTGATAATCCTCATATTGTAGCACATTATGTGCACTTAAGACATACAATGTTTTGAGATGAAATTTTCGAACGTTATCATCAAGCTACAGATTATTGGTGTCGTTATGAGTGGCAACATCGTGGGTCTCGACATGTGCATAGATTTCTATTTTAAAAAATGCTCCTAACATGGACATGTTGAATTGGGATGATCCAGTGCAAGTTAGATTTGAAAAAGAATATTTTGATGAATGTGTACATGCAATGAATCCACATGATCGACATCAAAGAAATATTCAAGTTAGACACAACATTGATGATCATCCTTTCTTAAAGGACACGACAAATATTTCAGTCTGATCCTATGATTAATTATGAAGAACTTCTCAATTGTGTTGAGCGTCACATCACTTGAAATGAGAGATCATGCCTTCGAAAGAAGGCAGGAAGCTTTTTATGTAGATATAAGGCACCATGGGATTTATGTGAAGAGTCCAAACTTTATGTCGATGAGAATGGAGAAAAAAAGTATGAACCGAGACGAAATGATGATAGATTGAATACACACAATCGCGAAACATTGATGATGTGGAGGGCTAATATTGATTGGCAACCAGTTCTTTCAAAGCGTGTTGTCATTAATTACATAGAAGAATATGCAGCAAAATTTGAAACAGGATTAGAAACATTCCATAATATGTTGATGCGTGTTTTTTCTATTGCAAATTCAAATGAACCAGCAACATGTGCATACAAGAGTTTGTTGTGTGAAACTATTATTGACAGGGATATATGTGCACAAGAGACATGTCATTTGCTTCTAGAAATCCCTCTTTTTGAATGTAGTCGTCGATTTGTGGTTCTGAATGTTGGTAGGAAAGTTTTCATACAAGTGAAGATTGAAACATATGATGTCGATAATGATAATTCCCTTATTGATGCATATACCAAGCGGCCTACCCATATTGAGCACCTTGCATTGATAGACATTGAAAAATCATGGTCATATGATAAATGTCGACGTGGGGATAAATGGTTAGAAAGCAAGAATGGAGCTATTGTACATGTGCTTCCTCGATTTAACTCAGTTCTTGATCTAGGAGACGACAAGTTGGTAGAATTTTGTTGGTCTGAGTTAGTATTGTACAAGGCCTTTCGTGATTTCCACAGAGATATAGGTTGAGGAGACGATGAGATAGTCAATAATTGGGAAAAATTTCAATATAATCCATGGCATATTGATTGCAATCCATTACCACCCGTTGATAAAGTAGAATATGAACGAGAAGAAGTTCAGAAACCACCTGCAGCTTCTAGGGAGAATGAGTGGGAGATAATTTGTGGATTGTATGAGAAGAAATATATAAATTACAATGAATTTGAGATGTTGGGATGCATAGATCATGATCGTGCACATAATTGGAACACACATTTTGTTGATCAAGTGACTTCCAATCGTGCTATTCATTTCATATCGGAAAAGCGAAAGTTGAATTTAATCTGTGCTAACCAAAATGAAAAGTCTTATTCCATTGAAAGTTTGGAGGTTAAGCAAAGAATAGCATTTGATATTGTCCTTGAACATAATATATTAGGGTTTGATCAACTACTTATGATAATCCAAGGCACTTCAGGTACAGGAAAGTCTTATTTGATCGGAGCTATTAAAAATGCCCTTGAAGCCGAGTCATTTCCAGAGAAGAGTCCATTACTTCTTTTAGCTCCTATAGGGGTTGCAGCTTTCAACATATCTGCAAGAAGAATTCATTCTGTACTTCAAATTCCAATCAAAGACATGTCACCTTTGAAAGGATAAAGTTTAATGACCCTACAACAATATTTGAAGCATGTAAAGTATATCTTGATAGATGAAATGAGTTTCATTGGAAGAAATTTATTGCAAAACATTGATAAGAGACTTTGACAAGCTTTCCCAAAAAATGAGAATCTTATTTCTGGTGGGAGATCGATTATATTGGTCGGTGATTTGAGACAATTGCCTCCTGTTCTAGATAAACCTATATATGCATGTGAAGGTATTGCAAAATAATTATGGAAATCATTCACAACAATTGTGACCCTTGATACCGTGTTTCGACAAGATGGAAAAAGCAATCAACAAATATATTTTCGTCGTTTGTTAGTCAAGGTAAGGGATTCAAAACCAACAATGGAAGACTGGAAAGCACTTATGACTCGTACAAATACATGCTTGGATCCTTCCACAAATGAGTCCTTTGATAAGAAAATACATTTGTTTGCAACAAATGATGATTTAGAACATCATAATAAGCTTTGTTTAAGAAGGCTAAGTTGTCCCATTGCAGCCACTGTTGCTACCAAATTAAAAGGAAATTCCATGCAAATAGATGAGGACGAAATGGAACTTGAATTAATCATTGCAGTTGCAGCACGAGTGATGCTTACATCAAACATATGCACTGATGTAGGACTTTTAAATGGTGCTCTTGGAATTGTAGAAAAAACTGTGTATAAACCTGGAAAATCACCCCCAAAACCACCCACATACGTTTTAGTAAGATTTGATAATTTTATGGGAGTACCATGGGATGAATTATCCCCTCAAACAGTTCCTATTACACCTATTGAAAGAGGTAGTAGAAAACAACTTCCTTTGAAACTTTCTTGGGGCTTAACAATCCATAAATCATAAGGATTGACTTTGGAGAAAGCTACTATTAATATTGGGAAGAAAGAGAGATAGGGGATGATGTTTACTGCAATATCTCGAGTTAAATATATGAATGGTATATGATTTCAAACTCCCTTTTCATATGATCGATATGCAAAGATGGAAAAAGTAGCAGGTGTGACTGCAAGAAAAGCAGAAGAAGAGAGATTGAGATCAATGACATTGTAAACTATTTTTTGATTGGCTATATTCTTATTATTTGAATTTTCGATCATTCAATATTCTAACATTGCATTTTCAATCATAATATATAATCTTATACATATTAAATTTTTTTAATAGGAGCGCATTAGGTAGCTAATAAAATTTTAAAATTAAAATGACCAGAAAAATATCAGACATATTTAGCATATATAAAATTATTATATTTATATTATCTGTATTTACATATTATTGATAAAATTAATCAAATGTTGGATAGATTTTCCTTGGCCGCACATGACTGAAACCAGCCTAGATCCATCTTAACTCTGGATCTATTAAGCGCCGAGAGGGAATCAAATCTCTCGAGGTGCAAACCTTTCCTCAAGTTTTGCACTCAAAAAAGGAGATTTGCACTTCAACAGATTTGATCCCTCTCAATGCTTAATAGATCCATAGTTAAGATGGATCTAGGATGGTAATTCTTGATAATTGTGCTCGAAAACACACGTTGTACTAAAAATTTTAATATTTTGACTAAGTAAAATTACATAAAAATATAAATAAAATAAAATAAAATAAAAAATTAATGTAATTTAATATAAATATTTTAATTTTATAAAAAAAAAATAAACCATGGTATTGACTCATGGTATTGAGAAACAATGGTATTGACCCATGGTATTTATGTAAAATGTAGTCTATTTAAAGACCAAGAAATGAATAATTAAAAATAGAAACTAAGTAAATTTTATGATTTAAAGCAGCATTGCTATTGATATATTGGCAGACCAATTAGCACAGGGACTCGTTATTAACGCAGGCCATCCCTAAAAAGTGTTGCAGGGATATGCTATGGAGGACTATGACAAGTCGGCTTCCAGTACTGCAAAGTCTGCAAAATCTACGATTAGCAATCCATCGTCTTCAGATCCTTGTGTTTTAATCAACATCGTGCCCGATATATTGGAGAAGATATTTTTTCCAATTTATTTTTTATTTAGTTTAGAACATTCTCTTGCTAGAAAGGAAGAGGGTGATTTAGAAGCCTTACCCAAACCAACATTGTTGGAACAACCAGTTTTGTAGCATCAAAGTATGGAAAGCATGGGGCTATGTTGTTGGAACCACCTTTTTTATGGCATCAATGTATGGAAACCATGGGGTGATGAAGAGCCTAACTCTTCCCCAAATTAAAGCCCATCATTTAATACTTTCTCAAGTCTTCTTCACTATCAAATTTAACTATAAAAGAAAAATTGGAAATCTATTTTTATAATATTTATAGTAATAGTATTAAATTAAAATAATTTATTATGACCTTGGATATTTAGTGAATTTTTAGGAAAACCTAGCATAACTTAGTTGTCAAACCAATGATGTCATCACTTATTGTTATTTGCCAATGTAGATTTACTCATCATTGTTATTGGAGCAAAACCACCCTACCAAAATTACCTTTTGTGATTGGTTAGGGGGCAAGGTTTCATTCTTACAAGATGTTTTTGGATCTTGAGTCGTTAGCTTGTTTCCTTACTTCCTTTAAAATAGGCTCTTACACAACTACTTACACTTTTAGATCAACTTCATACAATAATAAATTTTTAGTTAATAAATTGAATTTTCAAAATTAAATATATTTAATTTATATTAAAACAAAAATTAGTTTAAAAACCAATATTAATAAATATATTTGAAAATAAGTGAAATTTATAAAAAAATATCTTCTTTAACTTAATGAAAGAAAATTTCAATTAAGGATCTCATAATAATAAAGCTATTTGGAAATAATCTTTGCTTAGTCATACCATGACTTTTCTTTGTGTCAATGAAAGCATGTATACTAATACCCTTTCCCAATATACCATAGGATAATTATAAATAGTGTTTATTCCAATATATTATTAAAAATTAAAAAATTTGTATTAATAAGTGAATATAAAAGGTTTTCACATGGAGTCATCATTTTAATAGATTATACTCATTATGCCAATAAGAGTCTTTAGAGAGTGAAGGGTTTTTCTGAAATTATATGTCAATAGGATTCTACAAGATGTCATTGGTTGCCCACACTATAATATCCATTAAAAATAATTGTCCACAGAATTAATGAAATAAGTCAATATATTATTTTTATTTAGCAATATAATACAGAATTTTAATTGTAGTTGTTTGGTCAATAATTTGTTTTCATTCAAGTTTACAATTAAAAAATTTATTATATTATATATTATTTTTCCATTAGGTATATATATTTTAATAATTATTAAAATTTAATAATAAATCTACACTAATTAATTAAATAATGAAATGATAATTTTTTTTAATTATGCTTTTATTTTGAATATAATTTTCAGTGATATAAAGTAAGGTTAAATTAAAATTGTTATTTTGTGTGAGTATTTATATTCTGATTATAAATTTTGAGTATATAATAAACATAAATTAATGTACATTTATTTATATTTATTGAATATTTGTATTTGTAATTTATATAGTAAGTGGTCATATTTGAGGATTATATAGAATTTTGATGAGAATATTTCATCATTTCAATGATAATTTTGATTGAAAAAATGAGTTTAAGTTGGAAAAGTATGTTTGTGAATATCTCATTCTGAATTTCAACTTCTAGGAAAGACAATTTTACAAACTCAACAATTCAAAACTACAATTTTACAAATTTTTAATGGAATTAGAAAAAAATTGAGCAGAAAATCAGGCTAAAAAAGGCCAGAAACTAGTTTCTTTAGACTATATTGCAACTCAGATCTCCCACTTACCCTCTTTATAGAAACCACTTTTTTAAAATGTGTTATCAGTTATTCATGTTAAATAGTTTTTATTTTATATACATGTACCAACCAAAAATAACAGAAAACCACAAATGTAACATATCTCTAAAACATCATCTAGTCGTGTTTATTGCTTTTGCTCCCTTACATAATTTAATCTAAAGTTGTACAAGACTGAATACTTGAACTTGCTGCAAAGGAGAGGAACATTTTCATGAATTATACTTCTATATATATTCTCAATCAATGTGTTCATATGCATGCTAAACTTAAGTGATTTGAGTTCATATCCATACTTATGTTTACTCGTTGTTAGGAGTAAAACAACGAAAACAATAAATAATTTACCCAGAGAAATAAACATAAAAGGTCAGCAAAAAATCATTAACATAAACACAAATGTTTAACCGGGAAAAACCCCAAACTCCGGGGAAAACCCATCCTAATGAAATTTCATTAGCCTTGGCCAAAACCCTGGCCAATGCAGCCAAGTGAGCCTTCACTACTCACCTCCAGGCCTACATTACAATGAAGTCTTCCCAGCCTTTTATAGGCTCCATTAAATGCAATACCATAGGCTGAAAACTATGGGTGCACAAAACCATGTGCCCCAAAACCACCACTGTTTACCCTAGTCCACATTGACTCTACCCCGAGTCATGTTTACCTAACAATTCCCCCCTTAAACTTGACTTGGGGCTTCTTGACTAAATCCAGCCAAACCTGCTAAGTGAGACAACCCCGCTCACTCTAGCTCTTCCCCCCTCAAATTTTTACCCAGGGTAATTGTTAATTTGGCATCCCCCTATCACCTAGGTCTAACCCAGACTTTACCAGTGATTACCCAGGGGTACGCATGCCATACCAGGTCTTACAGCAGTATGCCCATTTACATGTAATAAATTAACTCCATTATAATAATTTTTTTTTTGTTTCATTGTTGCTGTTCTTTGTATGACCATTCTCTACATTCATACATGATGTCCTCTCCAAAGAGGACATCATAGTTGTACAGTGAAGATCCCATGTGCCATTCTTACCTAAGGCCATCATTTCTTCCTTCATAGCTGCTTTCCACTTATCACTTTTCGAACCTTCTATTGCTTCCTGATAGCACAGAGGTTCATTGTCATTAGCAGTAAATGCAACTGAAGTAACATAATCATCATACCTTCTCGGTAGCCGTTTGATTCTTGTCGACCTCCTTAAGGATGTTTCTGGTTGACTACCAAAAGACGGGAAAACTGTGGGATGCAAATGGGTTTTCAAGCTGAAACGGGGTGTGAATGATATGGAAGACAGGTACAAAGCGTGACTGGTTGCAAAAGGGTTTTCTCAGAAAGCCGGTATTGACTTTCATGAGATTTTTTCACCAGTGGTTAAAATTGTTTCAATTAGAATTGTGTTAGCGTTAGTTTCTCTGCTTGATTTAGAATTGCAGCAATTAGATGTTAAGACTGCATTTCTACATGGAGACTTAGATGAGGAAATATATACGGAACAACCGGAAGGGTTTGTTCAGCATCGCAATAAGAAATTTGTCTGCAGGATCAAGAAGTCATTGTATGGTCTGAAGCAGTCGCCTCGACAGTGGTACAAGAAATTTGATTCTTTCATGTTGAGTCAAAAATATATAAGAAGTGAATATGATCATTGTGTCTATTTTAAGCAGTTAAGTAATGGAATGTTCATTATCTTAGTGTTGTATGTTGACGATATGCTTTTAGCAAGCAAAAGCATTAATGAAATCAACAGGTTGAAGACTCAGATAGCAAGGACATTCGATATGAAAGATCTAGGAGCAGCAAGACAGATTTTGGGCATGGAGATTTTCAGAGACAGGAGCAGTGGTAAGCTGTGGCTATCACAACAAAAGTATATTGAGAAAATACTTATGAGGTTTGGTATGAACAATGTGAAGCCTGTGTCAGTCCCTTTAGCTTCCCATTTTAAACTTTCTTCCAGTTTATGTCCTAATACAGATGAAGAAAAGGATTATATGTCTCAAATTCCATATGCTAATGTAGTATGATGTTTGATGTATGCGATGGTTTGTACTCGACCAGATATTTCACATGCAGTTGGGGTTGTCAGCAGGTACATGGAAAATCCAGGTAAAGAACACTGGTCAGCAGTGAAATGGGTGCTTCGGTACTTGAGAGGCACAAGTAGTTATTGTATCACTTACAATAGGAGTAGTGAATTTGTTTGCGGATATGTTGATTCCGATTTTGCAGGTGATTTGGATAAGAGAAGGTCAACTTCAGGGTATGTCTTTACTCTTGTAGGTGGAGCTATCAGCTGGATGTCAAAGCTACAGAACATTGTTGCTTTATCCACTACTGAAGCAGAATACATTGCTGCTTCTCATGCTTGCAAAGAGGCGGTTTGGTTGAAAGGTTTTCTTGGTGAGTTTGGTAGGTTACAGGACAACATCAGGTTACTTTGTGATAGTCAAAGTGCAATACATTTGGCTAAGAATCCCGCCTATCATAGTAAATCAAAGCATATTCCAATTAAGTACCATTTTGTAAGACAGGTTATTACTGAAAGGGGAGTCTCTCTTGAAAAGGTGCATACAAAGGAAAACTGTGCAGACATGTTCACGAAACCAGTTTTGTTGGAGAAGTTGCGTTGGTGTTTGGCTTCTCTTGGCTTGCAGAAAAGATAAAATAATAAAGAACAGGGCATCAGGCTAATTGTTGTCAAGGTGGAGATTGTTGAGATTTTCTGTTTTGGATAAAATAGGCAAAATCTTAGTAGGTGACAAAAATTAGGAAATAGTTCCTAGATTAGCTCCAGTTTGTTGGGAGGGAGTTAATGCATCCTAAATTTGAGTTGAGAGGATTTATGAGGCAGTTAGATTCTCCTTTCTATAAAACAGGTATCCATACGTTTGTTTTGGAGGGGTGTGTGAGTTTCTAATCTCCTGTTTGATTAATAAAGAATTGCCGATGCCTATGTTGTGTGGACGTAGCCCAGAATGGTTGGGTGAACCACGTTAAACTCTGCTTGTCTCATGCTTTCTGCTGTGTGTGTTAATTGTGTTATGTTTCTGCTGTGTTAAACTCCAACACTCGTGATTAGTTATTTTTGAAGTTTAATACATAATCTGATTTTGTTCGTTGTTATTTGGTTCTATTTTATTTTACAACACAGGTTGGATGCTTGCTTCTCATGTATGGTGAGTATATTATGCATTACAAATCCTATAACTGGCATTTATAGGACACCTCCTTTCATTAATGGAAGATGGAGCTCCAAACTGAAATGCATGGCAAGGTAGGGAAGAGATAATTTTAAGGTTTTGGTTGGGATACCACTTAATACTCACAGTGAGCATGAGGAGGATCGTGATCGTGATCGTGAGGGAGTTAGTTTTGTGAAAACAGTGATATATGATTCTGCAATAGATTCATGGAGAGAGTTGATAAATTGTTGTTTACATCCCCTTCAAAATATTACAGTAGTTGATACTCATGGAATCTATTACAGAGGTGCCATGTATTGGCTATTAGAGGCTACTCAGAATCTAATCGTTTTCTGGGTTAGGAACGAAAGATGGGAAATACTTGAAATGCAGAAACCACAATGTGCTCATCCATTGGGCTTGGTGGTTTGCAAGGAACAAGTGTTAATGGCTGGAGAAAAGGACAAAGTGATAATTATTTGGAAGTTAACCAATCAAAACTCGCTTGATCAATCTCATAAAAAGAAAGGTGAATGGATGGAGATTTCTAGATCTACTCAGGAAATATTCAACCAGATTCAATACGGTGAAATGGCAATACATAGTGCATGTATCCCCAGCGGTGGTGATATTGTGTGTTTTGAAAATTTGCTCAACAAGACCTCGGTGACATTTAATATGAACACTAGCTCCTGGGGTAGGTCTAATGACATTCATGTCATTTAGGTATATGTGTTTACAACTGCAGATACATTTTGTAATGCTCTTTTTTATGAGGTTGTTTCTTTAGAATTTTGTAATGCAATTTTTTTTATGAAACCTTTTTTTAGAAAATTGACACTCCATATTTTAAATGTTAAAGCTCCAATAAAATTAAAATTTATCTTGATACCTGAAAAAGCAGGAAAATAAATTTGAGATGTGTAATCACATAGTGGTAAAATTATGAAAAAAATGTAGAAAAACATATTATATAAAATCTTACAAATGAATAAGTATACTTTTTCATGAGTTATGTTTGTATAAATTGTAAATAAATATGTATATTTCTCCATGAGTTATTTTTATATAAATTTTAAATAGGAATGTATATGGTTTTAAATTTATTTTATTTTTTTATAAATTTAAATATTTATTTAAATAATTATTTTTTATTGTGTATTTGAATATATTATAAACGGAATTTTTTATTAAATTATGGAATTAAGTAGAATTATGTTTATTTATTTAGCTTGTGAAGAGGAAATGGAAGGATAGCCATGATTTTTTAGGTTCTAAAACTATACAAGGAGAGAAACAGCTTATTTTAAATGTAAGTGTAACCCTTTTACATTACAAATAGTAGGTCTATTCAAGTATTTACCAAACAACTTTTATTTTTTTAGATGTGGTAAAATCATTAAAAATTTAAGCTAACACATCTTATAATAATTTAAATTTTAAATTGCATACATTTGACATATTGCAAAGAAATATAAATAAAAATAAATTTAAGCTAACAAATCTTATAATAACTTAAATTTTAAAGTGTATACATTAAATATATTGCAAAGAAATATAAATAGAAATATAGAAAATTTGTGAAGGAAATTAGACAACAACTAACTCATAGATAACAAAAGACGAAGTAACAAAAAAAAAACCTAAAATCATAATGTACAAAGAGCAATAAAAATGCTAGTGGGAACAACTTATTAAATAATTTGATAGATGAATGTAATAACCCAATTTAGAGGGCTAATAATTGATTAGGCTCTTAAAAATTGAGTGGGAGAATCCTAGAACTATGTAGAATATTGGAAGTCATGCGATAGGCTCAATTATGTTCTTGGCATTTAGGTAAATGATTTTACAACGTCATATTCAATTTGAAATATATTCTTATAGGATGCATTCTTATAAGATTTAACTTTAGACCTCAATAAATAAATAAATTCGATAAATAAATTTCTTATTATAGTTCTAGGGGGTGCTCAAATTTAGTAGATTTATATGGGTCATTCACTCAATAAATTCTTGAATAAATTCTTTTTTAATTTATGGAATTAGTGATAAAGTTTCATAGTTTTATATAGGAAATTAACAAATGATCATCCTTTTAGAGAATTTTATATAAGAAATTTCTTATATAAGATTGTTAATTTTTTTTTTTTTTTTTGAAATGTGTTCTTATAGTAACTTAAAAAGAACTAAAATCATAATGTACAAAGAGCAATAAAAATGCTAGTAGGGACAATTTATTAAATTATTTGATAGATGAATGTAATAACCCAAGTTAGAGAGCTAATAATTGATTAGGCTCTTAAAAATTGAGTGGGAGAATCCTAGGACTATGAAGAATATTGGAAGTCATGGGATAGGTTCAATTAAGTTCTTAGCATTTAGGTAGGATAGTTTACAACCGCATATTCAATTTGAAATGTGTTCTTATACCATGAATTCTTATAATATTTAACTTTAGACCTCAATAAATCAATAAATTCAATAAATAAATAAAGTCAATAAATAAGTTTCTTATTATATTTCTCGGGGGTGATCAAATTTAGTAGATTTATATGGGTCATTCACTCAATAAATTCTTTAATAAATTATTTTTCAATTTATGGAATTAGTGATAAAGTTTCATAGTTTTATATAGGAAATTAACACATGATCATCCTTTTGAAAAAATTAATGAGAAATATAGGAGGACATATTGTTTGCAATATTACAAGTGAGTATGCCCACTTCTCCATGGAGCTTGCCAGAAAATTTTAGATAAAACTTCAAAATAAAAAGTATTAATTTATGTTTCATACTAGTAATTTAATGTATCGATATATTTTAGTTAATAAAAAATTAGATAAAATTTTTAAAACTAAATATATGAATTTTATATAAAAAGGAACTTGATGTGAGACGTGATTATGTGGAATTAGTGGAATTTGGATGTATGACACAAAAAAAAGAAGGATAAGTGCATGAATCACCTTGTTGCAAGAGCCATGAAAGAAAAGAAGGATGGAGGTGGAAGGTTGACTTTGCTTCTTAGACATGCAGTTGAGATTTCTACTAGATATCACCACGAGGATGATGTTGTGGAGAGGGGAGGCCTAATTTCTTCTCCTAATGCAGGACAAGGAAAGGATTATGTAGGTAGAGACCCAGTTGGAATTGTGGAATATTGAAGATATTCTATAAGCATATATTATTTTCAATTGACAAGGGAGAAGCTTGGAAATATTGGATGTACTCACGAGGAGATTGATGATGTGAATTATTACTTGAGGACTCGATGTGAATTATTATGAGGACTGAGTTTGTGTTTTTGTAGCGGAGATCGATGTTTTCAAGGTCTCATGACATAATGAAGGTGTTGGAACAACAAAGAAGTAAAGAAGATTGATGGAAAAGCCATTTTTCCCATGCTACTAAAACTCTTGAAAGTGTTTTAAAAGGTCATATAGCCACATGTAAAGGTCAAATATAGTCAGAGGAATTTTTCTTTCCCAAGTTTGGTCTTCGACAAAGTTATCCAACTCATCAGTTCATCATGGAGGCATTATCATGTGTGATGGCAGCACCTCCTTAAAAGTAGGAAGAAATGTTTCATGAAGCCCTCCTAACATTTTTTAAAGGCTCATGGTTGAAGAAATTCAAGTTGATTGGAAAAAGTGTTTAAAACAGAGGCGCTACGAAAAGTTGCTACTAAACTACGCTACGAAAATTTCTGTACATGATTGTTTTAGTAGTCAACTTAAAGTTTGATTTTAGACGAAATGAACATGTATTTTGGAAATATGAGAGAGTTTTTTCTTTGACACGGGGCCGTCTACAAAAACCTCTCTCATTTTTTGCAAATCCATCAAGGTTTGGAAATTGTATACTCATCGTGGAAGCCTGTTTTTCAGAATTTTCATTGACCAAATTTGTCAAAAAATTGTAAAATTCGACTTAGAGGAGATCTAGCTCAACAGCCACGTGGCATAATGACACATCAACACTCTAGTACACTCGGAAAATTAGTTGGTTGAATTTGATAAGGGTTATTAAATTGATTTTTTGAACTATTAATGAAAGAAGAGTCCTTTCTGTATTCAAACTCTGCAAAACAGATATATCCCTAGCAAGTCTCCAAGTAATGGAATTATTTTTGAAATAGATCTTTGAGGTGGGAATTCAAAGCTAGAAAGGTGGAAAAACATTTGTATGAGTCCTCACTCTATAAATTAGATAGTTTTAGAGTTAGAAAGGGTTGGAAGATGTTACTTGTGACTACTACTATTGTAAATTGTTCTGATGAGTAATAGACAGTTGTTGTGGGATTTCTCTTTCACCTGAGATTCATTTGATGTTTTTATGAAGCTTGTCTTATGTATCTTGCTACTTTATTTCAATATATTAATGTTTGAATACTCAGAATTCATGCTTCTCATGCTCTGACTTCCTTTAAGCATTAAACTATTGTATATCTTCCTCAATATCCTGCTTTCAATATCTTAATGTTCATTAATCTGAATTCATGTTTCTCATGCTCTCATTTCCTTTGAACATTTATCTATTGAGTAAATTTTTTGTGTGTTGTACTTTCATTTAAATATCTACATGTCTTAACTTCCATAAGGAAAGCCATTTTTATTGAGTTCCCTAGCACTGACTCCATAAGCCCAATGGTAGTAAACCTTCTACATTTTCCACCTGCAATCATATACAATCAAGTCATTATCATAGAGTTAGCCATATAATACAGTTTTCATTACAAACCATTTCACAGGTTGAGAGATCCCTCTCATAGTGATGAGGCTAATCTTCAGTCAAAAGCTATTTTGAAATAGTTACTCCAAGTTGACCATTGCAGCAGCCCAACGGGACTCAATTTGGTGATAACGGGAGGATCTCATCCCTTTTTTCATGGATCTGAAACTTCCTTAACCACTCTATAAATTGAGCTGAAGTTTTAGGTTTGAGGGTATAGGTAGATACTGATTTGAGTAGGTACTCGTAGTGGTGAGTTCATAGTAGATTTCTAATTAGAAAGTTCTGGTTGTAGATTGAAGATCACATGTTTATGCACAAGACTTCATGCTGGTAATTCTAGAGAGACAGGATTGTCAAACCAAAGAAAATGATTGCGTAGACACATGGGAGAAATCTATACAATATCAAGGCTGATGTTGTAAGTTATCTATTTTTTATTTCTGATAATACTTATGGATCTCTTTTTCTCTTTTTCTTGTTTCTAAATTCATTGAAATGACGTCAATACTTAGATTTCTTGAACAATAAGTTGAACTAGTATTTATGATTATTATATAATGTAGGTGCTTTGATCCTTTGCATTTTTTGTGATTGCAGGTTCATCTTAGCATTGAAGGATTTCTTTGGAGTGAAAGGTGAAACACTACATCAAACATCTCGATTGAAAGGTAGGAGCATAACCTCCTCAATTCTAAGTTATAATAATCTAAAATGAAAATAGTTTAGAGAAAGGGGCATTCAAATGATTGTTTGTTTGGGGTACTAGGGAGATCAATGTTGTCCGCAAGAGGGATTAATCCACAAAAAAAATTGGTGAATCCACTCAGGAAGAAAAGTTTAGTTTTCTTTTGTTCTATTTGGTTTGACATTCTAGCTTTCGTAGTTTAAATTTTCTAAGTGTGGTTGGGTATATGAAATCCTAGATTATCTGAGTTAGAAAGCATTAAATTTATTTCTTATAAATTTTCTCTTCCCTGCGTGGTTTTCTATTCAAAACATAGCGGCAATCTGCACAAATTTCCAGTATAGTTCAGTGTGCATGTGCATTGGTTTGCACTGAGAAGTTGCGTACCCACTGGGAAATTTTGCAAAAATGAATATTTTCTCTTCCAAAGTGACATAACTAAATTTTTAAAGTTTAACCTGATGTATACAAGCTATCAGAGTCTTTCTATTAACTCCTCCTTAACAACTTACAATCTTGTTTTATAAATAATCATTTTTACATAATTAGGTTAGGGTTTGCCCTAGTTTGCTATTGCTATTTTTGGAAGATAGACTCATTTGGCAAAGATCACTGGTTTTTTGTTATTTTCTTCTTGGGCCACCAATATTATTACCAGCCTTACCTGTTTGAGTATTTTTTTCTTACTTGATTAGAAAAAGGAAAAGCTTCTAGATCACTGAAGTGTGATTTGTCTCAAACTAGTCTTTCATGATTTCATTTCTGCTAGTTCAAGTGGAAACAATTTTGGTTTGCTTACAACTAAGTGAAATCATTAAAAGACACTCATAGGTATCTTAGTTAGGATTGATAATTATAAATTTTATTTTCTTTTATTTTTTCTATACTTTTTAGGGTTTTTAGAAGTTTCTTTCTTTTGAAAATTGTTTGTTCACCAAAATTGTAGCTTTTTGGCTTTATAATCAACGAAATGTTTCATCACAAAAGAGATATTGGTCATGCTTGGAAATGAAATTTTTTTCTTGATGAAAAATAAATCTTATTTGAAGTTTTAGGAAGCTTGTACTTTTTGAGTTCAAAAGTCCTTCAACTTTACCTTAAATGGAAATTCATCGAAATAAAGAGTTGCATTACAAAGAATATACATGTTTGATAGGGATCCTGGATGTGATAAGTTTATCATAGGCATTATGGCAAGGGGTGACTGAAAAATAATGATGGAGATTCTGTGGCCCAACGTCGAAGTATAAAAAGCAGCTTGGCGACAGTCATAACTATTTATGATGGGGAAATCCCAGGAGTCGGTAGGATGTCTAGGGTGGGTATATATTGGTTATGAATGTCATGGTTTCTTATGTGTGAGGGTGTGATACTCCAACCAAGGGTGACCAGGGACTACTACAATGGGAGAAAAAATGGATGGGTGAATGGGGGACATAGGGCACTGTTTGCGGTCTTTGTACACTTACCAAAAGAATGAATTAATAGGGTTTGGTTTATACAAAACACAGAGGCAGGTGCCCCAATAAATGAAAGTGTTCACTCACTGATGATATGCAGAAGGTGTTTTTCTAACACAGATATATGAATTACGGATAAAACATGCTCCCTAAATGTGGTGATATGCATTTAGAACAAAAAATAAAACACTTTTTAGATACTTTCTCTAAGAGTAAATAGACAAAAATAAATAAAGAGGAACTTACTTGTGATCCAAGTGTTTCCTATTCTCCTTCTTTTTCTCTTGTTGTAGCTTCCAATCCAACTTTGATCGACAGACTAATTCCTGCAAGTATAAACACTAAACAACAAAGAGATTGCAATGTAAATATGCCTATTTATCTTAATTATTTAAACTGATTAAACATGAAAAATATATATTAGTTAAAAATCCATCATATGAAAAGTAGAAACATAAACAGATACATATATGGGAAAATGAGCAGCAATCTTTATTAATGGATAGAAGGGGGAGGTTACAACCAGCTGTCGATTTGATGTCACTAGCTCCAGCATCATCTCAACATCATCACAATAAACATCTCACCAGCAGCATATCACTCCTATCACTCTCTAAATTGAGAATCCAACAACGTTTATTTACTAAATTTCTTCCTTCCCTAACACTAGAATCTATGCTCAATTTATAGGGAAATTGCTGGTAGTTTCTCAATCAGTCACTTTATAATAATAGGAAACACATTTTTCCAAGCTCATAGGTGTTAGACGGACACATGGATTCAAATTTTGACACATATCAACTCTTCTAGAAGGCACTGGCCATGTGGAGATTCCGGAACAATGAGAATTTTGCTCCCATTTGACCAATGCACTCTTGAATGTCGAGAAGTGCTTGACAGAGCACCCTTGAATGGAGATAGTTGCATATACAAATAAATTAGTCCCTTGAGAGGCTGCGTTGGGGAGATCATAAGTGATATAACATATACTTCAAACCTTGGAAAGCCTGCAATGGAAGTCGTGGATGTTTTTTTCTTGTCTTAGGGCATGTAGCAACTAAAATTATAGAGGATGATAGACCCTATTTCATTGGTCCTAGGGATGATGTCTAGATTTACTAGGTCATTGGGAATGATGCCCAAATTTAACTATAACAGCTGCCCCCTAAAGCATGAAGTAAGAATAATAACAATATTTTTTGAATGAGATGGTTTACGATGTGATGGGTTGGCACTGAAGAGGAGTGGCGACCCACATCGATATTACAATACATTACATCATGATATATCCTCTTGATCACAAATATTTGAAGGAAGGCATTCCCATGCTCAGCACATAAACTATCTAATAACATGTAAATTGTGCAGAAAGTTGTTTACATTGGAATGTTGCCCGATATGGAAATGCCTATAGATATAGGCCCATGTTTGGATGACGATCTGTATGTAAGGTCACCGTACAAATGATGTGTACAAAAATCCTGAAATTGTAGCCCAGATAGCTGAAACTAGATCTGGTGTCTTCTTATCTCGTTCACTCAATCATTTGGGTACAAGTCTAGCCATGCGAATATCTGATTTCTAGTTGAACATGGTAATACATCGTTTGATTACCGGCCAATCATGTGAGCTGTTAACAAATGCGAGAGAACCACCATTGAAGTTAATGGATTTCAAGGCACGGCAGTACATTTCGTAAGGCATGAATACATGATTTAATGTGTTATCACCAAAATCATACCTAATTGGCTACTGATCAGATAACTTCAGTGTAACTATTCCAAACCACTTCTAACTGAAGCTTAGCTTCTTCAGTCTAAGAGGGCTCTCTCAAGGGGGTTTATGATAGTGGTTAATGATAAAAATATATGGCTAAATCTATGATTTATGTATTGTTTTTATACGTTTGTAGGTTGAAAAGATGAAGGCTTGCTACCATTGGGTTAAGGATTCAGTGACAGGGATAAAGATGACAAAGGCTTTCCTTGTGGAAGTTGAGGCTTGTTTATATTTCATGGAAATAATAACACATTCAGGAAAATCCCAATAACTTGAGGTTCAAAGGACGTCAGAGCATGTGACACATGAATTCTGAGTAATGAGACATCAAGGTATGGAAAGTAAAATACTCAATTCACCATTGCTTGATACTTAAAGAAAGCGAGAGCATGAACAATCATGAATTCTGAGTAATAAGCATTAAGACATTGGAAGAAAACATCTCAAAAGATAGGATAGAAACTCATTTAACCATGGATTAATACTTAAAGGAATTCAGAGTATGAACAATCATGAATTCTGAGTAATAAGCATTAAGACATTGGAAGAAAACATTTCAAAAGATAGGACATAAACTCATTGAAATATAATAAGAATCTCAGGTGAAGAAAAGTTGTATTGTTATTGTATATATCAGAAAATTCAAAGATTTACAATAAAATAGTCTGCCCTGATCATATTTCCAACCCTTATTACATCGAAGTAATCACTACTTATAGGCATCTAGCCTTTACATCCAATCTGCCAAGTGGCTAGATCATTAAATTCTATTACTGACACCAAATCTAACCACTAACCAGATATTTAAAACTAGAACTGACACATTTCGAATTAGGAGTTAGAGTCCTACTATGACTCAAAAACCTACTTATTACATTTTAATATAAATATGATCCAAATATTCCTTGAAAGGAATCATGTCTTTCACCCATACTGGCCACAAAAAAAACATTAATACTCTGACTGTCTTCATGAAAGTTCTCTGCCTACTGTTAAGGAACTGTCAGTTTGATGATATGGTAGCATAATGAGCTGGTATCTTCGAACTGTATCCATAACAAAATATCTTCGCTTAGAAATATTCTGATCTGATACCCTTTATCATTTCCTTGATACTCTTTATCATTCCTTATGGAGAATAGATTTTAAATAGTCATTTACCCATCACCTTCTTCCAAAAATTGACCTTGTTGTCAAAACAGAGTTTTGAGCTACTTTCATAGCGAATTTCATAGAAAAAATAAAAAAGGTCATCTGAGATAATATTCTGCTATTCTTGACCATTGGAGGGTGTTAAGTGATCAAAAAGATATAAATACAAGCCTCAAAGTTCCTCAACCCTGTCAGTTTAGGTGCCTTAAAACCAAAAAGAAATTTTCAGAAATTCCACAACAAAAACTGGGCTTCAAGCCTGGCATGCACTGCAAAATTGCCTAATTACTTAGAGACTTGACAAAATTTAGGATCTGAGCTCTTAAAAGATCCATGAATATACCTGCATGTAAAGTATGATAATATAAGACAAAAAGGTCTATTATTCATTGTTACCTTCTTATTTACCAGTAGTTTCTTCATGAGCAACTTCAATAGTTTTTTCCATACCTCCTCTTTCCAAACCTTTCTTCTCTAATTCTGTCTTCATCATCTCCATATTTAATTTCAACTCTTTGACTTGTCTCTGAAGACTTTTACTCTCTGCCTGTAGCCATAGATTCCTCTGCCTTGTGTGTGTCATCATGATGCGTAAAGGTTGTGATTTCTTCAACAATTTTTTGGCCTTTCCAATGGTTTTTTCAAAATGAGTAACCTAATCATTCACTTTCTTTTCCACCTCATATATCATTTTTCTATCTTTCTTGTATCTTTCCATCTCTTTCTCTGTTTCAGAAAACTCTTCCCTAGCTGATTTTAATTGTTCTTCAAGAAACTCTTTTTTAGTTTGCTCTATGATTTTTTCCTTTCCCTTTCTCTGTTTGACTGTTTCTTCCTTATCTTTAAACTATCCCTTTCGAAAATCTGCCTCAGACTCCTTCTGAATATTTCTTTTAGATTGAACTTTCTTTTCTTTAGTAATCTCTGTCTCAGTAGGAGATATAACTATGACTTCTTGCACTGCTTCCCTTTTTTCTTTATCTTGCCTCTACACCTTATTTCCAACTGTGATAGTCTCAGAAATTTGTGATCTAGTAAAGGCTTTCTATGTTTAAATAGAAAACCTGAATCCTATAATGAAAAATCTAATTTCTTGGCCATAAGCCCCTAGATTTTAATCTTGGATCCTTCTACCTCATTTTCTTTCACTACAGGGGTTTCTGCAATGTCTATAGCCTATAAGATGTCTTCAAGCCTGCCTTTACCTCCAATAGTTTCCTTTGTGCTTCCTTTAGACCTTTTTGATGTAGGTTTAGTCTTGCTATTTATGACATGTTTTTTAGCATTCTTATTAGTTGGTTGATGTGGTGCCGCCTCTTGGATAAAATTAGCTTCTACCTCCACGTCTTTACCTAGGAGAAAGATTTTTGAGTTTAGAGGCTTTCCTTGGGGATAAAACATCCATTTCATACACATTCATAAACAAGAAATATGCCCAGTGTCTGTCTAGTTTATTTAATTCTTCCAGTACTAGTAATTTCATCAATCCATGGTGAAAGATGGAAGTTTCGCTTCTTTCAGGTCTAACTTGCACTTTATCTGCCATTTTTCCAAGTCTTCTGAAAAGGTAAAAAGGAATATCTATTAGCTTTTTTCCCATAAAATTAAGCAACAGCTTGAAGTGATACATGTAGATTTTACAAAATCTTCCTTCACAGGTAAAGTATTTCTGTATGACTATCAATAAATTAGAGTATTTATCTTTAAGGAAAGTTCTGGGAATCCCTATAGTCATATTTATCCCTACATGTTCAGGCTTTAGATAATCATCACAAATCTTTAAATCAAACTTTGTAGCTCTAAACCATTCTTCTCCCATCCTAGGGATCCATGTTGCTTGAGAAATGCTCTCAGACGAAACTAGCACATAAATAAACCCAACCTTTGTAGATGTCCCTTTGAAATTGAGTACAAAGTCTTGTTATCCATGTTTCTAATGACCTAGCAACTTTTGAAAGAACTGAATGCAACCTTCTATTGTAAGAATTTCTTTGAAATTTGGATCTTCCATGATTAATCTTTGACTTGTAGGTTTGTACCTGAATAGTAGGCCTCCTTTATTTTCTTTCTTTGGTGTAGCCATTTCTTCTTGTTTTGCAACAATGGCCTTCTATAGATATTTACACCTGTTCAGTAAAAGCCTTTAATGACAATGAGCTGTTATGGTAAAAGAGGACTGACATGACAGAGGGTTTCTAAGGGAAATGAAAATGATAGCAAGCTTATTTGGTAGCATCTTACAACAATGGAAAATAAAGTGTGAGGAATGAAGGATTGATTTTAAAAAATGAGATGAGATTTATTAAGAAAATGGTGGTTGATGCCAAAATATGCCTATGAATTTCAATGATAACCCTATTCTGACAGCATGACCTCGAAACCCTCAAAGTTTAACAACTCATCATTATGCAGAAAACCGTTATAGGATGACACACTTTCGTAGTGCATTTAGCCTTACAAGTGTTAGTTTCGCTACAAAATTACTAGGTGTTTCCGTAACAAAATCTATTAATTTTGTACCAAAATCACTGTGGACTGAGAATTTTTTTGACATGTGGCCAAATTTGAGATATTAGGTTGATTTAAAGTACCTATTTCAGATTTTTTCCTTTGATGTGACTTAAGATCATTCCCTAACAACTTAAAAAATCATAGAAGCTTATACTAATCATGAAATTTATCATTTCATGATGGTATGCTTCTAACCAATCTAAATACAAACTTGACACATTTCAAGTTATGATTTTGAAAATTTAGGGTGTGATAACATAATTTCAAACGCCAAACAAAATATTTCGGTCAAAAGTCCGAAATCGAGGATCTTGTCGATGCTGCCTCATGGTACTGGAAGATGACGTTTCTAAGTAAACTTCTTGGACGATGATTTGACGTCGATAGGAAGTTACTTTATTGCGAAATGGGGGTTACTGATTTCAGAGAAAAATGTGACTTGATATAGCAATTTTCAGGGATGACTGTCATGAGAATGAAGGTTTATGAGTATTACTGAAGATGAGTATTCACTAGATGACTTGGCAGCATTGACCCAAAACCAAACTGAAGGTATGATGAGCCATAGGTATGAATGAACCGTCGAGAATATTACCCAACCCAAATAGTCACGATGATGGAGTGAAGTGTCATGCTCAAGAGTGACTTGCTACAGTAAAAAAAAAATTCACTTTCCCAAATTTTCCCCGGTCATTTGTCGACCAATACCTCTTTATTTTTTAACAAGCTTGAGGAGGATAACATATTCTTGATCTATAATTCAACCCTTCAGGTGAATAATGTATCGCTATTTAATAATTTAACGAGTCTAGCGATGAATGAAACTTGATTCTTGCCATGATCAAAAAACTCGTCGCTATTTTATGTTTTAACGAGCCTAATGACAGTGAAAAACAAGTCCTTTTTCATATTTAGAGAGTTTGAAAAAGAGGAAAAAATAAAACTCCATAAGTAACTTTTTGTAAAGTTGTTGATCAGATCCGAGAAAGTGTAAAATAATATCTGAGAGAACCTCCTAGTCATGTTCAACTAAGGCATTCCTTTTTTGTGAATAATCTGTCTTAGTCCGGAAAAGGGTCAAATTTATACCAAGTATATATCAATTCATTAACTTTTACGAGCTCAAAAAGCCAAGTACTCAAAAATATTTTCATATTATCAGAGTCTAAAAGAGCTAAAAGAAGACATGAGGGTTTCCATTTTCATTGTTATCAAAGATCGAAAAAGAGATAAAAGTGCTTCAAGTCCTCTTTCATTTTTATCAAAGCTCTAAAAATAAGGATAAAAGTATCCTTTGTGGTCAAATCATTCTTGAAATAAATGTGTACGACTAATCTTCTCATAATTTGCAAACCTATTCAGAACAACATCAAATGGATTAAAAATACATGTTTCATGATAAAAAATGAATAAAATTGTAGTAACAGAAATAAATATGATTTTCAAATAATTAAATGACTAATTAAAAGATTTTTACTATTCATTTTTTCCATTTGAAGGTTACCATTTTCATTTTGGAGCTCTAAACCTGTTTTTGCCCCCGAACTTCAGCTGTTGATTGCGATCGATTCTGTGGATGGGTTTCATCGTCGTTTGATCCAAGTTGGTGCCATAGACCACCTATTTCTTTCAATAGTCATTTCATTGTAAATTTTTAGGGATTTGGGCCCCTTGGGGTAAATTATTTTTCTAGAGAGAGTAACGCACCCAAACAGCCATGTATTCTCATAATAATGAGATGGAGGAAAATAAATTTGAAGAAATGTGTGACGAACAAAGACAAGATCAAAGAAAGGATAAAAGTGAAGAACAAAGGGAAACAAATAGAACATATCAAAGAGAATATGTAAGAACATATCGACAAAGAAAGGAGCGAGAAATGAAAACTACATAACAACAAGAAGAGAGAAGAGCACGCCAAAGAGAATATCAAAAAAATTATCGACATAGAAAGAAATTAGAAATGAAAGTTGGATAACATGAAGAACAAAGGATAAAGCATAATGAAAAAGCATGAGAATATCGAAAAATAAAGGCACAAGAAATTTCAACTGCGGAACAACAAGAAGAGAGAAAAGCACGCAAAAGAGAATATCAAAGAGAATATCGAAAAAGAAAGATACAACAAATAATAGAAGAAAATGCAGAAGAAAGAGGAAATGGACAAGATAACCCAAAGGAAATAACACCTGAAAAACATGAAGAACAGAGAAAATGGAAAAGTGAACAAAAAAGATCATATTGATAAAGAAAACAATATCTGAACAACTCATACATGGTATAGGACGAAGAGGAAAATCCTATGAAAGAAACATGTTTAAAACATATTGATTCCCAACATCAACATGAAAGTTTTGTTGATATGAATATTTCACTTCGAAAATTTCGTGATAGGATTAATCGATTGGCTGATGTTCAAATATGTCATGTGTGTGAAGAGTCGTATTCTAGAATTCAAGTACATACGACAAACATAGGTACAATGTGCATGATATGTAAACGAGAAGGAAGTCATCGTAGATTTTCAACAGATAACCATATGAATCTAGGAGAACAACCTAATGTTCTTGCAGAGCTCAGACAAGTCGAAGAGATGTTGATAGCACGTGCAAGTCCAATTTTGAAGGTATGCACTCAATAGGTGGACAATACAAATATTTAGGCAACACCATTAGTTTTCCACAAGAGGTTAGCAATCTTGCCATTAAGTTACCTCGACATATTAAAGACTTGGATTTGATAATTGTTGTGTGGAAAAAAGGTGCAAAGGGATCAAGTTATGATTTTACTGTCAGGAAATAAATTGTATTACATGCATTACACTATAAGATTCATAATGATCCATATTATCGTGGAGTTCAAGTTGATAATGATGCACTTCAAGATATACCTGAAATTGCAACATATGTATCACATATGATTAATGCTATTACTTTGCGAGAGAAAGATAGTGACACTAAATTTTCAATGTTGGAATGGGTTCCATGGATTGACGATGCATTATATGGCTCACATACAACTTAAGGTGGATCCACCTTAACTCTAGATGGATCACAATGAAGTTGGTTTATTTTTCAGTGTAAGCACACACAATTATTAACAATGTACATTAATATGATGATTTCTAATCCTATTTTATTTCTTACACTAGATGCATTGATATAAGTGTAGATGTTGGTTTCAAATCCTATTTTATTACTTGCACTAGATCCATTGATTTCAATATAGATGTTGATTTCTAATATTATTTGATTACCTGCATTATATGCATTGATCTTAGTGTAGATGTTGTTTTGTAAACTTATTTGATTGTTTGCATTAGGTGCATTGATTTCGGTGTAGACGTTGATTTCTAATTTGATGTACATTGATGGTACATTAATTTTAAAGTGGTTGGGTTATGATTGTGCATTGATTTCAGTGTAAGCACACAAAATTATTAACAATTTACATAAATATTTGTGTTATAGTAAATCAACCTATTAATATTGAAGAGCAAGAGAGACAATGTATGATGTTTAGTACAATAGTTCAAGCTAAATATTTAAATGGTTTATTATTTCAATTGTCCTTTTCATATAATCGATATGAAAATATGACAAAACTAACAAGGGTGACAATAGGAATAGAAAAAGAAAATAATTTGAGATTGATCACACTGAAGACTATTTGTAATTGACTACATTCTTATTATTTTCATTTTCTATCATTCAATACTATTACATTGTCACTTTGCATTCAAAAAATTATTTCATCATTAAATTTATTAGCAATATTTATCATCTCAAAAAAATGAGGTAACTAAGAAAATTTTAAAATTAAAATGACGAGATAAATATCAGATATATTTAGCATATATAAAATTATTCTATTTATATTATCTGTATTTACATACTATTGATAAAATTAATCATATTTTCGATAGATTTTCCTTGGCCACACACGACTGAAAACAACCTAGATCCATCTTAACTCTGGATCTATCAAGCGTCGAGAGGGATTAAATCTCTCGAGGTGCATACCTTTCCTCAAGTTTTGCACTCAAAAAAATAGCTTTGCACCTCTAGAGATTTGATCCCTCTCGGCGCTTGATAGATCCAGAGTTAAGATGGATCTAGGATGGATCCATTTTAACTCTAGATCTATCAAGCGCTGAGAGGGATCAAATCTCTAGCTGAGGATAGATCACAATGAAGTTGGTTTATTTTTCTTAGGTACAATGTGCATGAGATGTAAACGAGAAGGAAGTCATCATATATTTTTAGCTGATAACCATATGAATCCAAGAGAAAAACCTAATGTTCTTGCAGAGCTCACACAAGTCGAAGAGATGTTGATAGCACGTGCAAGTCCAATTTTGCAGGTTATGCACTCAATATGTGGACAATAAAAATATAGAGACACACCATTAGTATTCCACAAGAGGTTAGCAATCTTGCCATGAACTTACCTCGACATATTAAAGACTTGGATTTGATAATTGTTGTGTGGAAAAAAGGTGCAAAGGGATCAAGTTATGATTTTACTATCGGGAAATAAATTGTATTACGTGCATTACACTATAAGATTCATAATGATCCATATTATCGTGGTGTTCAAGTTGATAATGATGCACTTCAAGAAATACCTGAAATCGCAACAGATGTATCACATATGATTAATGCTATTACTTTGCCAGAGAAAGATAGTGACACTGAATTTGCAATGTTGGAAGGGGTTCCAAGGATTGACGATTCATTAGATGGCTTACATACAACTTCATTTGCATCAAAGCTTCCAAATTCTACATGAGAGATTGATATTATTCGACAGTGGTTAAACAACCCTAATGCAGAGGAACAACCTAATACAGAGGAAGTGCTTAGTTGGCCTAGAATTGGCTCATCTTCAATCAATGAATATAACACTGTGGGATTATTTGATATGGCATTTCCGTCATTGTTCCCAAAAGGTGAAGCAGATTGGTTGCAAGCACGTGAGAGACATTTCAATCTTCATGAATATGCAAAGCATCTTCTTCGATATCGTGATAACAGGTTTGGAAGGCACCCACGATTTAGATACTTTTTACTCAATATCATCATGAGACATCGTGCTCAAGCTTCGTCTACAATATTTGTGAAGAAAAATATGACAGATTTACCAACAACAATGGAGGAGATACGAGAAAATTTACAAAATATTCCATATTCACGAATTGGAGAAAGATTGATGCGACTTGGCACTATACTAAGAGGCACACGTGCATATTGGAATAAGTGTCGTGCTGAGCTATCAGACATGGATCAACAAATTGGGAGTCCTAAAATATTCTTTACATTAAGTGCGACAGATATGCAATGGCCAGATTTACATAAATTAATGCCAGGTACATGTCCCAGAGATCCAAGGGAAGCGAGGAAATGGAGACGTCAAAATGTAATTGATAATCCTCATATTGTAGCACATTATATGCAGTTAAGACATACAATGTTTCGAGATGAAATTTTCGAATGTTATTATCAAGCTACAGATTATTCGTGTCGCTATGAGTGGCAACATTGTGGGTCTCCACATGTGCATGGATTTCTATGGATAAAAATTTCTCCTAACATGGACATGTTGATGAATGTGTACATGCAATGGATCCACATGATCAACATCAAAGAAATATTCAAGTTAGACACAATATTGATGATCATCCTTGCTTAAAGGACACACGACAAATATTTCAGTCTGATCCTATGACTAATTATGAAGAACTTCTTAATTGTGTTGAGCGTTACATCACTGGAAATGAGAGATCATGCCTTCGAACGAAGGCAGGAAGATTTTTATGTAGATATAAGGCACCATGGGATTTATGTGAAGAGTCCAAACTTTATGTCGATGAGAATGGAGAAAAAAAGTATGAACCGAGAGGAAATGATGATAGATTGAATAGACACAATCATGAAACATTGATGATGTGAAGGGATAATATTGATTGGCAATCAGTTCTTTCAAAGCGCGTTGTCATTAATTACATAGCAAAATATGCAGCAAAATCTGAAAAAGGATCAGAAACATTCCATAATATGTTGATGCATGCTTCTTCTATTCAAAATCCAAATGAACGAGCAACATGTGCATACAAGAGCTTGTTGTGTGAAACTATTATTGACAGGGATATATGTGCACAAGAGACATGTCATTTGCTTCTAGAACTCCCTCTTTCTGAATGTAGTCATCGATTGGTGGTTCTGAATGTTGGTAGGAAAGTTTTCAAACAAGTACAGATTGAAACATATGATGCCGATAATGATAATTCCCTTATTGATGCATATACCAAGCGACCTTCCCATATTAAGCACCTTGCATTGATAGATGTTGAAAAATCATGGTCATATGATAAACATCGACGTGGGGAGAAATGGTTAGAACGGAAGAATGGAGCTATTGTACGTGTGCTTCCTCGATTTAACTCAGTTGCTGATCGAGGAGATGACAAGTTTGTAGAATTTTGTTGGTCTGAGCTAGTATTGTACAAAGCCTTACGTTATTTCCATAGAGATATAGGCCGAGGAGATGATGAGATAGTCAATAATTGGGAAAACTTTCAATATAATCCATGGCATATTGATCGCAATCCATTACCACCCATTGATCAAGTAGAATCTAAAGGAGAAGAAGTTCAGAAACCACCTGCAGATTCTAGGGAGAATGAGTGGGAGATAATTTGTGGATTGTATGAGAAGAAATATATAAATTACAATGAATTTGAGATGCTGGGATGCATAGATCGTGATCGTGCACATAATTGGAACACACATTTTGTTGATGAAGTGACTTTCAATCATGCTATTCATTTCATATCAGAAAAGAAAAAGTTGAATTTAATCTGTGCTAACCAACATGCAAAGTCTTATTCCATAGAAAGTTTGGGGGTTAAGTAAAGAATATCATTTGATATTGTCCTTGAACATAATAGATTAGGGGTTTATCAACTACTTATCATAATCCAAGGCATTGTAGGTACAAGAATGTCTTATTTGATCGGAGCTATTAAAAATGCCCTTGAAGCCGAGTCATTTCCATAGAAGAGTCCATTACTTCTTTTAGCTCCTACAGGGGTTGCAGCTTTCAACATATCTTCAAGAAGAATTCATTCTGTACTTCAAATTCCAATCAAAGACATGTCACCTTTGAAAGGATCAAGTTTAATGACCCTACAACAATATTTGAAGCATGTGAAGTATATCTTGATAGATGAAATGTTTTTCATTGGAAGAAATTTGTTGCAAAACATTGATAAGAGACTTCGACAAGATTTCCCAAAAAATGAGAAGCTTATTTCTGGTGGGAGATCGATTATATTGTCGGTGATTTGAGACAATTGCCTCCTATTTAGATAAACCTATATATGCATGTGAAGGTATTGCAAAAGAATTATGGAACTCATTCACAACAATTGTGACCCTTGATACTGTGTTTCGACAAGATGGAAAAAGCAATCAACAAATATATTTTCGTTGTTTGTTAATGAAGGTAAGGGATTTAAAACCAACTATGGAAGACTAGAAAGCACTTATGACTCATACAAATACAGGCTTGGATCCTTCCACAAATGAGTCCTTTGATAAGGAAATACATTTGTTTGCAACAAATGATGATGTAGAACATCATAATAAGCTTTGTTTAAGAAGGCTAAATTGTTCCATTGCAGCTAGTTTTGCTACAAAAGTAAAAGGAAATTCCATGCAAATAGATGAGGATGAAATGGAACTTGAATTAATCATTGTATTTGGAGCTTGAGTGATGCTTACATCAAACATATGGACTGATGCAGGACTTGTAAATGGTGCTCTTGGAATTGTAGAAAAAATTGTGTATAAACCTAGAAAATCACCCCCAGAACCACCCAGATATGTTTTAGTAAGATTTGATAATTATATGGGAGTACCATGGGATGATTCATCCCCTCAAACATTTCCTATTACACCTATTGAAAGAGGTAGTAGAAAACAACTTCCTTTGAAACTTGCTTGGGGCTTAACAATCCATAAATCACAAGGATTGACTTTGGAGAAAGCTACTATTAATATTGGGAAGAAAGAGAGACATGGTATGATGTTTACTGCAATATCTCGAGTTAAAGATATGAATGGTATACGATTTCAAACTCCCTTTTCATCTAATCGATATGCAAAGATGGAAAAGGTAGCAGGTGTGACTGCAAGAAAAGCAGAAGAAGAGAGATTGAGATCAATCACATTGTAAACTATTTTTTGATTGACTATATTCTTATTATTTGAATTTTTGATCTTTCAATATTCTAACATTGCATTTTCAATCATAATATATAATCTTATACATATTAAAAAAATTTAATATGAGCGCATTAGGTAACTAATAAAATTTTAAAATTAAAATGACCAGAAAAATATGAGACATATTTAGCATATATAAAATTATTATATTTATATTATCTGTATTTACATATTATTGATAAAATTAATCAAATTTTCGATAGATTTTCCTTGGCCGCACACGACTGAAACTAACCAAGATCGAGGATCTAGAGGGATCAAATCTCTCGAGGTGCAAACCTTTCCTCAAGTTTTGCACTCAAAAAAAGAGGTTTGCACCTCGATATATTTGATCCCTCTCGACGCTTAATAGATCCATAGTTAAGATGGATCTAGGCTGGTAATTATTGATAATTGTGCTAGAAATCATAAGTTGTACTAAAATTTATAATATTTTGACTAAGTCAAATTACATAAAAATATAAATAAAATAAAATAAAATAAAAAATTAATGTAATTTAATATAAATATTTTAATTTTATAAAAAAAAATAAACCATGGTATTGACTCATGGTATTGAGAAACAATGGTATAGACCGATGGTATTTATGTAAAATGTAGTCTATTTAAACACGAAGAAATGAATAATTAAAAATAGAAACTTAGTAAATTTTATGATTTAATGCAGCATTGTTATTGATATATTGGGAGACCAATTAGCACATGTTAGGGAAAAGACTCGTCATTAACGCAGGACATCCCTCAAAAGTCTTGCAGGGATATGCTATGGAGGACTATGACGAGTCGACTTCCAGTACTACAAATTCTGCAAAATCTGCGATTAGCAATCCATCGTCTTTAGATCCTTGTGTTTTAATCAACATCGTGCCCAACATATTGGAGAATATATTTCTAAGAGTTCCTGTGCGGAAATATCCCCAGATCGGGAGCACATGCAAAGCACTGAAAGAGTTTCTTGACGAGAACAAGTTCCTTGGTCAGTATATCGAAGAGCATGTTGTGGAACGCGGAGAAAATATTGTTCCGGTGAAGTTAGGGTGGAGGAACCGCTTAGCGCGTTACAGGAACAGATGCAGTGGTCAGGTATCGTGGGGGTTGGGCTCCAAGCTCGGCTCCTGATACTATCGATGCTACAATATCAGAAAATTCGAGTTGAGAGGAAATGCAGAGATGCCCATTCCCTGCCACGAGGGATTGTTTTTCCCGTGGATTGAATGCGGGATTTGGCACAGGTGGTTCAATGGTGGCTTCGTGCACCCGAATTCGAGAACAATACCGAAAGCCATAGCCGTAGCCGTGGCATAGCTCGTCGACCCTACAGTGTGTGTTCGAGTACAAGGTGAATTACATCTACAGTTCTATTTTAATTTTCTTAGTTTATGTTTTTAAGTGTTAGCTTTATCTAAGTTTCGATTTTTAAGTACATCTACGGTTTTGTTTTAATTTGCTTAATTTGTGTTTTGGAGTGTTAGCTTTATATAAGTTTTGTCTTTTATTTTTTTTTCAAAGTGTTAGTTTCATGTTTAGGGTTTATCTGGTCTTTTTTAAGTTAATATTTTTTTGTTCATCTATTATAATTTAGATTATTAGTTTTTCATATATAAAATTCAATGTGTATTTAAGAGAACTGCCCAAATCCAGACGGTTACAAGAAGTGATGGAAGCAGCTTTTTATTCATAGGGCTCGGTGTTTATAACCTAAGTGAAAAACTGAGAAAAATAATACATATATACATTAAAAGTTAAGTAGTTGTTCGACTGTTTTTACTTGCTTTTCTTTTTGTGCCCTTTCCGCCATTGTTTTGAGTTTGGAGCAACTGGAACTAATGTGAATTTGCTAGGCTTCCCAAACTTTTAGAATAGATTTTTTTATTTGAGTCTCAGCTTTTTTAAATATAAACTCTTTTTATATTCTTTTTATTTTTTTGATAGTGTTATTTTTCTATTGATGTGGTGCATTGTTCTCTTGTATTTAGATGTTATTTTACTCATGGAATGTGATGATTCAGTTTTGGGTGTGTGTTTTTCTTTTTCTTGTTTTGGATGGGAGGATCTTTTATGATTTATTTTTCTTGGTGAGTGCTGGCTATGAGAGGTCTACAATCTTTTTTTTATTTGTGTGTTATTCATTTGTTTTGGGGATCATTTTTGCTTGTGTAGATGTATTTTACAAATTTTTTGTTTGGTATTTGAAAGTAGTATTTTCATAATTTAATAAGGTCTTTTGAGAGATTTTTATGTTTTATTTGATGTGATTAGATAAGCCTTTGTTGAGATCTATTTCTACACAAATTTTATCCAAAGTAAATAGCTCTTTCTTTGTTATTTCAAGATCTCTTTCTTTATTATTTCAAGATCAGTAATTTTTCATTTTCCAAAGTTATTTTTTATTTAGCTTAGAACCTTATGGTGCTAGAAAGTAAGGGGGTGATTTAGAAGCTCTACCCAAACCAACATTGTTGAAACAGCCATTTTTGTAGCATCAAAGTATGGAAGTGGTGGCTATGAGAGGTCTACCATCTTTTTGATTTGTGTGTCATGTCCTTTTTCTTTATTCCAATATATTATTAAAAATTAACAAATTTGTATTAATAAGTGAATATAAAAGGTTCTCACATGGAGTCATCATTTTAATAGATTATACTCATTATGCCAATAAGAGTCTTTAGAGAGTGAATGGGTTTTCTTAAATTATCTGTCAATAGGATTCTACAAGATGTCATTGGTTGCCCACACTATAATATCCATTAAAAATAATTGTCCATAGAATTAATGAAATAGGTCAATATATTATTTTTATTTAAATAAGTCAATATATTATTTTTATTCAGCAATATAATACAGAATTTTAATTCTAGTTGTTTGGTCAATAATTTGTTTTCATTCAAGTTTACAATTAAAAAATTTATTATATTATATATTATTTTTCCATTAGGTATATATATTTTAATAATTATTAAAATTTAATAATAAATCTACACTAATCAAATAATGAAATGGTAACTTTTTTTAATTATGCCTTTATTTTGAATATAATTAGGTTAAATTAAAATTATTTTTTTGTATGAGTATTTATATTATGATTATAAATTTTGAGTATATAATAAATATAAATTAATCTACATTTATTTATATTTATTGAATATTTGTATTTGTAATTTATATAGTAAGTGGTCATATTTGAGGATTATATAGAATTTTGATGAGAAGATTTCATCACCTCAATGATCATTTTGATTGAAAAAATGAGTTTAGGTTGGAAAAGTATGTTCGTGAATATCTCATTCTGAATTTCAACTTCTAGGAAAGACAATTTTACAAACTCAACAATTCAAAACTACAATTTTACAAATTTTTAATGGAATTAGAAAAAAATTGAGCAGAAAATCAGGCTAAAAAAAGCCAGAAACTAGTTTCTTTAGACTATATTGCAACTCAGATCTCCCACTTACCCTCTTTATAGAAACCACTTTTTTAAAATGTGTTATCAGTTATTCATGTTAAATAGTTTTTATTTTCTATACATGTACCAACCAAAAATAACAGAAAACCACAAATGTAATATATCTCTAAAACATCATCTAGTCCTGTTTATTGCTTTTGCTCCCTTACATAATTTAATCTGAAATTGTACAAGACTGAATACTTGAACTTGCTGCAAAGGAGAGGAACATTTTCATGAATTATACTTCTATATATATTCTCAATCAATGTGTTCATATGCATGCTAAACTTAAGTGATTTGAGTTCATATCCATACTTATGTTTACTCGTGATTAGTTATTTTTGAAGTTTAGTACGTAATCTAATTTTGTTCGTTGTTATTTGGTTCTATTTTATTGTAGAACACAGGTTGGATGCTTGCTGCTCATGTATGGTGAGTGTATTATGCATTAAGAATCCTATAACTGGCATTTATAGGACACTTCCTTTCATTAATGGAAGATGGAGCTCCAAACTGAAATGCATGGCAAGGTACGGAAGAGATAATTTTAAGGTTTTGGTTGGGATGCCACTTAATACTCACAGTGAGCATGAGGAGGATCGTGATCGTGATCGTGAGGGAGTTAGTTTTGTGAAAACAGTGATATATGATTCCGCAATAGATTCATGGAGAGAGTTGATAAATTGTTGTTTATATCCCCTTCAAAATATTAGAGTAGTTGATACTCATGGAATCTATTACAGAGGTGCCATGTATTGGCTATTAGAGGCTACTCAGAATCTAATCGTTTTCTGGGTTAGGAATGAAAGATGGGAAATACTTGAAATGCAGAAACCACAATGTGCTCATCGTGGTTTGCAAGGAACAAGTGTTAATGGCTGGAGAAAAGGACAAAGTGATAATTATTTGGAAGTTAACCAATCAAAACTCGCTTGATCAATCTCATAAAAAGAAAGGTGAATGGATGGAGATTTCTAGATCTACTGAGGAAAGATTCAACCAGATTCAATACCTTGAAATGGCAATACATAGTGCATGTATCCCCAGCGGCGGTGATATTGTGTGTTTTTAAAATTTGCTCAACAAGATCTCGGTGACATTTAATGTGAACACTAGCTCTTGGGGTAGGTCTAATGACATTCATGTCATTTAGGTATATGTGTTTACAACTCCAGATACATTTTGTAATCCTCTTTTTTATGAGATTGTTTCTTTAGAATTTTGTAATGTAATTTTTTTTGATGAAATTGTTTTTTTAGAAAATTAACACTTGATATTTTAAATGTTAAAGCTTCAATAAAATTAAAATTTATCTTGATACCTGAAAAAGCAAGAAAATAAAGTTTATGTAATATTCAATAAATAATTTTTTTATTAAAATAATCAATATTCATCAATTTATATGACAATTTTTTCATTAAATATTGGTGAAGTTTTATAGGTAAATTTTTACAAAATATTGGATAAATAATGGTGTATTTGAGATGTGTAATCACATAGTGGTAAAATTATGAAAAAATGTAGAAAAACATATTAGATAAAATCTTACAAATGAATAGGTATACTTTTTCATGAGTTATTTTTGTATAAATTGTAAATAAATATGTATATTTCTCCATGAGTTATTTTTATATAAATTTTAAATAGGAATGTATATGGTTTTAAATTTATTTTATTTTTTTTATAAATTTAAATATTTATTTAAATAATTATTTTTTATTGTGTATTTGAATATATTATAAATGGAATTTTTTATTAAATTATGGAATTAAGTAGAATTATGTTTATTTATTTAGCTTGTGAAGAGGAAATGGAAGGATAGCCATGATTTTTTAGGTTCTAAAACTATACAATGAGAGAAATAACTTATTTTAAATGTAAGTGGAACCCTTTTACATTACAAATAGTAGGTATATTCAAGTATTTACCAAACAACTTTTATTTTTTTAGACGTGGAAAAATCATTAAAAATTTAAGCTAACACATCTTATAATAATTTAAATTTTAAATTGCATACATTTGATATATTGCAAAGAAATATAAATAAAAATACATTTAAGCTAACACATCTTATAATAACTTAAATTTTAAAGTGTATACATTAAATATATTGCAAAGAAATATAAATAGAAATATAGCAAATTTGTGAAGGAACTTAGAAAACAACTAACTCATAGATAACAAAAGACAAAGTAACAAAAAAAAACCTAAAATCATAATGTACAAAGAGCAATAAAAATGCTAGTGGGAAAAACTTATTAAATCATTTGATAGATGAATGTAATAACCCAATTTAGAGGGCTAATAATTGATTAGGCTCTTCAAAATTGAGTGGGAGAATCCTAGAACTATGAAGAATATTGGAAGTCATGGGATAGGTTCAATTATGTTCTTGGCATTTAGGTAAATGATTTTACAACCTCATATTCAATTTGAAATGTATTCTTATAGGATGCATTCTTATAAGATTTAACTTTAGACCTAAATAAATAAATAAATTCAATAAATAAATTTCTTATTATAGTTCTAGGGGGTGATCAAATTTAGTAGATTTAAATGGGTCATTCACTCAATAAATTCTTGAATAAATTCTTTTTTAATTTATGGAATTACTGATAAAGTTTCATAGTTTTATATAGGAAATTAACAAATGATCATCCTTTTAGAGAATTTTATATAAGAAGTTTCTTATATAAGATTGCTAATTTTTTTTTTTAATTTTTGAAATGTGTTCTTATAGTAACTTAAAAAAAACTAAAATCATAATGTACAAAGAGCAATAAAAATGCTAGTAGGGACAATTTATTAAACTATTTGATAGATGAATGTAATAACCCAATTTAGAGAGCTAATAATTGATTAGGCTCTTAAAAATTGAGTGGGAGAATCCTAGGACTATGAAGAATATTGGAAGTCATGGGATAGGTTCAATTAAGTTCTTAGCATTTAGGCAGGTGATTTTACAACCTCATATTCAGTTTGAAATGTGTTCTTATACGATGAATTCTTATAATATTTAACTTTAGACTTCAATAAATCAATAAATTCAATAAATAAATAAAGTCAATAAATAAGTTTCTTATTATAGTTCTCCGGGGTGATCAAATTTAGTAGATTTATATGGATCATTCACTCAATAAATTCTAGAATAAATTCTTTTTTAATTTATGGACTTAGTGATAAAGTTTCATAGTTTTATATAGGAAATTAACACATGATCATCCTTTTGGAAAAATTAATGAGAAATATAGGAGGACATATTGTTTGCAATATTACAAGTGAGTATGCCCACTTCTCCATGGAGCTTGCCAAGACATTTTAGATAAAACTTCAAAATCAATAGTATTAATTTATGTTTCATACTATTAATTTAATGTATCATGATATTTTAGTTAATAAAAAATTAGTTAAAATTGCTAAAACTAAATATATTAACTTTATATGAAAAGGAACTTGATGTGAGACGTGATTATGTGGAATAAGTGGAATTTGGATGTATGACACAAAAAAATAAAGGAGAAGTGCATGACTCACCTTGTTGCACGAGCCATGAAAGAAAAGAAGGATGGAGGTGGAAGGTTCACTTTGCTTCTTAGACATGCAGTTGAGATTTCTACTAGATATCTCCATGAGGATGATGTTGTGGAGAGGGGAGGCCTGATTTCTTCTCCTAATGCAGGACAAGGAAAGGATTATGTAGGTATTAAGCCAGTTGGAATTGTGGAATATTGAAGATATGCTATAAGCATATATTATTTTCAATTGACAAGGGAGAAGCTTGGAAATATTGGATGTACACACTAGGAGATTGGTGATGTGCATTATTACTTGAGGACTCGAATTCAATCTAATACTTGGGTGGATGAGAGCTAGGGAGGAAACTTCCCAGCCCTTGCTTTATAGTAGACCTTTGGAGGTGGGTGTGTGTAGTTCCTTGATGACATGGGAAGGATTGCACCACCCTCACAAAGGGGCCTTTGGGGAAAGGCCCCACACATTGATCCGCATAGTAGTTACCACACTGTTGGGTGAGGTTTGGGTTAACTGCCAACCTCACCCTTTGTTGTTTTAATATGTATCATATATGGTTGGTTGTGTATATATATATATATATATATATATATATATATATATATATATAAGTGGTTAAAAAAGCCATTAGCCAAATTTGGGGTCAACCGTAAAATTAAATAGGCGACAAATTCTCTCATTCCTGTGGTCATAATCCTTGCATGGATAAGTTCCAAATTGTTTCCTCCTCAATGGCTACCACTAAACCTAGTTTTCCAAAATTTGACTTTCCATAACTTTGATATACGAACTTGGATTGAGGTGTCATTCGTGTCATTTGAAATCTTGCAACAAGATATTCAATCTAACCTGGTTCCACTTCAATCCAGTCAATTCTATTTTTAAGCTCTTCCATAGCCACTTATGAATTATGAGCATTTATGGAGCCACCTTAATCATTCCAACCCACTAATGAGATTTTGGGCCACCAAAACATTTATTAGTTAATTTCCAAGTGAGGGAATTCCTCTCTCACTTTCTCTTTTTCATTCCAATGAGCCTTACTTCCTTGAAACCAATACAAAGTACTCCACGCCTCACCATCATGAAGTCCTAGTCTTCTTGTCAAGAATCAAATCCTCAGGTATCTTCTCCAATTATTCACGTGAAAATTCGTGCACTGTAGGAACATGTCCAACCACTTCGGAGTCTATGATAAAAGTGTTAGACGTCATTTTGTCACCATGACATTTGAATGTCATTATGGGTCTATCGTCATCCATATTATGCTCCCTTATAGGTAAAAAATACTCATGTTCCTGAACCAAGTCTTGGAAACTCGAGAAAAGTTTTTTAAAACCTTTAAAATATTACTTGTGCGCTTTTTGTGACAATTACCTGCACATGCGATGATACTTCTTCTATTAGCCGTGGCAATCGCCGCTCTATTCGCCACCAAAAACTGCGCACCCCCATAAAAAGGAAGTAAACATGAAAATGTTACTTCTATAAGCCTATTTGGTCGAATATTCTCCCAACTTGAAGCTTCTAGAGTCGCATCAGTTCGAGATATATCCCTCTACTCATGGAGCTTATCCCTTGGCTAAAAGTCCATTCATTTGAGGTGTTATCACCCTTTAAATTGTTAAACATTTCTTGATAGATTCATATAGGTCACTCACCAAATGGATAAGGTCTCCTAAGCCATTTCATGGTGGTATAGGAAAAAATTTGCATTTTTAAGCCTATACTACGTTTTGACATCACCTTCATTTATGCCATTTCATGTCAAATCAGTCCCATACCATGTCTGTTGTCATTCCCCATGAATTAAAACTCAAAAGGATGAATCTACCAATTTTTTAAATTTTCGTAGCATCTTACACAGGAAAACAACATAAAATGCTACGAAAACACCTAATAATTTTGTAGCGAATATGAGGATTTCTCTATTTTTTGACTTTTGAGTAGTCAACTTCAAGGGAAATTTCTAGGCAAACGGAGAAGTATTTTAAGAAACTGAGAGAGGTTATTGTCAATAAGATATCAGGTAACATTAACCTCTTTTACTTTTCTCACAAGTGCTACAAATTAGGAGATACAAGGATATCTTTCAGACCTATTTTTTAGAAAATAGAATTTTCCTGCTTTACACATGTTTTTGAAATGCAAATTCTTGATAGCTGAAGATGGTATCTAAAAAAACAAGATAGTATTTTTTCTTAAAAACGTATTGATATAAAAAAACCTCCTCCAGTTTTGAAAAATCTATCAAGGACTCGAAAATATGAGTTCATTTCTAAACCCAAATTCTGCATTTTTTAGGAAATTTCGTTGCGTGCTTCAGGCTTGAAGCCAGAAAAATGCTACAAAAATTCTTGTAGGAAAATCCATTTTTCCCATGCTACTAAAACTCTCAATGAAACTCCCTAATGACGCTCTATTTTTGAAGAAAGGAGCTTTGGGTTGTATTTTGTTATCTTGAAAGTGTTTTAAAAGGTCATATAGCCACATTTATAGGTCAAATATAGTCAGAGGAATTTTTCTTTTCCAAGTTTGGTCTTCGACAAAGTTATCCAACTCATCAGTTCATCATTGAGGCATTATCATGTGACATGGCAGCAACTTCTTAAAAGTAGGAAGAAATGTTTCATGAAGACCTCCTAACATTTTTTAAAGGCTCATGGTAGTAGAAATTCAAGTTGACTGGAAAAAGTGTTTAAAACAGAGGCGCTACGAAAAGTTGCTACTAAACTACGATATGAAAATTTCTGTACATGGTTGTTTTAGTAGTCAACTTAAAGTTTGATTTTAGACCAAATGAAAATGTATTTTGGAAATATGAAAGAGTTTTTTCTTTGGCAGGGGGCCATCTAAAAAAACCTCTCTCATTTTTTGCAAATCCATCAAGGTTTGGAAATTATATACTCATCGTGGAAGTCTGTTTTTTAGAATTTTCACTGACCAGATTTGTAAAAAAATTGTAAAATTTGACTTAGAGGAGATCCAGCTCAACATCCACGTGTCATAATGGCACATCAGCACTCTAGTACACTCGGAAAATTAGTTGGTTGAAGTTGATAAGGGTTATTAAATTTATTTTTTGAACTATTAATGAAAGAAGAGTCCTTTTTGTATTCAAACTCTGCAAAACAGATATATCCCTAGGAAGTCTCCAAGTAATGGAATCATTTTTGAAATAGGTCTTTGAGGTGGGAATTCGAAGCTAGAAAGGTTGAAAAACATTTGTATGAGTCCTCACTCTATAAATTAGATAGTTTTAGAGTTAGAAAGGGTTGTAAGATGTTACTTGTGACTACTACTATTGTAAATTGTTCTGATCAGTAATAGACAGTCGCTGTGGGATTTCTCTTTCACCTGAGATTCATTTGATGTTTTTATGAAGCTTGTCTTATGTATCTTGCTACTTTATTTCAATATATTAATGTTTGAATACTCAAAATTCGTGCTTCTCATGCTCTGAATTCCTTTAAGCATTAAACTATTGTATATATTCCTCAATATCCTACTTTCAATATCTTAATGTTCATTACTCAGAATTCATGTTTCTCATGCTCTCATTTCTTTTGAACATTTATCTATTGAATAAATTTTGTGTGTGTTGCCCTTTCATTTAAATATCTACATGCCTCAACTTCCATAAGGAGAGCCATTGTTATTGAGCTCCCTAGCACTGAATCCATAAGCCCAATGGTAGTAAACCTTCTACATTTTCCACCTGCAATCATATACAATCAAGTCATTATCATAGAGTTAGCCATATAATAGAGTTTTCATTACAAACCATTTCATAGGTTGAGAGATCCCTCTCATAGTGATGAGGCTAATCTTCAGTCAAAAGCTGGTTTGAAATAGTTACTCCAAGTTGACCATTGCAGCAGCCCAACATGACTCAATTTGGTGATAACGGGAGGATCTCATCCCTTTCTTCATGGATCTGAAACTTCCTTAACCACTCTATAAATTGAGCTGAAGTTTTAGGTTTGAGGGTACAGGTAGATACTGATTTGAGTAGGTACTCGTAGTGGTGAGTTCATAGTAGATTTTGAATTAGAAAGTTCTGGTTGTACATTGAAGATCACACCTTTATGCACAAGACTTCATGTTTGTAATTCTAGAGAGAAGGGATTGTCAAACCAAAGAAAATGATTGCGTAGACACATGGGAGAAATCTGTTCAATATCAAGGCTCATGTTGTAATTTATCTCTTTTTTATTTCTGATAATACTTATGGATCTCTTTTTCTCTTTTCTTGTTTCTAAATTCATTGAAATGACGTCAATACTTAGATTTCTTGAACACTAAGTTGAACTAGTATTTATGATTATTATATACTGCAAGTGCTTTGATCCTTTGTATTTTTTGTGATTGCAGGTTCATCTTAGCATTGAAAGATTGCTTTGGAGTGAAAGGTAAAATGCTACATCAAACGTCTTGATTGAAAGGTAGGAGCATAACCTCCTCATTTCTAAGTTATAATAATCTAAAATGAAAATCATTTAGAGAAAGCGGCATTCAAATGCTTGTTTGTTCGAGGTACTAGGGAGATCAATGTTGCCCGCAAGAGGGATTAATCCACAAAAAAAATTGGTGAATCCACTCGGGAACACAAGTTTAGTTTTCTTTTGTTCTATTTGGTTTGACATTCTAGCTTTCCTAGTTTAAATTTTCTAAGTGTGGTTGGGTATTGGTTTGCACTGAGAAGTTGCGCACCCACTAGGAAATTTTGAAAAAATGAATATTTTCTCTTCCAAAGTGACATAACCAAATTTTTAAAGTTTAAGCTGATGTATACAAGCTATCAGAGTCTTTCTATTAACTCCTCCTTAACACCTTACAATCTTGTTTTATAAATCATCATTTTTACATAATTAGGTTAGGGTTTTCCCTAGTTTGCTATTGCTATTTTTGGAAGATAGATTAATTTGGCAAAGATCACTGGTTTTTTTTTATTGCCTTCTTGAGCCACAAATATTATTAACAGCCTTACCTGTTTGAGTATTTTTTTCTTACTTGATTGCAAAAAGGAAAAGCTTCTAGATCACTGAAGTGTGATTTGTCTCAAACTAGTCTTTCATGATTTCATTTATGCTAGTTCAAGTGGAAACAATTTTAGTTTTCTTACAACTAAGTGAAATCATTAAAAGACACTCATAGGTATCTTAGTTAGGATTGATAATTATAAATTTTATTTTCTTTGATTTTTTCTATACTTTTTAGGGTTTTTAGAATTTTCTTTCTTTTGAAAATTGTTTGTTCATCAAAATTGTAGGTTTTTGGGTTTATAATCAATGACATGTTTCATCACAAAAGAGATATTGGTCATGCTTGGAAATTAAATTGTTTTCTTGATGAAAAATAAATCTTATTTGAAGTTTTAGGAAGCTTGTACTTTTTGAGTTCAAAAGTCCTTCAACTTTACCTTAAATGGAAATTCATCGAAATAAAGAGTTGCATTACAAAGAATATACATGTTTGATAAGGATCCTGGATGTGATAGGTTTAACATAGGCATTATGGCAAGGGGTGACAGAAAAATAATGATGGAGATTCTGTGGCCCAAGGTCAAAGTATAAAAAGCAGCTTGGCGATAGTCATAAATATTTATGATGGGGAAATCCTAGTAGTCAGTAGGATGTCCAGGGTGGGTATATATTGGTTATGAATGTCATGGTTGCTTATGTGTGAGGGTGTGATACTCCAACCAAGGGTGACCGGGGACTACTACCATGGGAGAAAAAATGGATGGATGAATGGGGGACATAGTGCACCGTTTGCGGTAATTGTACACTTACCAAAATAATGAATTAATAGGGTTTGGTTTACACAAAACACAGAGGCGGGTGCCCCAAAAAATGAAAGTTTTCACTCACTGATGATGTGCAGAAGGTGTTTTGCTGACCGTTATGCAGAATTATGAATTACGGATAAAACATGTTCCCTAAATGTGGCGATATGCATTTAGAACAACAAATAAAATACTTTTTAGATACTTTCTCTAAGATTAAATAGACACACAGAAAGATAGAGGAACTTACTTGTGATCTAGGCATTTCCTATTCTCCTTCTGTTGCTCTTGTTGTGGCTTCCAATCCAACTTTGATCGACAGACTAGTTCCTGCAAGTATAAACACTAAACAACAAAGAGATTGCAATATAAAGATGCCTATTTATCTTAATTAGTTAAAATGATTAAACATGAAACATATATATTAGTTAAAAATCCATCATATGAAAAGTAGAAACATAAACATATATATACGGGAAAATGAGTAGCAATCTTTATTAATGGTTAAAAGGGGGAGGTTACAACCAGCTGTCGATTTGATGTCACTAGCTCCAGCATTGTCTCAACATCATCGCAATAAACATCTCACCAGTAGCATATCACTCCTATCACTCTCTAAATTGAGAATCCAACAATGTTTATTTACTAAATTTCTTCCTTCCATAACACTAGAATCTGTGCTCAATTTATAGGGAAACTAATGGTAGTTTCTCAATCAGTGACTTTCTAATAATAGGAAACACATTTTTCGAAGCTCATAGGTGTTAGAAGGACACATGGATTCAAATTTTGACACATATTGACTGTTCTAGAAGGCACTAGCCATCTGGAGATTCCAGAACAATGAGAATTTTTCTCCCATTTGACCAACGCACTCTTGAATGTCGAGAAGTGCTTTACAGAGCACCCTTGAATGGAGATAGCTGCATATGCAAAGAAATTAGTCCCTTTAGAGGTTGTGTTGGTGAGATCATAAGTGATATAACATATACTTCAAACCTTGGATGGTTTTTTCTTGTCTTAGGGCATGTAGCAACTGAAATGATAGGGGATAATAGACCCTATTTCATTGGTCCTAGGGATGATGTCCAGTTTTACAAGGTCATTGGGAATGATGCCCGAATTTAAATATAACAGCTGCCCCCTAAAAGATGAAGTCAGAATAATAACAATATTTTTTGAATGAGATGATTTACGATGTGATGGGTTGGCACTGAAGAGGAATTGCGACCCACATCGATCTTACAATACATTACATCATGATATATCCTCTTGATCAGAAATATTTGAGGGAAGGCATTCCCATGCTCAGCACATAAACTATCTAATAACATGTAAATCGTGTGGAAAGTTGTTTACATTGGAATGTTTCCCGATATAGAAATGCATATACATATAGGCCCATTTTTGGATGATGATCTGTATGTAAGGTCACCGTACAAATGATGTGTACAAAAATCCTGAAATTGTAGCCTAGATGGCTGAAACTAGATCTGGTGTCTTCTTATCTCGTTCACTCGATCGTTTGGGTACAAGTCTAGCCATGCGAATATATGATTTGTAGTTGAACATGGTAATACATCGTTTGATTACGAGCCAATAATGTGAGCTATTAACAAATGCGAGAGAACCACCATTGAAGTTAATGGATTTCAAGGCGCTGCAGTACATTTCGTAAGGCATGAATAAATTATTTAATGTGTTATCGCCAAAATCGTACCTTATTGGCTACTGATAAGACAAATTCAGTGTAACTATTTCAAACCACTTCTAACTAAAGCTTAGCCTCTTCAGTCTAAGAGGGCTCTCTCAAGGGGGTTTATGATATTGGTTAATGATAAAAATAGATGGCTAAATGTATGATTTATGTATTGTTTTTATATGTTTGCAGGTTGAAAAGATGAAGGCTTGCTACCATTGGGTTAAGGATTCAGTGACAAGGATAAAGATGACAAAGGCTTTCCTTGTGGAAGTTGAGGCTTGTTTATATTTCATGGAAATAATAACACATTCAGGAAAATCCCAATAACTTGAGGTTCAAAAGAAGTCAGAGCATGTGACACATGAATTCTGAGTAATGATACATCAAGGTATGGAAAGTAAAATACTCAATTCACCATAGCTTAATACTTAAAGGAAGCGAGAGGATGAATAATCATGAATTCTGAGTAATAAGCATTAAGACATTGGAAGAAAACATCTCCAAAGATAGGATAGAAACTCATTTAACCATGGCTTAATACTTAAAGGAAGTCAGAGCATGAACAATCATGAATTCTAAGTAATAAGCATTAAGATATTGGAAGAAAACATTTCAAAATATAGGACATAAACTCATTGAAATATAATAAGAATCTCAGGTGAAGAAAAGTTGTATTGTTATTGTATATATCAGAAACTCCAAAGATTTACAATAAAATAGTCTTCCCTAATCATATTTCCAACCCTTCATACATCGAATTACTCACCACTTATAGGCATCTAGCCTTTACATCCAATCTACCAAGTGGCTAGATCATTAAACTCTATTACTGACACCAAATCTAACCACTAACTAGATATTTAAAACTAGAACTGACACCTTTTGAATTAGGAGTTAGAGTCCTACTATGACTCAAACACCTACTTATTACATTTTAATCTAAATATGATCCAAATATTCCTCGAAAGGAATCATGTCTTACACCCATACTAGCCACAAACAAAACATTAATACTCTGACTGTCTTCATGAAAATGCTCTGCCTACTGTTAAGGAACTGTCAGTTTGATGATGTGGTAGCATAGTGAGCTGCTATCTTTGAACTGTATCCATAAAAAAAAATATTCACTTAGAAATATTCTGATCTGATACCCTTTATCATTCCCTGATACTCTTTATCATTCCTTATGGAGAACAGATTTTAAATAGTCATTTACCCATCACCTTCTTCCAAAAATTGACCTTGCTGTCAAAATAGAGTTTTGAGCTACTTTCATAGCGAATTTCGTAGAAAAAATCAAAAAGGTCATCTGAGATAATATTCTGCTATTCTTGACCATTGGAGGGTGTTAAGTGATCAAAAAAATTTAAATACAAGCCTAAAAGTTCCTCAACACTGTCAGTTTAGGTGCCTTAAAACCAAAAAGAAATTTTCAGAAATTCCAAAGCAAAAATTGGGCTTCAAGCCTAGCATGCACTGCGGAATTGCCTAATTACTCAGAGACTTGACAAAATTTAGGATCTGAGCTCTTCAAAGATCCATGAATATACCTGCATGTAAAGTATGATAATATAGGACAAAAAGGTCTATTATTCATTGTTACCTTCTTATTTACCAGCAGTTTCTTCATGAGCAACTTCAATAGTTTTTTCCATAGCTCCTCTTTCCATACCGTTCTTCTCTAATTCTATCTTCATCATCTCCATATTTACTTTCAACTCTTTGACTTGTCTCTGAAGAATTTTACTCTCTGCCTGTAGCCATAAATTCCTCTGCCTTGTGTGTGTCATTATGATGCGTAAAGGTTGTGATTTCTTCAACAATTTTTTGGCCTTTCCATTGGTTTTTTCAAAATGAGTAACCTAATCATTCACATTCTTTTCCACGTCATATATCATTTTTATATCTTTCTTGTATCTTTCCAGCTGTTTCTCTGTTTCAGAAAACTATTCCCTAGCTGCTTTTAACTATTCTTCAAGAAACTCATTTTCAGTTTTCTCTATGATTTTTTCCTTTCCCTTTCTCTGTTTGACTATTTCTTCCTTATCTTTAAACTATCCCTTTCGAAAATCTGCCTTAGACTCCTTCTGAATCTTTCTTTTAGATTGAACTTTCTTTTCTTTAGTAACTTGTGTCTCAGTAGGAGATATAACTATGACGTCTTGCACTGCTTCCCTTTTTTCTTTATCTTGCCTCTACTGCTTATTTCCAACTGTGATAGTCTCAAAAATTTGTGATCAAGTAAAAGGATTTCTAGGTTTAAAAAGAAAACCTGAATCGTCTCATGAAAAATATAATTTCTTGGCCATAAGCCCCTTCCCTTGAATCTTGGATCCTTCTACCTTAGTTGCTTTCACTACATGGGTTTCTGCAATGTGTATAGCCTATAAGATGTCTTCAAGCCTGCCTTTACCTCCAATAGTTTCCTTTGTGCTTCCTTTAGACCTTCTTGATGTAGGTTTAGTCTTGCTATTTATGATATGTATTTTAGCATGCTTATTAGTTGGTTGATGTGGTGCCACCTCTTGGATAAAATTAGCTTCTACCTCCATGTCTTTACCTGTAGCTTTTAAACCTTCTTGTTGATTCTCTTCTACTTCTGTAGTAGTATTCAGCTCTTGCCTAGGAGAAAGAGTTTTGAGTTTAGAGGCTTTCCTTGGGGATAAAACATCCATTTCATGCCCTTCATAAACAAGAAAGATGCCCAGTGTCTGTCTATTTTATTTAATTCTTCCAGTACTAGTAATTTCATCAATCCATGGTGAAAGATGGAAGTTTCAGTTCTTTCAGGTCTACCTTGCACTTTATCTGCCATTTTTCCAAGGCTTCTAAAAAGGTAAAAAGGGATATCTATCAACTTTTTTCCCATAAAATTAAGCAACAACTTGAAGTGATACATGTAGATTTTACAAAATCCTCCTTCACAAGTAAATTATTTCTGTATGACTGCCAATAAATTAGAGTATTTATCTTTAAGGAAAGTTCTGGGAATCCCTATAGTCATATTTATCCCTACATGTTCAGGCTTTAGATAATCATCGCAACTCTTTAAATCAAACTTTGTAGATTTAAACCATTCTTCTCCCATCCTAGGGATCCCTGTTGCTTGAGAAATGCTCTCACACGAAACTAGCACATAAAGAAATCCAGCCTTTGTAGATGTTCCATTGAAATTGAGTACAAAGTCTTGTGATACATGTTTCTAATGACCTTGCAACTTTTGACAAAACTGAATGCAACCTATTCTTGAAAGAATTTCTACGAAATTTGGATCTTCCATGATTAATATTGGACTTGTAGGTTTGTACCTGAATAGTAGGCCTCCTTTATTTTCTTTCTTTGCTGTAGACATTTCTTCTTGTTTTGCAGCGGTGGCCTTCTCTAGATATTTACACCTGTTCAGTAAAAGCCTTTAATGACAATGAGCTGTTATGGTAAAAGATGTCTGACATGACAGAGGGTTTCTAAGGGAAATGAAAATGATAGCAAGCTTCTTTGGTAGCATCTTACAAGAGTGGAAAATAAAGCGTGAGGAATGAAGGATTGATTTTAAAAAATGAGATGAGATTTATTAAGAAAATGGTGGTTGATGCCAAAACATGCCTAAGACATTCAATGATAACCCTATTCTGACATCATGACCTCGAAACCCTGAAATTTTAACAACTCATCATTATGCAGAAAACCGTTATAGGATGACACGCTTTCGTGGTGCATTTAGCCTTACAAGTGTTAGTTTCGCTACAAAATTACTAGGTGTTTCCACAATAAAATATGTTAATTTTGTACCATAATCGTTGCAAACTGAGAATTTTTTTGACATGTGGCCAGATTTGAGATATTAGGTTGATTGAAAGTACCTATTTCAGATTTGTTCCTTTGATATGACTTGAGATCATTCCCTAACAACTTAAAAAATCATAGAAGCTTATACTAATCATGAAATTTATCATTTCAAGATGGTATGCTTCTAACCAATCTAAATACAAACTTGACACATTTCAAGTGATGATTTTGAAAATTTAGGGTGTGATAACATAATGTCAAACGCCAAACAAAATATTTCGGTCAAAAGTCCGAAAGCGAGGATCTTGTCGATGCTGCCTCATGGCACTGGAAGATGATGTTTCTAAGTAAACTTCCTGGATGATGATTTGACGTCGATAGGAAGTTACTGTATTTCAAAATGGGAGTTACTGATTTCAGAGACAAAATGTGACTTGATATAGCAATTTTCAGGGATGACTGTCATGAGAATGAAGGTTTATGAGTATTGCAGAAGATGAGTATTCACTAGATGACTTCTCTTGAACATATCGATGACACTGAGATGAGTTGGCAACATTGACCCAAAACCAAACTGAAGGTATGAATGAACCGTCGAGAATATTAACAAACCCAAACAGTCACGATGATGGAGTGAAGTGTCATGCTCAAGAGCGACCTGCTACAGTAAAAAAGAATTTCACTTTCCCAAATTTTCCCTGGTCATTTGTTGACCAATACCTCTTTATTTTTTAACAAGCTTGAGGAGGATAACATATTCTTGATATATAATTCGACCCTTTGGGTGAATAATGTATCGCTATTTAATAATTTAATGAGTCTAGCGATGAATGAAACTTGATTCTTCTGATGATCGAAAATCCCGTCGCTATTTTATTTTTTAAAGAGCCTAATGACAGTGAAAAACAAGTCCTTTTTCATATTTAGAGAGTTTGAAAAAGAGGAAAAAATAAAAATCCATAGGTAATTTTTCATAAAGTTGTCAATGAGATCTGTGAAAGTGTAAAATAATATCTGAGAGAACCTCCTAGTCATGTTCAACTAAGGCATTCCTTTTTCATAAATAATCTATCTTAGTCTGGAAAAGGGTCAAAATTATACCAAGTAGATATCAATTCATTAACTTTTACGAGCTCAAAAAGGCAAGTGCTCAAAAATATTTTCATATTATCAGAGTCTAAAAGAGCTAAAAGAAGACATGAGGGGTTCCATTTTCGTTGTTATCAAAGATCGAAAAAGACATAAAACTGCTTCAAGTCCTCTTTCATTTTTATCAAAGCTCTAAAAATAAGGATAAAAGTATGCTTTGTGGTCAAATCATTCTTGAAATAAATGTGCACGACTAATCTGCTCATAATTTGCAAACCTATTCAGAATAACATCAAATGGATTAAAAATACATGTTTCAAGATAAAAAATGAATAAAATTGTAGTCACAGCAATAAATGTGATTTTCAAATAATTAAATGACTAATTAAAAGATTTTACTATTCATTTTTACCATTTGAAAGTTACCATTTTCATTTTGGAGCTCTAAACTTGTTTTTTCCCCCGAACTTCAGCTGTTGATTGCGATCGATTCTATGGATGGGTTTCATCACCGTTTGATCCAAGTTGGTGCCATAGACCCCCTATTGCTTTCAATAGTCATTTCATTACAAATTTTTAGGGATATGGGCCCCTTAGCGTAAATTATTTTTCTAAAGAGAGTAACACACCCTTAGGCATCGAAAAATGCGTTGGAATGCACTCAAAATGAGGCCTAGGTGCATACGCAATGCACTTTATATTGACCAAAACTGATTTGTTCATTGATATTTGTGTTGTAGTAATTCAAACAACCATTTCCTCTCATAATAATGAGATGGAGTAAAATAAATTTGAATAAATGTGTGACGAACAAAGAGAAGATCAAAGAAAGGAGAAAAGTGAAGAACAAAGAGAAACACATAGAACATATCAAAGAGAATATGCAAGAACATATCGACAAAGAAAGAAGTGAGAAATGAAAACTACAGAACAACAAAAAGAGAGAAGAGCACGTCAAAGAGAATATCAAAAAAGTTATCGACATAGAAAGAAATTAGAAATGAAAGTTGAAGAACATGAAGAACAAAGGATAAAGCATAATGAAAAAGCACGAGAATATAAAAAAATAAAGGCACAAGAAAATTCAACTGCAGAACAACAAGAAGAGAGAAGAGCATGCAAAAGAGAATATCAAAGAGAATATCGAAAAAGAAAGACAGAAAAAATAATAGAAGAAAATTTAGAACAAAGAGGAAATGGACAAGATAACCCAAAGGAAATAACACCTGAAAAACATGAAGAACAGAGAAAACGGAAAAGTGAGAGCATGAGAAGCATGAGAAGCAATAGTTTAATGCTTAAAGGAAGTCATAGCATGAGAAGCACGAATTATGAGTATTCAAACATTAATATATTGAAATAAAGTAGCAAGATACATAAGACAAGCTTCATAAAAACATCAAATGAATCTCAGGTGAAAGAGAAATCCCAGAGCGACTATCTATTACTGATCATAACAATTTACAATAGTAGTAGTCACAAGTAACATCTTCCAACCCTTTCTAACTCTAAAACTATATAATTTATAGAGTGAGGACTCATACAAATGTTTTTCCACCTTTCTAGCTTCGAATTCCCACCTCAAAGACCTATTTCAAAAATGATTCCATTACTTGGAGACTTCCTAGGGAGATATCTATTTTGCAGAGTTTGAATACAAAAAGGACTATTCTTTCATTAATAGTTCAAAAAATCAATTTAATAACCCTTATCAACTTCAACCAACTAAATTTCTGAGTGTACTAGAGTGCCGATGTGTCATTATGCCATGTGGATGTTGAGCTGGATCTTCTCTAAGTCGAATTTTACAATTTTTTCACAAATTTGGTCAGTGAAAATTCTGAAAAATAGTCTTCCACGATGAGTATATAATTTCAAAACCTTGATGGATTTGCAAAAAATGACAGAGGTTTTTGTAGACTGCCCCGTGCCGAATAACAAACTCTTTCATATTTCCAAAATACATTTTCATTTGGTCTAAAATCAAATTTTAAGTTGACTACTAAAACAATCATGTATAGAATTTTTCGTAGCGTAGTTTAGTAGCAAATTTTCGTAGCGCCTCTATTTTAAACACTTTTTCCAATCAACTTGAATTTATGCTACCATGAGCCTTTAAAAAATGTTAGGAGGGCTTCATGAAACATGTATTCCTACTTTTAAGGAGCTGCTACCATCACACATGATAATGCCTCCATGATGAACTAATGAGTTGGATAACTTTGTCGAAGACCAAACTTGGAAAAGAAAAATTCCTTTGACTATATTTTACCTTTACATGTGGCTATATGACCTTTTAATACACTTTCAAGATAACAAAATACAACCCAAAGCTCCTTTCTGCAAAAAGAGAGTGGCATTAGGTGGTTTCGTCGAGAGTTTTAGTAGCATGGGAAAAATGGCTTTTCCATCAATCATCTTTACTTCTTTGTTGTTCCAACACCTTCATTATGTCATGATACCTTGAAAACATCGATTTCCCCCCATAAAACATGCCAAAATTGGATTTTAAAGCAAAAAATCACCTACAAGAATTTTTGTAGCGTTTTTCTCGCTTCAAGCGTGAAGCACGCTACGAAATTTCCTAAAAAATGCAGAATTTGGGTTTAGAAATGAACTCATATTTCCGAGTCCTTGATATATTTTTAAAAACTAGAGGAGGTTTTTGTATATCAATATGTTTTTAAGAAAAAAACTCTCCTATTTTTTTAGATACGATCTTCAGCTATCAAGTATATGCATTTCAAAAACATGTATAAAGCAGGAAAATTCTATTTTCTGAGAAATAGGTCCGAAAGATATCCCTGTATCTCCCAATTTGTAGCACTTTTGAAAAAAGAAAAAGAGGTTAATGTTATTTGATATGTTATTGACAATAACCTCTCTCAGTTTCATAAAATACTTCTCTGTTTGCCTAGAAATTTCCCTTGAGGTTGACTACTCAAAAGTCAAAAAATAGAGAAATCCTCATATTCGCTACAAAATTATTAGGTGTTTTCGTAGCATTTTCTGTTGTTTTCCTGTGTAAGATGCTATTAAAATTTGAAAAATTGGTAGATTCATCCTTTTGAGTTTGAATTCATGCGGACTGAAATGGTATGGGACTGATTTGACATGAAATGACATAAATGAAGGTGATGTCAAAACGTAGTATAGGCTTAAAAATGAAAAATTTTCCCTATACCACCATGAAATGGCTTAGGAGACCTTATCCATTTGGTGAGTGACCTATATGACCCTATTAAGAAATTTTTAACAATTTAATGGGTGATAACACCCCAAATGAATGGAATTTTAGCCAAGGGATAAGCTCCATGAGTAGAGGGATATATCTCGAACTGACGCATCTCTAGAGGCTTCAAGTTGGGAGAATATTCGACCAAATAGGCTTATAGAAGTAAAATTTTCATGTTTACTTCCTTTTTATGGGGGTGCACAGTTTTTGGTGGCGAATAGAGCGGTGATTGCCACGGATAATAGAAGAAGTATCATCGCATGTGCACGTAATGGTCACAAAAAGTGCACAGGTAATATTTTAAAGGTTTTAAACATCTTTTCTCGAGTTTCCAACACTTGGTTCAGGAACATGAGTATTTTTTAACTATAAGGGAGCATAATATGAATGATGATAGACCCATAATGACAGTCAAATTTCATGGTGACAAAATGACGTCTAACACTTTGATCATAGACTCCGAAGTGGTTGGACCTGTTCCTACAGTGCACAAATTTTCACCTAAAAAATTGGAGAAGCTACCTCAGGATTTGATTCTTGACAAGAAGACTAGGACTTCATGACGGCGAGGCGTGGAGTACCTTTGTATTGGTTTCAAGGAAGTAAGGCTCATTGGATTGAAAAATAGAAAGTGAGAGAAGAATTCCCTCACTTGGAAATTAACTAATAAATTTTTTGGTGGCCCAAAATCTCATTAGTGTGTTGGAATGATTAAGGTGGCTCCAGAAATGCTCAGAATTCATAAGTGGCTTTTCAAGAGCTTAAAAATAGAATTCACTGGATTGAAATGGAACCAGGGTTAGATTGAATATCTTGTTGCAAGACTTCAAATGACACGAATGACACCTCAATCCAAGTTCGTATATCAAAGTTATGGAAAGTCAAATTTTGGAAAACTAGGTCTAGTGGTAGCCATTGAGGAGGCAAAAATTTGGAACTTATCCGCACAAGGATTCTGACCACAGGAATGAGAGAATTTGTCACATATTTAATTTTACGGTTGAACCCAAATTTGGCTGATGGCTTTTTTAACCACTTATATATATATATATATATATATATATATATATAGGTGGGAGACCACCAACCATATATGATACATATTAAAACAACAAAGGGTGAGGGTCTCAGGTAACCCAGACCTTGCCCAACAGTGTGCTAACTACTATGCGGATCCAACATGGTTTGAACCCGCTTGACCTGGTGGGATGACTCCATCCATTGAAGCATCGCCCATCAATGTGTGGGGCCTTTCCCCAAAGGCCCCTTTGTGAGGGTGGTGCAATCCTTCCCATGTCATCAACGCACTACACACACCCACCTCCAAAGGTCTACTGTAAAGTAAGGGCTAGGAAGTTTCCTCCCTAGCTCTCATCCACCCAAGTATCAGATTGAATTCAAATCCTCAAGTAATAATGCACATCATCAATATCCTCATGAGTACTTCCAACATTTCCAAGCTTCTCCCTTGTCAATTGAAAATAATATATGCTTATAGCATATCTTCAATATTCCACAATTCCAATTGGGTCTCTACCTACATAATCCTTTCCATGTCCTGCATTAGGAGACGAAATTAGGCCTCTCCTCTCCACAACATCATCCTCGTGGAGATATCTAGTAGAAATCTCAACTGCATGTCTATGAAGGAAAGTCAACCTTCCACCTCCATCCTTCTTTTATTTCATGGCTCTTGCAACAAGGTGAGTCACGCACTTCTCCTTTTTCTTTTTTTGTCATACATCCAAATTCCACTTATTCCACATAATCACGTCTCACATCAAGTTCCTTTTGATATAAAATTAATATATTTAGTTTTAAAAATTTTAACTATTTTTTTATTAACTAAAATATCATGATACATTAAATTAATAGTATGAAACATAAATTAATACTATTGATTTTGAAGTTTTATCTAAACTTTTCTTGCAAGCTCCATGGATAAGTGGGCATACTCACTTGTAATATTGCAAACAATATTTCCTGCTATATTTCTCATTAATTTTTCCAAAAGGATGATCATGTGTTAATTTCCTATATAAAACTATGAAACTTTATCACTAAGTCCATAAATTAAAAAAGAATTTATTCAAGAATTTATTGAGTGAATGACCCAATATAAATCTACTAAATTTGATCACCCCGGAGAACTATAATAAGAAACTTATTTATTGACTTTATTTATTAATTGAATTTATTGATTTATTGAGGTCTAAAGTTAAATCTTATAAGAATTCATCGTATAATAACACATTTCAAATTGAATATGAGGTTTTAAACTCAACTACCTAAATGCTAAGAACTTAATTGAACCTATCCCATGACTTCCAATATTCTTCATAGTCCCAGGATTCTCCCACTCAATTTTTAAGAGCCTAATCAATTATTAGCTCTCTAAATTGGGTTATTACATTCATCTATCAACTCATTTAATAAATTGTCCCTACTAGCATTTTTATTGCTCTTTGTGCATTATGATTTTAGTTTTTTTTAAGTTACTATAAGAACACATTCCAAAAATTAAAAAAAAATTATCAATCTTATATAAGAAATTTCTTATATAAAATTCTCTAAAAGGATGATCATTTGTTAATTTCCTATATAAAACTATGAAACTTTATCACTAAGTCCATAAATTAAAAAAGAATTTATTCAAGAATTTATTGAGTGAATGACCCATATAAATCTACTAAATTTGATCACCCCCTAGAACTATAATAAAAAAATTATTTATTGAATTTGATCCTTTCAAAGGTGACATGTCTTTGATTGGAATTTGAAGTATAGAATGAATTCTTCTTACAGATATGTTGAAAGTTGTAACCCCTGTAGGAGCTAAAAGAAGTAATGGACTCTTCTCTGGAAATGACTCAGCTTCAAGGGCATTTTGAATAGCTCCAATCAAATAAGACTTTCCTGTACCTGCACTTCCTTGGATTATCTTAATTAGTTGATCAACCCCTAATCTAATATGTTCAAGGACATATAAAATGCTATTCTTTACTTAACCCCCAAACTTTTAATGGAATAAGACTTTGCATGTTGGTTAGCACAGATTAAATTCAACTTTCGCTTTTCCGATATGAAATGAATAGCACTATTGGAAGTCACTTCATCAACAAAGTCTGTGTTCCAATTATGTGCACGATCATGATCTATGCGTCCCAGCATCTTAAATTTATTGTAATTTATATATTTCTTCTCATACAATCCAAAAATTATCTCCCACTCATTCTCCCTAGAATCTGCAGGTGGTTTCTGAACTTCTTCTCCTTCAGATTCTACTTGATCAACGGGTGGTAATGGATTGCGATCAATATGCCATGGATTATATTGAAAATTTTCCCAATTATTGACTATCTCATCATCTCCTCGACCTATATCTCTATGGAAATCACAAAAGGCCTTGAACAATACTAACTCAGACCAACAAAATTCTACAAACTTGTCATCTCCTCGATTAGGAACTGAGTTAAATTGAGGAAGCACACATACAATAGCTCCATTCTTTCATTCTAACCATTTATCCCCACATTGACATTTATCATATGACCATGATTTTGCAACATCTATCAACGCAAGGTGCTCAATATGGGCAGGTCGCTTGGTATATGCATCAATAAGGGAATTATAATTATCAACATCATATGTTTCAATATGTACTTGTTTGAAAACTTTCCTACAAACATTCAGAACCACAAATCGACGACCATATTTAGAAAGAGGGAGTTCTAGAAGCAAATGACATGTCTCTTGTGCACATATATCCCTGTCAATAATAGTTTCACACAACAAACTCTTGTATGCACATGTTGCTGGTTCATTTGGATTTTGAATAGAAGAAACACGCATCAACATATTATGGAATGTTTTTGATCCTTTTTCAGATTTTGCTGCATATTTTGCTATGTAATTAATGACAACGTTCTTTGAAAGAACTGGTTTCCAATCAATATTATCCCTCCACATCATCAATGTTTCGCGATTGTGTGTATTCAATCTATCATCATTTCGTTTTGGTTCATACTTTTTTTCTCCATTCTCATTGATGTAAAGTTTGGACTCTTCACATAAATCCCATAGTGCCTTATATCTACATAAAAATATTCCTGCCTTATTTCGAATGCATGATCTCTCATTGCAAGTGATGTGACGCTCAACAAAATTAAGAAGTTCTTCATAATTAATCATAGGATCAGACTGAAATATTTGTCATGTGTCATTTAAGCAAGGATGATCATCAATATTGTGTCTAACTTGAATATTTCTTTGATGTCGATCACGTGGATTCATTGCATGTACACATTCATCAAAATATTCTTCTGCAAATCTAACTTGCACTAGATCATCCCAATTCAACATGTCCATGTTAGGAGCATTTTTTATCCATAGAAATACATTCACATGTGGAGACCGACGATGTTGCCACTCATAGCGACACCAATAATCTGTAGCTTGATGATAACGTTCGAAAATTTCATCTTGAAACATTGTATGTCTTAAGTGCATATAATGTGCTACAATATGAGGATTATCAATTACATTTTGACATCTCCATTTCCTCGCTTCCCCTGGATCTCTAGGACATGTACCTGACATTAATTTTTGTAAATCTGGCCATTGCATATATGCTGCACTTAATGTAAAGAATATTGTAGGACTCCCAATTTGTTGATACATGTTTGATAGCTCAGCACGACACTTATTCCAATATGCACGTGTGCCTCTTAGTACAGTGCCAAATTGCATCAATATTTCTCCAATTCATGAATCTGGAATATTTTGTAAATGTTCTCGTAACTCCTCCATTGTTGTTGGTAAATCTGTCATATTTTTCTTCACAAATACTATAGACGAAGCTTGAGCACGATGTCTCATGATGATATTGAGTAAAAATTATCTAAATCGTGGGTGCATTCCAAACCTGTTATCACGATATCGAAGAAGATGCTTTGCATACTCATGAAGATGGACATGTCTCTCACGTGCTTGCAACCAATCTGCTTCACCTTTTCGGAACAATGACGAAAATTCCATATAAAATAATCCCACAGTGTTATACTCATTGATTGGAGATGAGCCAATTCCATGCCAACTAAGCACTTCCTCTGTATTAGGTTGTTCCTCTGCATTAGGGTTGTTTACCCACTGTCGAATAATATCAATCTCTCGTGTAGAATTTGGAAGCTTTGATGCAAATGAATTTGTATGTAAGCCATCTAAATCATCGTCAATCCCTGGAACCCCTTCCAACATTGAAAATTCAGTGTCACTATCTTTCTTTGGAAAAGTAATAGCATTAATCATATGTGATACATCTATTCAAATTTCAGGTATTTCTTGAAGTGCATCATTATCAACTTGAAATCCATGATAATATGGATCATTATGAATCTTATAGTGTAATGCACATAATACAATTTATTTCCTGACAGTAAAATAATAACTTGATCCCTTTGCACATTTTTTCCACACAACAATTATCAAATCCAAGTCTTTAATATGTCGAGGTAACTTCATGGCAAGATTGCTAACCTCTTGTGGAAAACTAATGGTGTGTCCTCTATATTTGTATTGTCCACGTATTGAGTGCATAACATGCAAAATTGGACTTGCACGTGGTATCAACATCTATTTGACTTGTGTGAGCTCTACAAGAACATTAGGTTGTTCTCCTGGATTCATATGGTTATCGGCTGAAAATCTATGATGACTTCCTTCTCGTTTACATCTCATGCAGATTGTACCTAAGAAAAATAAACCAACTTCATTGTGATCTATCCAAGCCTATTTTTTTGAGTGCAAAACTTGAGGAAAGGTTTGCACCTCGAGAGATTTGATCCCTCTCAGCGCTTGATAGATCTAGAGTTAAGATGGATCTAGGTTGGTTTCAGTCATGTGCGGCCAAGGAAAATCTATCGAAAAATATGATTAATTTTATCAATAGTATGTAAATATAGATAATATAAATAGAATAATTTTATATATGCTAAATATGTCTGTTATTTATCTGGTCATTTTAATTTTAAAATTTTCTTAGTTACCTCATTTTTTTGAGATGATAAATATTTTAATGATGAAATAATTTTTTGAAAGCAAAGTGACAATGTAATAATGTTTAATGATAGAAAATGAAAATAATACGAATGTAGTCAATTACAAATAGTCTTCATTGTGATCAATCTCAAATTATTTTCTTTTTCTATTCCTATTGTCACCCTTGTTAGTTTTGTCATCTTTTCATATCGATTATATGAAAAGGACAATTGACATAATAAACCATTTAAATATTTAGCTTGAACTATTGTACTAAACATCATACATTGTCTCTCTTGCTCTTCAATATTAATAGGTTGATTTACTATAACACAAATATTAATGTACATTGTTAATATTTTTGTGTGCTTACACTAAAATCAATGCACAATCTTAATCCAATCACTTTAAAATTAATGTACCATTAATGTACGTCAAATCAGAAATCAACGTCTACATTGAAATCAATGCACCTAATGCAAACAATCAAATAAGTTTACAAAACAACATCTACAATAAGATCAATGCATCTAATGCAGGTAATCAAATAAGATTAGGAATCAACATCTATATTGAAATAAATTGATCTAGTGCAAGTAATAAAATAGGATTA